>OY282609.1:52054851-52654851 GCA_958298945.1 Atherix ibis
GTACTAAGCTATACTGCGCCATCTTTACACTGGATGTCTACCACGCATTCGACTCGGTAATATGGAGCAGTATTCTGGACACGCTTCTCCGTCAGAAAGTTCCAGAATATATCGTAAATTATCTTATTGATAGCATGCTGATATTCAATACTTAAAGTGGGTTGAAAATATACAGCTTCTGTGGGAGAGACCGTCTCCCGTATGACGCGCTGCTTAAGCTCCCTATGCCGAAGGGAGTATCTTTGATTAGATTTTGGCAGATGCCACTGCGGCGATCGCAGACGGTAAATTCGTAGACGACATCACAGAAACCACAAATGGTGCAGTTCATATTATCCGACATTGGCTATCATCCCTGGGCCTGGAACTTACTTATAAAAAGTCCGAGACAGTACTAGTGAGCAGCTACAATATCTGGAAGTTCAGAGAGATGCTAGGTTAAGATTTGGTGGACATCTGAGAATCACTGCTAAAAAAGAAAAGTCGGGTTCTGAATCTAGGTAGAGCTTCAGTATATCATCATATGACATTATCTGCGTTATCGCTAATATGTCGCCAATCGAGCTTTTGGTCAGAATATAGTATTGTCGATGGGAGGTAAATATAATTCACTAAGCCACCGTCAGTAGGAAGGAAATAAATGAGACGATGGTGAGATGGCAGCGATACTGAAATTTATCGATTAAAAGATAATTTATCTATTAATGGATAGACGCCATATGAAATGAAAGAGACCATGCAGAAGTGGACTACTATGTGCCCAATTTCTGACAGGACTTGGTTGCAACAATCGAGGATGCTGAACATGTCTGTTTTCACTGTCCAAGTTGTAGGGGATAAATGAAGAAAATTAAGAAAATAATCGGTGAACAGCTGTCCCAGAAAAGCGCCATGACACATATAATCACATCGCAGACATGTTGGGGTGCGATAACTGAACACGCATGCCGAGTAATAAAGAAGCTCCGCCAGGAAAAAAGAATAAGACAAGCGCGGTTTACAGCCTAAATAATAAAATATACAATGTCAGTCTACTTCCCATGAAGTATTGTAATTAATACCTGACAGGTGGTGTCATGGGGAGTCCTCATATTTAAAAATATATTCGGATGCTGCCATCTACAACGCCCCTGTCACACGGGCATCCTTATCAACAAGATTTTATCTTAAAATACAATAGAATTCCTATGATTATTCAGCCAACCAACCCAACCCACCCCCCACCCCTCCCCGAACCACTCTATTTATCTGGTGAGCTTTTTTGTTGCGCGACATTTTGGTATGGTCGATAATGTTCAAAGTAGTGTAACCGATTGGAGCTGAAGGCGATTTCAATTGAAGTCTTGCAGCACTACTACGAAAATTGGGAAATACATTTGCGTCGATTTATAGCTGCCCAAGGAAACTCCTTTATAAGCAACAAGCAATGATGTGTAAAAATTAAATAAAATTGTTGCAAAAAATTTAGTGCTGTAATAAAATTAGTGTAAGCAATTCAAAGGTATTAAATTTTGTTTAGCATATTTGTTTTTTTTTCTAGAAAATCCTTCCATTTTCCTAGCAAAAAGGAGTTGTCAAGTCAAGAAGCTTCTGGTATAAAAAAAGGCCTATTTAAAATGAAATTTTGCGTTAAGTGGCATTCGTTCATGATTTGAGAGATTGTAAATTGAACATTACAGGAACAGCATGAAAGACGAGGTTTATTTGTGAAAATAAAATTATGGGTTAGTGCGAATTCTGAGAAGTTTCTAACTATAATAAAGTTCATATTTCTTTTATTAAAAATTGGAGTAGAATTTCTACGCTACCATAGTAAGAAAAATTTCCACTTAAACAAAAAATATTGTAAATAAATGAAACCACTTCAACTAATATTAATATTTCCGTTCTCCAAAAATTATATACTAAAATAACTACACAAAACCCTATATTCCGCATTCATCCATATTTAAATTAAGAATTGCTGAAAAATACTAGAAGAAATTTATGCATGAAGGAAAATATTCAAGGTATAATAATGAGTTTACTTCTATTCGCATTTTGATAACAGATAAGCCTGAAGTGGTAGAAAATACTACTGAACGAGCAAAGAAAAAAGAACAATTTCCATCGGTAATGATAATAATTAACATGCTGATTTATGACTTAATTATACTACCACCACTACTACTATACCATCTTATCCACCCAAATAATAAAGCAAATTGAAGATAAAGGAAATTTGAGAGTAAATCGAGGAGCCAAGCTACCAAGATACTTCCAAACGAACAACCTAGAAAAGTGTACCACCCACTTTCACCAACCTTCTTCAACCTTCTTTTCTGAATATCTGCATAATAATATAGACAGTGGAAAATCTATTCTTTATTAGTGGAAAAATTTATGATTTAATAATGGCAACAGTCAGTTCTTAAATAAGAGAACCAAACTTAAAGTGGGATAGACTATATTTTCGATGTGAATAAAATTAGATTAGAAAGACATTAAGTAATTTGATAAACAGTAATTAGCTCAAACCATCTACTGACTGGCTATAGTTAATGTTGCCATCAGGTGTACATATTTTGTTTGGAGCACATGCACGTAGACAAAAAAAAATATAATGTTTGTTTATGGACAAGATTATTATAAAAATTTCGACTATTTGATAAAAACTCTGATACTACTAAAGTAAAAAAAAACCCATTATTTTTATAACTTAAGCTTGATTCGGAATAATTTAATTAAAAATAATAAATTTAATTACGGAATGAAAATTAGGGATTTGTCCAAACGGAATGAAAATTACGGAATAAAAATTAGGGATTTGTCTTCTTAAATTAGAAGACCAAGCGGTTTTTTCATCCCTCTTGTTATGACCCACTTACGCTTTTTACAAAAAAAAAATAACATTCACAATTAAAGTCGAAGCCATAACACCTGAGATTTTGTGATAGTTAATCGAAAATATTTACCACAAATATACTATATTTAAAAAAAAACTAAAAATAATAATTATCCCTTAAATAAAAATATTGCAAAGAATTTAAACCACTACGTTCATTTTGTGTCACCGTGTATTTTTTTTCTTCGTTTATCTGCAACTACGATTATATTGTAACAAGCAAATTTACATAATATTTTAATTAACAATCTTATGCATCATGAAGTGGGAGTAAACACCCATCGGCGTTTCTTCAATTAATGAAAGTTAGATTTCTCTAGAAAATCTGTAGTCTTTTAATTTCCCGATGACTGTTTCCGGAAAGGGCAGTACAGGACAATTCTCTCACGAGTAGATTATGATGATAGGATAAACGGGGGTGAAATTTTTGATAGCGGAAAATGCACAGGTCCTGAACAAAGGGAGCATTTAAATCACAATGTATTACGTTGCTGCGAACATAAAAGAGGGCATCAACAATTTTACGGAGGATCTTGGATTGTAAGGCCTGAACGCGATAGAAATTGGAACGTTTCGTTGAACCCCAAAGTTCAATTCCACATGTCCAAATAGGTTTTATATTAGAAGTTAACTTTTGATTGTTAGTCTCGAGCGTTTGTCCAGTAGTCTAAGAAATTGTAGGTAACGTCTGTTACCTTCAATTCTTTTTAGTCTAGTTTGTGAGCACTCTTCTATTCATTGATCCTCACTCACCATCTTTTAAACCAGGATTGAAGGCCAACAATGAATCGAGCCAATATTTGATGCCCTGTTCTGAAGTGAAGCGCATTCCGGTAAGGGCGTTTTGCATGGATCTAAACAAATGGTAGTCGGACGGGGCAAGGTCTGGGCTATAAGGCGGGTGAGGCAAAACTTCCCAGCCACTGTTTTCTAAATAATTTTTAACCGGTATTGCAACATTAGGCCGAGCGTTGTCATGATTGAAAATTATGGCTTCGTGTCTGGTCGCATATTCCGGGCGTTTTTCGGCCAATGCTCGCTTCAAACGGATTAATTGTGTTCGATAGAGGTCGCCTGTGATCGTCTGGCCCGATTTCAATAGCTCATAATAGATCACACCCTTGGCGCCATGGATATTTGGCTTTGGCGTTGATTTGGCTGGTTGGCCGGGCTTTACATACGATTTTTTGCGCTTTGGGTTGTCGTAATGAATCCATTTTTCGTTGCCAGTAATGATTCGATACAAAAACAACTTCTTTTTCTGCCGTTCAAGCAGCATTTCGGACATGCAAAATCGCCTTTCAACATCTCTCGGCTTCAATTCATATGGGACCCAATTTCCTTGCTTTTGGATGAATCCTGCTGCTTTCAAACGTTTTGAAATGGCTGCTTGAGTGACTCCCAATGATTTTGCAATTTCTTCTTGAGTTCGACAACTGTCTTCGTCGAGTAATGCCTCCAAATCTTCATCTTCAAACTTTTTTGGCTGACCTGGTCGTTCTTTGTCTTCCGTGTCAAAATCACCATTTCTGAACCGCACAAACCATCTCTCGCACGTTGAAATCGATGAAACATATTCAGGATAAGCTTCGGTGAGCAATCGATCTGCTTCAGCTGCACTTTTTTTCAAATTGAAACACTTCCCGCAAATGGGACTTTTTTGGTACGAAATTCGACATTTTTGAAGCAAAAAAAAACTTTGTTGTTTACACTATTTCGTTCAATGACTAATCGAGAATGAATGACAGATGTTTAACCTCCAAAATGCCATATGAGTTATTATTAACACAAATCATGTGTAAAAGTTATGCCATCTGTTGTCAATCCCACATTTTTAAGTTATACACCCAATACAAATGATGACCTTTAATTTAAGACCATCTAATCGATCAGTTTCATTTTAGGTAAACTAGCAATTCTAACTCAGACGCTGTAAAGTAACCCCTCGCACAAGTTTTAGAGATCTTATGTGTATAAACAAACAAGCAAAGAAGACTATATAAAAGAAATCCTTATTTTCTTAAAAGATCTTTTTTTAAACTTGCTTTCGAAAGACAAAAAGCTTGTTAAGTAAATATTGGCGATCATGGATAAAAGTTGGTGTTATAATTATTATCTGCTGGATTTGACGATGAAAGTATGAAGCTATTATTGTTCCATGAAAAATTGAGAGTGAAAAATTTGTGAGCGTATTTAATTATAATAAGAACTGTAAAAAATTAGTGTTAAAATTAAAACTAACAAAGATGCAGTTCGAAAAATTTATAGGACCGTATTGGTAGTGCTAGCTTTCGTTTTAAACGAAATAATACAGAAATAGTTGAGACCTTGTACGAAAGATCCCTAGCACGTGGGGACATTTGCTGACTATTCAGAATTATTTGTTAGCAAATCTGGGATTCAAGAAGTTTTCAAATACTTACTGTGCCGAAGTCAATAAATATTTCCATTTCGTTTCTGGACCGTAATTAAATTTGATCTCTGAAATAAATTGTATTTATTTGAAATTTAAATAATGATGTAAGAACGTGAGCCCATTTGGTGGTTAGGAAGATCAGTATTTTCAGATCATGTAAGCTTGTTTGATCTAGAAAAGCATAGAAAATACGTAACAACTAATGCGGTGTTATAGAATCGACCTGACCAGACCTGATTATACTTCTGAAAAAAAAAGTTTTCGTATCCAAAAGAGTATTTCCTTTACTGAGTTTTTTGTTTTTTTAATTCTGGACTGGCCGACTTAGTGTTTTGATCACTTCTTCGAACGAAAGAATGCAGATTAAAAACAAATTTCTAAACTAAAAAAAAATATACAATTGCAGATTGAAAGATAGTTGCAATACTAACACTAATAAATAATTATTTATCAAGAATTTTAAATTTTAAAATAAAAATTTCAATTTATTTGAAATAAAGTAACTTGAATCGATATTCTATGGTAGTATACTCAGAGGTAGTAACGAAAGTAAGTACATTTCCCTTTATTTATTCGCAACTGTTCAAATAGAAACTGGCAAATAAGTCAAATATTCTTTTTTGTCAATGTACGAGTAGTATTATTCCGGAAAGGTTTGTGCACTTGAAAGTATCAATACTTTAAATTACAGCAAAAGCTTCAACTAGTGCAGACCTTGTTATTTATAAGAGAACTAAAAACGTAATATGCTCAACCAATCCCTCCTCCTTTCTAAAAGCTAAAGAATATTGTTCAGAAGTCAAGTCCAACTGACGAGGGATTCCTGTTTACGTATTCATTCGGGTGTTATGTCTGTTCTGTTGGAGACGGTTATTGAATTGGTTATGTTACCATAACGCTAGCCCCATGCGAGCAGTCAGTCCAGAAGGCAAGTAACAAAGCAGGAAAATGAAACCCATTTCAAGGGGATGATGATTTATTTATTTCTACCAAAAACGGCTCTACGTCTTTTGCAGTTAGTCGCCCAGACACTGGGACTAGCCATGTCAACATTGATTATATACAAACTGAAGAATACGTCGAGCATACCGCATAAATTCTAATATGAAATTCAGATTTTCTAATTGGATTAAAGATTATTTCAATAGAAAATCACACTCAATAGAAAGTCGAACCAGATTTCCAGTAAGGGAAGCAAAGCCTGTTCAAACATCAATTCACGTTCGAGTACGGTTCCATTCGTACTATTTGGACTACTGTCGATGGTTAGATAAGAAAAGGCTCCATTCGAAAAGCGTTCAACAGTAACCGTATCCATAGTCATAGTACTACCCTGCTTGCATCGGTTTGGCTTTTTAATTAATAATATCTAAATGTGGGTATTAAAATTTATCTAAAAGATGATGATTTGTTTTTGCTAGAGACGAAAGAAGGGTGAACGGCAGCAAGCAAAATGATTCTCTAAGAGGGTATACTCCGAAAGTACGGAACGTTGGGATGGTTTGGGGTAGTTTTAGGAATAGGAATTATTCCAGAATTTTCTTAACAGAATTTTTGTCTGTGTTGTTTCTAAACCAATACTGATACCAAAATTATATTTCAATAATTAATTTATTGTCATGAATGAATTTCTCAAAAAAAAAAATCGTATTTTCAGTAAACAATGAAAAGATTTATTTCATATTAAAAGGAATTGTTTTTTGTGTATTTGTTTTTCTTTAATAGATTTAAGGATAGTTGAGGAGATGGGAAAGAGCAGAAGGAATAAATTTTAATATATAAGAATTTTTTTTATTTTATTTTTATTTTTGCCTAACTTATCCTCTATAGTCCTTATAAAAGGATTAAACAAAAAATGATCAAAAATAGCCTAGACAAATCTTTAATACAAAGACTTAATTTGGGAAGTCCTCAAAAAACAAGTTTTGTTTACTTTAAAAATTGTTTAAAGTTAAGCTTTGTACATAAAGCTTTGCCCGTTTTTATCGTTACTAAAGAGTATTGTTATTTTACTATCAATAAGATTTATTTTTTTATATCATTTATCCACCAAGGCTTTATATTGAGCAAAAAGAAAAAAATATTTTTTACATATTTGCCTGATTTGCACACAACTACCGAAAGGAATTTTTTTGGATCCTTTACTTTGCATCAACATCAAATCGTGGCATTCCCCCATTTTTCTTCTTACTAATTTCTGATTATTCCTAGATAATAATTTTAAGTATTAAAAATAATTTTAATTAAGCCATAATTATCAAATGTTAAATATTTATTAAAAGAATATCACAAAAATATGTTATTGGACGTCCGAACTTCACGCTACAATCTTCCAGTTTGACACTCTCAGCATGTTTTAGCGTCCTGTCAAACGTCATCGCTTCATCGGAGGCAGTGCCTATCTCGTCTTCTGGGACCATAACTCGAACCACTGTAGAATATCTGGACAGGATCATCTTCAGCCATACGGATTAAGTGTCCAGCGCAGCGCAGCCTGTTGAGCTTAATTTTATCCATAAATAGGCGGTTGCGTAAATACGATCCAGGATCCCGTCGGAAAATATGCTCCGGAATAGTCCAACGTCATGGCGAGGGTATAAAGATCCTTTTAATCGCAATGGTTTTTGCTGAGAACACAAGTATCCAAAGAACACATGAGGGTTGGTAAGACTAGTCTCTAGTTCAGCAGAAGCTTCGATGTGTTTGATCGAAGTAAAATAATTTAGACTAACTTTAAATAGCACTGCACGTATTTTTTGCTCTATGCTGGAGAGAGGCTGAACTTTTGGCCTCACTTATAACATCTAAAGGGGGCGCGTGGGCGCTTTGGTAAGCATTCTGGTGCGAGTATTTCGCAAAGAATGGGGACTTCGATCCAGAGCGGTGAAAGTCCTGTACAAAGCTGTGTTTGTTTCGTGCGCAATTTCTGCGTCATGTGTATGGGCTGACATTATGTGCCAATAGTATGCAAGCGTGGGCATAAATTCAGTTCAGCTTCTGACTTTATGCATGTTTGAATGGATGTAGCACCGTGTCAACCGAGGCGATGTAGGTTCTCATGGGAGAAACTTCATGGGACCTGGAGGTGCTGCGTGGAAGCATCCACTGCCGTCTACGGCGAAGCATCCCGCTTGCTGATTGTCCGGTTACAAATGAAGAGGTTCAGGATCTTAGTCCACGACACCACCGTGTACTGGTCCTGAATAGAATATATGAAGTTTGGCAACATCGATGGGATGACAGTGTGAATGGCAGATGGACGCACATGTTCATTTCAGATGTGTGCTTTGCATTTGCGTATGGATTTGAATTTGTTCTGTACCTTGGGTATTTGCTCACGGGACACGGCAGTATGAATGGATAGATGCCCTTGTCTGACGGCGGAGGAGAGTGCTTCTCATTGAGTGTGGTCTGTACGGGGATTTGTGGTGAATGATGAGAGTGTGGATGTGAGTGGAGTGTCAGGTAGGAGAAAATGGTAAGAATGCCTAAATAGATTTGCCGTGGAACTTTTTGACAAAAGAGCGAGAATGGTTCATGAATGAGTGTGTAAATGATACACAAGGTGGCTATAACCGGGTGAAAGACCAAGGTCGATTCCGGTTTTACTTTCGGATCTTGGCAAACCCGCGTACCTGAGCTGGCCTAGCGGTGCCTAGGGATTTACAAGATTCCCTACCGTAGCTCAATGAGTGGAATACAAACCGAAGTACTCTTAAAACAAAAATTGGTACTACGGGAATCGGGGTGCCTCATGGTGTTGGAACACACTGTGCCCGACAATGGTGAGGGGCTTAGGCAGCTTCGTAGTTACTATGGTTGATACCCATATCGCTGGTACGGTCTACGGATCGCTGGTGGGAGATACTGGTAATAAATTTTTCTGTGTAAAGTTTTACCCTGGCCTACTGATTCTGTTGACCGTCTTGCGAAAGTTTTTCTATGGACTACCGTAGAAAGAAGATCTGATCTATTGCTGACTTACCTAGAGTGAAGCCTCTCTACTGTGGACCATTAATATTTTGGGTGAATGGAATTATCCTGCCCAGTAAAATAGCGGAGAATATCTTATAAGTGGTATTCAGCAACGTCATACCTTCATAATTACTGCACTCTGTGATATCTACTTTTTTGTGTATGCGGCAGATGATGTTAAGGTACCAGTCGTCGGGTATTGATTCGCTGTCCCATACTTAGACCATTAATTGGTTAACCGTTTGGTAACTAGTGATCCCGTCAGTACCGGGCGACTTGTGGTTCTTCAGTGAATGGATCGCTTTTATAGTTTCTTAGATGTTATAAGACCATCTAAGAAATGTATTTTTCAGTTGGCGGGACTCCAACTAATGTTCTGACTGGTTAGTGATATTATCATCGCCTTAATATACCCATTTGGTTGGAATTCACATTACCCTCTTTTCCGCGGCATGATGAGCATCGCGGTGTAAGTCGTCACGTCCCGATATTTTTAAATAACTAACTTTGTATTCGTATAAGATTTCCATAAAGTAGCATTCTTGGTCCTGTTCTTTATACAATTTTCAGAGAAAAGTCCTGTTCTTTAAGTTTTAAATACTTCCATAAAATTTATTTGGAAAATATTTTTTTAAAGCTTTTAATGCAATCCCTGCTAAATTCATGAAAAAGTTCCCACTAAGTGACATTCTTGGTACTGTTCTTAGTATTATTTTTAAATACGATGTTCGACATACGAATGTTATTCAACAAGTACTTTGCCTCACCGCCCGATGGAACTGCTGCCACAAAAGAAATTTACCATCGTACAGTACATTCTTTTAGTAGCCTACTGTCAAAGTTTCAGTTCATTCCCTTCATTAGTTTTGTTTTGAGAGCCTTTGAAAGCGAGCGTGTCGGTTGGTTGCACAAAAATGGAAAAAAAACAATATCGTTCGGTGATTAGATTCTTGTTTTTGGAAGGCAAAACGCGCAGCGAAATCAAAGATCGCTTGGATGCTGTATATGGTGACTCTTCTCCTTCTATGGCGACCGTCAAGAATTGGTTCAACGAGTTTGTTCGTGGCCGCACGTTGGTTTTTGATGAGCCACGCCCAGGTGCCCCGAAAACGGCTGCTACGGAGGAAAACGTTAAAAAAGTCCACGATCTCGTGTTGGCAGACCGTCGATTGAAGGTTCACGAGATAGCTGAGACTGTGGGCATTGCAGTAGGAACGTTGCATCATATTCTACACGAAGAACTGGGCATGAGAAGGCTGTCGGCGCGATGGGTGCTGCGTTTGCTCACACCGGAAAATAAGCGCAACCGTGAGACCACATCGGCTACGTGTTTAGCGCTGTTTCAGCGGAGTTCTTGCGACGTGACCGTCGACGAAACATGGATTCACTGGTAAACACCAAAGACCAATGAACAGTCGAAACAGGGGACTTCACCCGGCGAACGTGCTCCGAAGAAGGCGAAGACTGTTCGATCGGCCGAAAAGGTGATTGCCGCCGTTTTCTGGGATTCACAAGGTGTGATCCACATCGATTACCTCGAGAAGGGTAAAACAATCACGGGGCGCTACTATGCTGACTTATTGGGCCGATTTGACGTTGAATTGAAGAAAAAGCGGCCCCGCTTTGTGAAGAAAAAAGTGCTGTTCCACCACGAACACGCGCCGGCTCACACCTCCGCCGTCGCGATGGCCAAATTGGTCGAATTGCGCTACGAATTGCTGCCCCATTCACCGTACTCTCCAGATTTGGCCCCCTGTGACTACTTTTTGTTTCTAAACCTGAAAAAATCACTCGCCGGGAATAGATTCGGGTCGAATGAGGAGGTCATCGTCGCCACGGTGGCCTATTTTGCTTCCCTCGAGAAAATGTATTTTTTGGACGGGTTAAAAAAGTTAGAGCATCGCTGGGCCAAGTGAAAAAACATGTTCGTTGTGGTGAAGTGATTATCGAAGTTGACTAAGGTTAATAAGTATGGACAATTTGTTAAAAGGAAGTAAAAGGCTGTTAATAACCTGAAGTTTTCCAATTAATGTTTTTTCCTGTTTTAAGAAAATTCCTCTGAAAAGTGATAATATTCAAAATGTGATGTTTTTGTTAAGGCAGAAAATATATTCTTTCTTCGAAGTATTTTATTCGATCACAAAGAATCTCACATGAAACCATTTACCTTGTAAAATATATAAAATAACAATAAGGATACTAGGCAACTGTCACAAAGCATAGAAGATGGCAAAGAAAAAGAAGATTAATGACTGAATTAAACATTTGCTCGATTCATAATGAAAGTTTTTCTAGGAATAAAAGTTTAATAAACTTCCAAGCTATTATATTACCAAATTCTTATGAAAAAGAAAAAAAAATGTCTGCACGGCAGCTGCCTTTTTAATGAAAACACTTTGCTGACGGTACGCTCTATTTTGTGTTTAATAGAAGTAGGAATACATTCAATATTTCTGAATCCATTTTGTTTTATAAATGAACTGATAGTATACGAAAATTGAAATTGTCTCCTATTCTACCAAATACTCGTATTCAAATTCTGCTTCAATTTTCACACAGCGAAAAGCTTTCAGAAATAAGGACACTTTCTGCTTGCAATGGCCACAACGATGCCCTTTTTCTGGAAGTGTGTGAAAAGACGGAAAATGGTTTGATTTAATACTCTTTCGACCAGGCTCCCAATTGATGGTCATATTTACGTCTAAAATACCTTGACTATACGTCAGCCAGATATGCATGCACATTTACACAATCATCTGCTTAAATGAAGACGACAGGCTACGTAAGCTTTTACAGGTACATATACGCACTTCTAGACGAAATATTAAAACCGAAGACAATGCATAAGATAGACAAAAACAATAGAGAATTAAGGACATAAAATCTATTCGGATTGAAATCTGTACACCATCAACTACGAGAAGCTCTGTTATTATACAGAATGTCTTTGTTGTTGGCAAAAGACGACACGGTATGTCCGTGGAGGAATGCATGGATTTGATTGGTAAATTGGAGCTAGGACTCAACTGGAAATTGTTTGAAATGGGTCATATCTGTTAAGTGGTTACAAACTTTTGCTGTGACGGCATTTCCGCCCTCGTTCCTTTCCCAGTCTTGTTACCATACAAGAGGTACTACCCCTATCGAAAGCACAAACTTCCCCAGAATGGAAAATATTGAAAAAAGAAGAACGAAACAAATTTTCGACTGCAGCTAGAAAGGATATTATTCCTTTGGCAAATGGCAATCTAATCGAATATCTAATTATATTGTGCTCTTGCTGGAATTAAAGTAATTCACGTTTACTTAATCGGATAGAAAGTAATTTGTGGCAAATATGATACCAAATAATCCGTATGTACTGTACCCGATTCGGACGCAGTCTGGCAATATTACATTGCGTCACTCTTGCATAATCGGCTTTGATGTATCCAACCACCAGCTTTGATTGATTATAAAGTTTCAAATTCAGCCTTTTCTAATGCCAAGTAATCCGTAGTGCTGGTGACTTTTGCATATGTTACAACATTTTCAATATTGGTGTAGATGTGTTCATAAATTTCTTATTCAATTTCTGAAAGCTTTAAGCAGAGAAATAGAGTAAATTATTATAAAGAGTATAGAAACCACTACCAATACTTCAGTATTGGTTCAGTAAATAAAAGAGTTTTGGAAATCTTCAAGAAATTAGTTAAAAGGAAAATTATGTTCACGTTCAGTTAAAAATCGGGAATTCCGGAACTTAAAGATTCATTGCAATCGATCCAATTTTGAATGTATTGGAAGCCAATAAGTGAATGCAGTTATAGGAAATGGTACTTTGGAGTAGATGAATAAGTAATTGTGACTATATGTGATAGAATTAATTGTCAATACAGACAAATTCTAGTCAACTTTCTTCAAACCCGAAACAATGTTGGGTCGACATTTATCAGATATATTGTCCGGCATTTATACGAAAAAAGGGAAACTGTGTTGTCTTTAAAGTGTGCAATTCTATCCTTCTTTTGCGTATTTCAGACTAAATTTATATTGGAATATAGTGCATCTATAAAAGGATAAGAACAAGAGTATATAAATGGTAAATTGCAGTTAATTCTAAATGCATAAATTCTATTACCGTGTGTCTTGTTTGGATTTTCGTTTAGCCACTACAAGCCGACTTTAGCCCGGAAATAATAAATTACAAGAACCTCTGTAATCGCCTTTAATATTACATAGATTAAGACGCAAGATAACCAACCGCAGTGCCTTCGGATTTGCTCAGTGTTTGTTGGTAAAGTAATAGAGAAAGGCTGGTCATAATGGTTAAGTGGAATAGCACATCGTGTTAGGTTAAATTGTTTTACATTACTTGCCATCTGACCTAGTCTGAACCAAAACAAGAGTCACGAAATTTGTTCATTAATAAATACTAATTTAGTAATATTGTTGCTTTTGCCTAAATAACTTCCACCTAAACAAAAAAATAATCTATAAGCTTTTGAAAAAAAATATTTTACGTAGTCCTAATTTTTTTTCTTCATATTTTTAAATTGATTTAAATCTGTTAATAAATATAGGAAAGTTAAATTTTATTTTCTATTAAGGATTGAATGAGTATCTTTAAGAATATGTGGTGTCGGGTAAATTTGAGTTTTAAAAAAATCTCTTCTAACTGGAATATTACTTTAATAAAAAAAAATCAGCTAAAAACGGATCAAATAAAATATATAAAAAATTATACAAATATTGTCACACAAAAACGATTCCTTATAACGAACTTCTGTTACTATGCACCTACTATCAATTTCCGTAGAAATAAACTTTGAAGTTCTAAAAAGGAGTATCAGATTTTATTTTCTAAATAATCCTCCAATTTAAAATGGATACCATCTGTGCTATGGAACATATTTAATAATATTTTCTTGATTGGCCAAGATTTCAATGTAAAAATGATCAGTCTTCATTAGTGATCTATTCTAAGAGTTATTAAAACTCTATTTTCCTATTAGTTGCCTTGTACGACAGACAGGAAGTACAGTTGAGCTATTCTAATCCTAGACCTTAGACAGGATGGTTCTAGAATAAATATATAGTAGAGATACTATTTTATAGTAAACGTGTTTACTTAGCAATAACAGAAACGCACTTTACTTCAAGATCATACTTTACTACGAGGGTCGTTCAATAAGTCCTTAGAAAAAGATGGAAAAAACTTTTTTTAAAAAAATTTTTTTTTATTTCTCAATATAATATCCTTTTAGCTCTATACACTTTTCCAACCGTTTTTCCAAAATTTTTATCCCGTCCAAAAAATAGGATTTCGGAAGTTCTGCAAAATACTCATCCGTTTGAGCAATGGCGTCCTCGTTGGAAGGGACCCGTCGTCCGCCAAGCCATTTCTTCAGATTGGAGAAAAGAAAATAGTCACTCGGGGCCAAATCTGGTGAATAAGCGGGATGCTGCAACAATTCCATTCTCAATTCCAAAATTTTGGCCATGGAAACAGCGCAGGTGTGCACACGCGCATTGTCCTGATGCAAGAGGATTTTTTTCTTCTTCAGATGGGGGCGTTTCTCTTTGATTTCCTTGCTCAACCGTTGCAATAACGTCTCGTAATACGCTGATGTTGTTGTTTTTCCTTTTTCCAAGTAGTCGATAAAAATGATGCCCTGCGAATCCCAAAAGACCGTGGCCATCACCTGCCGGCCAATGGCACAGTTTTTGCCTTCTTCGTTTCTGGAGTGTAGTAGTGTATCCAGGTTTCGTCCACAGTGACATATCGACGAAGGAATTCGGCAGGATTGCGATGAAAGAGTGCCAATATAGCCTCAGAGTCCACTACACGATTGCGCTTATTCTCCTCTGAGAGCAAACGCGGCACCCATCTTGCCGAAATTTTTTTCACAGACAATTTTTCATGCAAAATTGAAGCGACTGTACCTTGTGATATGCCCGTGGCCTCAACTAATTCGCGCACTTTAATTCACCGATCGTTCAAAATCAGATCGTGGATTTTGTCGATGATTTTAGGAGTAGACACATCAACTGGGCGTCCTGAACGATGTTCATCTTTTGTGAATGAACGGCCACGTTTAAATTCATTCACCCAATTGTAAACTATCGCAAACACAGGTTTAGATGTGCCATGAACTGCATCCAACTCGGCTTTGATTTCTTTCGGGCTTAAGCCTTTCAAATGGAGATGTTTGATGACAGCCCTAAACTCGCTTTTTTCCATTGTTATGCACAAATAAATGTCGTTAACTTTAATCGACGATAGAAATTGACCTACGCTTTGGATCGAGCTGAAATTTTGATAGTCTTTACCGACACTACGAGCGCAATTTCTCGGATTTTCTAAGGACTTATTGAACGACCCTCGTATATAAGACTGTGATATATCCTGACAATACTACCCTCCAGTGTAATGGTGAAACATGAGAATAGAAAACCTCCGGAAAAGAAGTCATAACTCTCGGTGGCAGTACCGGCGTACAAGGAGGTACCCAAATTTCGAAGCTCTCAGGAAACAATATGGAGAGGATCGTGGTGGCCTTAGAAAACAAACGCCATGAATGGGCCAAGTTATGTAAGAAGGTAGACAGTGATTGTTAGAGTAGACCACCGACTTGCTCTGAATTGCTTAATGAAGCACAAGTAGAAATAGTATGCAGTACCCCAGTGTGCACTAGTGCAGACAAGGTGTACCCAGTAACTTGAGCGGAACTTTTCAAAGCCTGTAAAAAAACCAGAGTTGTGGTCGCTGAATACCTGTATTAAATTGAACAGGCATCTAACGCAGTTCATGCTATACGATAGTAGCTCTCATCTGTTGTAATCAGCAGAAAATATCACCCTGACTGTGGGATAAAAATTGATTAGAGACTGCGCATTGGCGAGCATCTACAGATAGTATTTTCCTCGTGCTTTTTGCTTAAATATCTGGGGGTAAACTTGATTGCAGACTGTACTTTGACGAGCACTTGCAGATAGCATTATAATGCTAAACACCCTCAGTGGGGTTGCCGCATAAGTAGTACTCGAGGTGTAACTCTCCATAAGGCATTATTCTATATAAACTATCAAGTAATCTCCAAACTCAGCTCTAAGATAATGGCCAACAGCTCATTAAAAAAGACATGATATCCTTGACTAGTTCATTACCACTCCCTCCATAGCTCCTTAAAGCTATCTATCATATATAGATACTATAACAGACCTGAATTCTGACCACGGTGCCGGTCTTCTTACTCCTGAAATAAATCCTTTTATCAAAAATCCTTCTCACAGACTTATAAATGGAATAATTGACTGACACGCATTTCGAGATGAATTTGATCAACTCATTTATTTAGGAAAAAAACTCTAAAAACAGAAAACAACATTGACTTGGCGGTAAAGGACCTTACAGAGGTTTTTAATATGTCTTCTTAAGAAAAAACAGAATTTATTATTTTATTTTGAAGTATATTCAGTGCAATTAATGTTCTGAAAATAACATCATTTAAATGGCCGCCTCTGATGGCTTTACAGAACCGAATACGATGGTACCGATTTTCGATTACCTTGTGCAATAAGTCCAACCTCATATTTGGCATTTAATATTAAATTGTAATTCATCAATGATTGCTGATTTATTGACTCCACAAGAATAAGTCCAAAGGTGGTAAATCACAACTTCTGTGTACATCTGCATTTCTTGAAATTATCAACTCGCCAATCTTTTCCTGCAATAAATCAATTGCGGCATGGGCTGTGTGGCACGTAGCGCCGTTTTGTTGAAATAACATATTCGTTAAATTAGGCCACAAAAAGTTCGTTGTCATCGATCTGTACTGCTCACCATTAACAGTGAAGGCAATTCCTTCCTCATTTTGAAAAAAATAAGGACCAATGATGCCACCTTCCCATAAACCGCACCAAACGTTCACTGTTTCGCAATGTAAAGGTTCCTCGTGAATAGTTTGTGAATTGGCTTCAGCTCATTTACTAGAATTTTATTTATTCAGCGATGTAGAGAGATGAACATGCGCCTCATCTGAGAAGATAATTTTCTTAGACATTTTTTTTTAATAACATAATTGGGTAGTTTTGAAGCGTTGTCAACGCATGTATCTTTCCAAAAAAAATTGCTGAACATAAGACAGTAACAGCAGATTTTGACATTTCATATATGGCCACATGATCCATTTGAAAACATATCACCTCTATGAAAAGACTCCATACAAAATACAGTAACTTAAGCCCACATTAAATATTACAGAAAACAAATGCAACAACAATACTTACTGTAAAATACATAAACGTTTATTAATGGATAACGTTCTGTTAATTAAAGTCCGCAGAATGCCTTGTTTCAAATATAAACTGATCAGGAACTTGCAATGAATTTTCCAAAATATAAAACTGAATGATAAAAATATTATACAAATAATTCTATCTTATCACCCACTACGACAAAACGATGGTACGTGAAAATTAATTGGGCATAGAAAACGCTGAGGTATTCATCACACACTTGGTGAGCAATTTCACTCCACACAAGGACATATTGTAGAATAAATATTCTCTCCAGAAAACTTACCCAAAAACTTACCCAAAAATTTTACCCCATCCCAAATTAATATTTAATATATGAACTTCCCAATAAAAACGCCCCTGATTATGATTTAATAACCGATCCTATCCTCAAACAATTCTCCATGTTACCAACCTTTATATTCAACGATATTTTATGTACTTCAAATTTCCCATTTGTTTTGAAAATTTTCAAAATTTAGAAGATGCCAAAATGATCCTCGATTACAAATTTGGTTTCCGACCAGGAAACTTCAACCATGGTATCAGGTGGTTGATTACATTACATCCCCAATGTCAGTTCCAAGTATCAGTTAATACTGACAATTCTTAAATATCCCCTGCTACAATTGGTGTTCCTCACGAGAGTATACTTGGTCCAATACTATACAATATTTATACCTTTGATATCCCAAAACTATAACTGCTACCCATAATGATGAAACTGATATTCTTACATTCCACGAAAATATCCAAATCATTTCTAGAAATATGCAATTATACAATATATTAAAAATCTCTAAGACTGCTTTATAAGATGGAGAGTGAAATTAAATGAGCATAGACTGTTTATGTTACCGAGACCCTATGCAAAGATCTCCCCATCCCAATATACTTTAATAGCAACATCATTACACCAAAATTCAAAGTCTAAACTAAACCTAAATAAACGACATACTTTGAATTCTCACACGAAAACAAAAGGACTTGAACTTAACAGACGTTACCGACTACTTCTTAGACTATTAGATAACTGATCAAAACTAACATTAAAAAACAAACTTTTAATCTACAACACAATTTTAAAACTGAGCTGCACATATGGTATTGAACTGTGGGTTTCTATCAGGACTTCCAATTTTTCTTGAATCCAATCCCTGAACTCCAAAATCCTTCGAAATGTCATTGATGTCCTTTTCATGTTCGTCACAAAGTTATTCATCGTAACTTATTGTTGACTTTGGTCATGATTTGTAGGTCTCTCGTTATAAAAAGTTTCTTTTCCAATTATTTCACCACTATAATTCCCAAATAAAGATATTTGCTCTGCTAACAGTTCGGCTGAAAAGTTTATAACGTTAACGTCTAGATGGCGCCTCTTGCAAAAATCTATCAATTTTTTTTTCAATAACAAAAGTTGCTCCATTTTGAGTGGAGCAACTTTTGTTATTGAAAAAAAAAATGGATAGAGACGAATTTCGTGTATTGATAAAGCCTTGCTTTTTGATGAAAAAAAATACAGTGGAAACCAAAGCATGGTTTGACAAACGTTATCCGGACTCTGCTCCAGCTTTTTCAACTGTGGAAATTGGTTTCGTCAATTTCGAACTGGTCGTACGAGCACAGTTGATGCAGAACGCAGTGGGCGCCCAAAAGATGTGGTTATGGCAGAAAACATCAAAAAAATCCACAAAATAATTTTAAATGACCGTAAAGTGAAGTTGAGCGAGATAGCTGAGACTCTGAAGATATCGAAAGAGCGTGTTGGACATATCGTGCATGAATATTTCGGCATGCGAAAGCTGTGTTCAAAGTGGGTGCCGCGTGAGCTCACTGTGGACCAAAAACAACAACGTGTTGATGATTCTGAGCAGTGTTTGGAGCTGTTCAAGCGCAATAAACCCGAATTTTTGCGTCGATATGTGACAATGGATGAAACATGACTCCATCACTACACTCCAGAGTGCAATCGGCAGTCGGCAGAGTGGAGAGCGAGCGACGAACCGAATCCAAAGCGTGGAAAGACAAGGTGATGGCGTCTGTATTTTGGGATGCGCATGGTATAATATTCATTGACTATCTCCAGAAGGGACAGGCGATCAACAGCGACTATTATATAGCGCTATTGGATCGTTTGAAAAAAGAAATCGCTAAGAAACGGCCTCATTTAAAGAAGAAAAAAGTGCTGTTTCACCAATACAATGCACCGTGTCACAAGTCGATGAAAACGATGGTCAAACTCAATGAATTGGGCTACGAATTGCTTCCCCATCCACCGTATTCTCCAGATCTGGCCCCCAGCGACTTTTTCCTGTTTGCAGACCTCAAGAGAATGCTCGCTGACAAGAAATTTAAGACCGATGATGAAGTGATTGCCGAAACTGAGGCCTATTTTGAGGCAAAACCGAAAGAGTACTATAAAAATGGTATCAAAAAGTTGGAAGATTGCTATAATCGCTGTATCGCCCTGGAAGGCAACTATGTTGAATAATAAAAATGAATTTTGCAAAAAAAAATATTTCTACTGTGTTACTTTATAAACTTTTCAGCCGAACTGTTACTTTCCCTATTTATTCTCACCGGCGAGTAATTTCTTGAAATTTCAAAATATCTCATGAGGTACAGAAACATCGATGGGTGTTTACTCTAACATGTTCCTCTCAGGTAATTGTAGAGTTGCACACCATATTAAAAGGCAATAATTAACCCCAACTTAGATAGTAACATAATAAAATTTGTCAAAACTTCTTTGGTATTGTTGATCCGCGAAGTTCCTTCCTCATATAAGTACTTAGATGAAAACAATTCAGTCAGTAGGGTCTTTTGATTAATTAGCAGAGGATAAACATATTCTCTCCTAGGTCTTATTTTAAATTAAAAATGTTTTTTTAGTAAACATTATTCCAATTTATGTTAACCCAATCTACCGACCCCGTGGCATATTGTTTTCTTTTCTTTGAACTAAGGAACCTAAATAAAATTTCCCCCACAAAATTAATTGATTCCTCCTTATAACTCCTTAACACAACAATTTGAAATCATATACGAGGTCTGTTCAAAAAGTATCTCGAATTTTGAATTTCCGCGGGTTACGTATATTCGATTTTCCATTTTTTGTGGCGTTATATTGGTACCCATGTTTCTCACTTATGCCGACAAGTTCGGCCATTTTGAATGTTCAGTCAATTTTTGATAGCAGCTTTGCTTGCACGTGTTTTGGCGCGTCCTCGATTTTTGCCCATTCCAAAACATGGGTCAAAGAACCAGTTTCGGGAACAAAAAAAAGTCACAGGGGGCCAGATCTGGGGAATAAGGTGGAGGCGGCATTATTAGTGTGTTGCTTTTGGGCAAAAATTTGCGCACAAGCAACGATGCGTGAGCAGGTGCGTTATCATGGTCCAAAAGCCAATTTTTGTTCTTCAACAAATCTGGGAATTTCTGACTGATTGCTTTCCGCAACTTGAGCATAACTTGCAGGTAATATTTCTTATTGACCGTTCTTCCCTGTGGCAAGAAGTCATGATGCACCAAGCCCCTGCAATCGAAGAAAACTGTAAGCAAAACCTTCACATTCGACCGAACTTGGCGCGCTTTTTTCGGTCTTAGCTCGTCCGGCAGCTTCCATTGGGATGATTGAGCTTTGGTTTCCATGTCATTACCATAAACCCATGATTCGTCACCAGTTATGATCCTCTGGAGCAAATTTGGGTCATCGCGGACAGAATCCAACAGCTCCTTAGCAATGTTAATGCAATACTGTTTTTGGTCGAAAATGGGCAAAAATCGACGACGAGCCAAAACACGTGCAAGCAAAGCAGCTGTCAAAAATTAACTGAACATTCAAAATGGCCGAACTTGTCGGCATAAGTGAGAAACATGGGTACCAACATAACGCTACAAAAAATCGAAAATCGAATATACGTAACCCGCGGAAATTCAAAATGCGTGATACTTTTCGAACAGACCTCGTAACGCTCTCCATTTATCTGCAAAACTTTTCAACTATTTTATGCCAATTTGTTATGATAAGATCTTATTAAAGGATTCTTTTTATCCAGTTGCGAACAAAATATCGAATACGAACAAAACCAGAAATACAAATAATCTAGTCAGTTAAGAAAAATTAGGCAAACAAATATAATTAATTACACCTTATTTCCATTACACCTAATCATGTATTTCTAAGTCCATATAGCCCCTTCTCTTATAAAACTTTCTTCAATACAATAGTAGAAAATTACACCCAATTTAAAAATTATTCCATTTTAAAACGAAATAACTATTTGAACATGATCAAAAATTTTCTCATTTGTATTTGCACAATTCATTTTTGAATATAAAAAAATCCCCAAAAAAAAATTGTGGAATATTGTTGACAATTTACCGTCGTTTTACACTATCCTCCCGATCGAATTTGGAGAAAATTTCCAACACGTTCCTATTTTCGTATGTAATTTATAAATTTTCACAGAGATTGTCCTACCCGACGGGTGTTTCTGCTTTTGTCATCTGAATTTTTAGGCTAAAAACAGACTAGAATAGAAATGAAAACGATAGCCACCCACTACCATAGCTGTTATCACCTCCGAAGCTTATCAGCATTAATAAAATGGAATCTAATAGAAACGAATCGTATAGGAAAATTGCATATGTTTACATCGGAACACAGACTGATTTTGGAACTGGAAAACCAAATCCGATACTAGTGAGGATAGGCTTTTGGTTTTGAAATGAAAATTGGAAAAATAAACAACAAGTTTTTTTTCTTGGTTTTTGTTGTTGTTTTCCTTTTTAAATAGAACAATATCTATACACATATTGGGACTGGAGCGTTAAGAAATTGTCTTTTCTAATATGAACGTGAGAAAAAATTTTAAAGTAGGATTGCCAACTTAAAATTCATCGTCATATACGACACAACCTCAACCACAACAAGCTGGTATTAACTTTCTGATCCTATTCGGACTGTAGACGTTTTTACGCATATTAAAATGTGTAATCAAAAAGAAATTTTCACAAGTTTTTCCATATTACAAAATATCTTTTAGTATATTCGATGACAACAAAAGAAATTCAATAAAAAAATCAAATTATTTACTTTGTTGTGTCCTGCCTGAACACTATTTATTCATTCAATTTTATTGAAAATCTTTGCACTCTTCTTTTTTTTAATTTTTTTTCTTCTTATTCTGGAATTAGGGAATTTATTTTATTTATAATAAAAAATACCAATTTTCTGGAAAATGGAAAGAGTGGAAATAGAGAGTAGATATTATATTTATTTTTATAGAAACTTAATATGATAAGTGTACATGAAAATCCATACTAACTATCGAAAAGCACGTATGCTATTATTTTCCTTCCCTGATGGAAGGTGTAAACATGATTGATTATCTTGTTTAAAGAAGCAGAAAGGGTATAAAATATAAAATAAGGAAACAATAGTTAATAATTTCAGTTGAATTAAATATTTTTAGTGATAATAACCAGTAAATATATTTAATTGAACAGAAATTGCAGAATTATGTGTGAAGGAAAACCCGCTATTTTAAACCAATTTGAACTTATTGAGTGGAAAAATTTGAAAAACAATATTTTTTAATTAAAATTACTTTCTATAAATTTAAAATTATATGCGAATAAAATCTTTCCAATAAATAATTTTATTATTTGATGAGCCAATATGGCTAAATAGCCCAGGCGACCATACAGGACCTATTTGCATTTAATATTGTTATGAATATACATTCAATATTATTTGCTATAAGGAGAATATCAGAAAAACATATTTATTTTCGCCAAATCATATGAAAATATGGCATATAAGCTGAACCTATTTTTAACTATCAGGACATAAATTAGCTCTCAGGCTATGCTATTAAACCTATTTCCAAAGGAGTATTTATTTAAGTAATTTTATAATTTATGTCCTGATAGTAATGAAAAATTTATTAAAAATTCAAAAACCCTTAAAAAGAAATTAAGTTCATTAAAAATTCGAGTTAAGGAACAAGTACACTTAAAATTCAAAAACACTTTAAAAAAATCACGGTGTCCGAAATTTAATTTTTAAACTGACAATCGTGATGTTTTGGCTTTTTTCAAGTTGAAAAATTCTTTGTACCCCCGACAAAAATCTTATTGCATTGAGCTCTTCACAAATAGTTTATTTCTTTAGTTGTATGAAAAGTCCCTTGAACCTGACATAGGGACCATTTGATAGAACCACGACCATGAGGCCATTTGGCAACTTCAAGTTTCATGTTACAAGTTTCCTAAGCGAAGCTGGAATGTTTTTAGTAGACTAGATCAGTTAGATTTGTTAAATTTTGTATAGCATATAAGTAAAGGTTGCTCTATTAGTCCAGTCTATAATAGTAAAAAAGTTCCATTTCGAAGGTTGAACTTTTTCGGTAGACCTACTTTATAATTTAGGAGACCCTAACAAATAAACAGAGACTTGCTAGAAGAAAACAAAAATAAACCATATTATTGATGGATGACTCCATCGAGGGGGCGAGCAGGCGTGGCTCGTCATATTAGACAGTGTCGGCGCAAAATCGAATTATCTAGGCTAGACCTCTAAAGATACCTTGACGGCTAAAAAGTAAAAAGAAAGGACCGCTAAGCCTTAAAAAACTAGGAATACTAAGCGTTTCGAGACCTGGAGAACTAAGGTCGCAGATACCTTAACCGCACAACTATAATACATAGACTGCTAAGCCTTTAAAAACGTGGACTGCTTAACCTTAAAAGATTTAAGCCATAAACATTAAAAAACGTATACCACAAAATCTCAAGACAGCTAGATGGTTAATCTCTAACAGTTATGTACTGGATAGCTTTTAGAAATCTAATGTCAAAGTCGTAAGGTACCTTGACCTTAAGAAATTAAAATAATTGAACCGCTAGGACTTAAAAAATTGGGAATACTAAGCGTTTAGAGACCTGAATAGGTAAGGTCTGAGATACCCTAACCGCACAACTATGAGATATAGACTGCCATGCTTTAAAAAACGCGGTCCGCTGAAACTTAAGATATTTAGGCAACTTAACATTAAAAAACGTATACCGCAAAATCTCAAGACAGCTAGATGGTTAATCTCTAACAGATATGTACTTAATAGCTTTTAAAAACCTAAAATCTAAGTCTTGAAGTACCTTGACCTTAAGAACTGCAAATAACTGGACCGGTAAGCCTTAAGAGACATGGATCAAAACAAATATAGACCGTTTAGTCTAAAGTAAGTTGGACCATTAAACCTTATAAGATGTCTCGACCGCTTAGTAAAAGGAAATTAATTTAGATCAGTGAATTTTAAGACACCGAAACTATTGAACTTTATCAAAAGTAGACCACTTCGATTTTGATTAAAAAAGCTTAAAATAAATGAACCACTAAACCTCATTAGACTATTACAACTAAGCCTTACGATATATAATCAAGCCGTATATGACATTGACCGCTAAGCACTCATAGACCAATTATCCGTAACTATAAGGGACATGCACGCTCAATTTTAAAAGATCTAGCCTTCTAAGCCTTTAGAGACCTAAGTTTTAAGAGGCTTGGGCCAATAAAACTTAAAACAGCTCGACCTATAATCTTTGAAAGTCAGAATCCGCTAAACCTCAAGAGACCTAGAATCATAAGTCTTAAGACAGTTTGACCAATAAAACTAAAAAAATAAGACCGCTAAACATTAACAAATCTGTATTACTTAAGATACTTTGACGGCTAAGCCTTGATATATAGGCTATTAAGACTTAAATCACATGGTGTGATAAGCCTTAAGATATTAAGCATGCTAAACGCTTAGAGAGACGTGAACCGCTAACCTTTAACAGACATAAGTCTCAAGAGATCTTGACCACTAAAACTGAAAAGAAATAGACCACTAAACCTTAAAAAATTTGGATCACTTCAGAACAGGGTCATTCAATAGGCTGTTAAGAGCATTGAGGGTGGCTTGGCCAATATCAACAGTCGTCTTTATATCCCACAGCTCCTAAGAGTATAGAGCTATCTTTGTTACTCTAGTTGCCTTACTTTATCATTTGTCCCAAATATCTTTCATGACTATAGTCAAAAAATCAAATTGCCTTTCATTTTTTTTAAAATTCGAATTTCTGAAATTTGTTTTTTTTTTTTGGTTTGTTTTTTTTTTGCCAGAAAAATTATGTTTTTGACAAGGAAAAGGAAAGGTGGAAAATATAATGCAATCCAAAGTGCTCCATTTTCTTCATTCCTCAAAATATAAGTTAAAAGAAAGACTTCGTAGGAGTCAATAGTGAACAACTCTCATGATGTTGCCATACAAAAATTTTTATTCGGAAGAGCAACTGAACAGAATTTTTGCTGACGTAGAATTCTTTTTCATTGTCAATAGGCTTGACTTTTTATTCTCTCCCTCTCCCCAATTACGCTTATACACAATTAAACATATATAGTTTCATTATCTGCAATCTATAATATACAATTTTCATTTTAAAAGTTTCTAAAACTGTCTATTCTCTTTCCATATTTTCTATCGAAACCACCCAGCGCAACCAACACTATTGAGTCCTTTTTCCTCGTAAACGCTTTTAAGTAGCGACCAAAAACTTTTATTAATACTGTCTGCATTTTCTCCATTTTATTTTAGGGCTTGACTGTAAACTAATCCAATTTTACGATTCATAATGTGTCTGATCTGTAAAAATGTCATTATCAGCATTAAATTGAGAGGAAAATTATTATTTTTTATATTGGTTTTATGGAGGCTCTATTAAAGGATGATACAATATTAGATGTCGCGACCATTTATGGCAGAGGCATTTCACAATATTAACTGAAACCATGATTTTGCTGTGATAAGTAATAAAACGAGTGTATAAGGATGTGTTAATATATTTCAGGTTATCACAAAAGGATGCTTTTGGAATTGTCACAATTTTGTAAATGTTGCTTTTTAAATTGTTTTTTAATTTTTATAAAAATAATATAAAATTTATATAATTTTCATCCTCCCCGACGATTTCAAAACTTTCCTCTCAAACCCAGATTGGAAACCGTCCTTTTTCTTGACGGGTAAGAGAATGCTGTTCAAAAATAGTAAATTTTTTCTTGATTATAAGTGTTTGTTTGGTTAGGTCGTTCAAATTCTAGTTGAATCTTCTCGCAATCTTTGCAATTCATCCTATACGAGGTCTGTTCAAAAAGTATCGCGAATTTTGAATTTCCGCGGGTTACGTATATTTAACAAGTTCGGCCATTTGGATTGTACAGTTAATTATTGACAGCTGCTATGCTTGCACGTGTTTTGGCTCGTCTTCTTTCCAAAAAATGGATCAAAGAATCTGTATCAAATTTTGTGTGAAATTGCGCGAACGCATTCCGAATGTTGACTGTGGCATATGGTGAAGCTATCTTGGACCGAAGCAACGTTTATCGGTGATACAAAATGTTCTCAACGTTTATCGGTGAGAGGGTTCTCAGAAAAGCGCGCGAATGTGAAGGTTTTGCTTACAGTTTTCTTCGATTGCAGAGGCGTGGTGCATCATGAGTTCTTGCTACAGGGTAGAACGGTCAATAAGGAATATTACCTGCAAGTTATACGCAAGTTGCGCAAAGCAATCTGCCGGAAACGCCCGGATTTGTGGAAGAACAAAAATTGGCTTTTGCACCATGATAACGCCCCTGCTCACGCATTGTTGCTTGTGCGCGAACTTTTGGCCAAAAACTAATAATGCCGCAGCCACCGTATTTCCCAGATCTGCCCCCCTGTGACTTTTTTTTGTTCCTGAAACTGAAGATCCACATGAAAAGACGACGCTACGCTACGATTTAGGATATAAAGACGGCATCGAAGGAGGAGCTGAACAAGATCACAAAAAATGATATTTTGAAGTGCTTCGAGGATTGGAAAAAATATTGGCACAAGTGTATAATATCTGGTGGGGATTACTTTGAAGGGAACAAAATAGATATTCATGAATAAATAAATAATTTAAAAAAAAAAACACAAAATTCGTGATACTTTTTGAACAGACCTCGTATTTTTCTGATCTAACTTAATCCATCAATCACTTAAATAACGGTTCTCATTTACAATCTCCGCCTTTATTCGTCGCTCGCGGTATAACCGACTTCAGTCATTCACGAATCGCTTTTCAGACTAAAGCTCAGTCGCTGGTGAGCTGCGCTCGTATTAAAGTTTTGATTTCGGTGACCTTCCTTTACGACGCATGGGTTTGTACAGCCAAACCAAAGACCCATCCTCGAATTCCACAGTTTTGCCACTGCGATCATTACGAGTCTTCATCCTGTCATTAGCCTGTAGTCCGGTATTTCGTACCACGGAATTAATGGCATTAATCTTTTTTTTCAAATCTAGTGCATACTCTGCCATATTACTTGATGTTTCTGTCGGAATTCCAGTAAGTAGATCCGCTGGCACCCTTAGTTCTCTTCGAAAGTTCGCAGTTCTATATGAGAGATGGAACAGGGGTGTATGTTGGTCCCAGTTTCTTTGATGCCTATCGACTAATTTAGCCAAATGCCGTTCTAGAGTTTGATTAAATCGTTGTACCATTCCGTTCGGTAGAGGATGACACAGGGTTGTTTAAATTTTGTGAATTCCCATAAGCTGGGACATTTTTGAGACTAATCAGGATTTAAAATTTCTCCCTTGATCACTGTGAAGTCTAAATCGATAAAAGCACTTCTCGGTTTCCCTCTATTATGATTGCCTCTTGATTCGGTATTGCAAACGCCTCCGGCCATTTCGTGAAGTGGTCTATCACTACGAGTATGTACCGATTTCCGCTTTCCGTAGTAGGGAAAAGTCCCGCTACGTCCAGCGCTATCCTTTCCCATGCGGCACCGACATTATCAAAAACTGATGAAAATATAAAATTAGTCAAGGCTCTTGTAAGATTAGACTATTGGTAGACATTAAAACTCCTTGAAAGGCTCAAAAGAAGATTTCTTTGCGGCAGATCCGACATTGTAGACACTTGCTGGCTCCACCATGACAATAGCCACTGCCTTACGACTATCTCTATTAACGAATTTTTATCGAAAAAAGGGATTCTTGTGATTTTAAATAAATCCCTCCCCCCTACTCCCCTGATCTGAGTCCGTGTGACTTTTTTTTATTATTCCCAAGAGTAAATAACATTAGAAAGAAATGACATTTGCCAATGTTGATAACATCCAAAGAAGTTTAACTGGCGATTCCACCAGCACTGCTAGAAAAAGTGAAAACAATTTCTCCATCAATGTATAGCTGCCCAAAACAACTTCTTTGAAGGGGAAAACTCTGCAACACCACCAAGGATTATATAAGGTTTAAATGGGGTACTAATAAGAAGATTTTTAAGAACAAAATTTTAATTAGAACTATTCTGAAAGCGTTAACATGTCTTGTATGAGAAAAAGTCAATTTCAATAAGACAAACCCCCCCCCCCCTTCCCCGAACTGGGCTATCAATACTAGTAAATTGTTCAGAGCCCTGTACTTTATGTAGGAAGCGTGCTTAGATTTTTGTAGGCCACACCTTTCAAAGGATTTATAAGACATTGCAAATCTCATAGAAACTTTAAGTGATATTTTTACAGGCATTAATAAATGCCTGTAAAAATAAATCACTAAATTTTAAGTGATTTATAAGACATTGCAAATCTCATAGAAACTTTACAGTATATTCACTTTAAGTGAATATACTGAAATTAAAATCAATTTTAGTGGATTTCCGAAACAGTGTGATTCTTACAGCATTTTGAAATGGGAGAAAAAAAATGTGGTGGTTCAAATAAAAAATTTGCCACAATTCTTGTTTAAAATGAAATAAAATATAAAATATTTTTCGTATTTTTATTCAAAAACTGCGCCTAGCTTAATAGCTTCTGTATAAGATCAAATTATATTTAAAAATAAAAATAGAAAAGAACATACTTAAAATTAGAAGCGACTTTCAACAGTGAAAAATATATAAAATCAGAAACAGAAAATGCTATAATCATTATAATGGTTGGTAAGCCTGAGCGGTGCCATGCCGTGAATAGAGTTATCTACTTTAAGAAATATTGTAGAAGGCAGCTTTCTGCATTTCCACTTTAATTTTCATCAAGTCGCCATTGAAATGGGCCGAATAAAATGCTTGCCTTTCATTCAAATAAACGAACCAGTAGTGAATCCTTCATCCCTCCAAATAATAGGCACGTACCTTAATGCATTTTGTGAATAAAATTGTTCCAAGAAAATTGGCTATGTTTTTTGGAAAAGTCGAAAATATAAAATTGTTAAGCTTTATTGCGAGGGTGATATAAAAATTAATTAGGCAAGAAGAAAATAATAATATAAACATTGAATTTGGTTTGGTTTTGAAAACTATTCGCAGTGAGGACGCGGCGACGATTCCATTTTGTTGAATCATTAAAATAAATGGAAATATGATAAATTGAGAATGGAATAAAGCATTTGAGTAGATGGATATGTACTAGAGACGCAAATGCATATAATATTACAGCGGGATGATTAGTTAGAGAGGGTGGTGGTAATAGTTATGAGGCGCTTTGCAAAGAGACTGTTCTCCTGTTTCGTCTAAAATCTTTTCTACGTTGCCTCCCAAATCGTTTCGAGTTTCAGTCTTTATTCCTTTCGAATGTTGAAAAGGCTGAATACAACTGAGAATGGTTAACAATAAAGTTCAGACATAAGTACCGAAATAAGTCTGGCGTAAATGGCAGAGTTTAGGAAGTCGTACAGGGTGAAAAATCTATTCGTCGTTACAAGTGGTCGACCTGTTAGCCACTCAACATCCACCACGATACACCACTCTTATCCCATCAAAACTATCGTCGAGGCGTCTTGGCTTTTAGCATTATTGAGTCAGTCAATTCGAAACACAGGCAGTTAGTCGTAGTCATCGTTTTAGTATGAAAGTCTTTCGAACGTCTGCTAGGCAGCTTTTCATTTTCGGAAAATACGCAAAATGAAAATAAATCGACAAATAAGTAATTGTGGTGAATTGCTACGAGCTTCAAACAAAATTAACCCCATTCCTTTATTCTTCCTCTTATTCTGTTTTGTTCTACTTTTTTCATTAAAGTTACGAGGGTTGCTCTTGATGTCAATTCATTTACAGCCACTGCACTGAGCGCACAGTGCATTCAAGGGAAATGGAAAAGTCTAAGTACTCTTACTAACAAGACTATAATGGATTCTAGGTTTCCCCGTGAGCGTTAAATACAGAGTATTTCAGTAATTTACTAAAAATTTTATGAAATTACGACTATGAGGAGGAGCCATTTTAAAGAAACTGTAATCATATTAAATTGTTACAACAGTAGCGGGTAGGAGGATTTCTATATTCTGCCAGATGAAAGAGCAATTTTGATTGTTCTTGTAGACTCCATAGACTAGAAAATTTTCTTAAGATAGAATTTTTGGCCAAACAAAATCCGTTCTAGATTTAAATATTTCTAGTTTTTCTATTTTCGAAGATATAAAAAAAATAAACCTTACTTAAAATACAATTGACACTCGAATATCAAATTTAACATATTTTTATAACCCAAATAAAAATGGTTTCTCTTGGACAAAAGATATTATTTTTCACTCGAATACCAATAAGATCTAAGCAAACTTAAAAAAAGAAAGAAGCATCCTTATCGTTCGATCACAGAAGTTAAGCAGGACTGCGTACGGTATTAGTTTTTTTTTTAAGTTTAGATTAATGAGGTACAGGGGGAAACTTTCAAAAGATACTCGCCTGGGAGACCTTCTACCTGCCAGACGAGTTATGCGGTATTTTTGCCTCGTTAAAACCTAACCTGTACCTCTACCCTTGCTGCCGGAACGATGGTTCCCCGGCGACACTCTTTGTAAATACTACTTCGCCGGGGCGTTCTTATTTGATATTACTGCTGTCCCGATGTTATGACGCCTTGCGGCATATTCTTCGTACGTGGTGCGAAGATCCTTAATGATAAATTCCGCGTACTCTGCAATACTGTTCCAAGCCGATTGGCTCTTCAACATGCACTCCACTATGTTTCCTGGACTGATGAAACGGTCCAGATTTTTCTCCAGTTCCGTCCGTGTCCCCTCGTAGAAGGGTCATTGGAAGAACACGTGTTCTGCATCTTCAATTACATCGCGGCAATGATGACAGTTTGGGGAGTCAGTTCTCTTGAATCTGTGCCAGTATGCCCGAAAGCATCCATGCCCAGTCAAGAGTTGGGTGATGAAATACCCGACTTCCCCGTGCAGGCGAGTGACCCATTTGGTTACATCTGGGATCAGCTGATGAGTCCACCGACCCTTCGTCGAGCTGTCCCATCTCTCTTGCCAGAGGCGAAGACTCTCGGGTCTCTCCTCTTCACATAGGACCTTTCGCCGCTCTTCCTTCTTCCTACGATGTTGGCGTTGCCGCTCTTCTGCCAGGGTGTCGATGGTTAGGCATAATGCCACGACGTTGACCGCATCGTGTGATACCGTTCGGTATGCTGATGCCACACTGATCGCTGAGAGCCGCTGGACTGATGACATTGTCTTGCGGTATGTTGTTAGCTCTAGCGATTTCGCCCACACTGGTGCTCCGTATAGCAGGACGGAGGTAACTACAGTTGCCAGTAGTCGCCTTCGGATTTGCCTGGGGCCTCCGATATTCGATATTATTCGCGAAAGCGTGCCCTATACTGATGATGCCTTCCTGCTGACGCTGGAGATGTGCTCCTTGTAGTTGAGTCTGGCATCCAAGACCACTCCTAGATACCGGATGTAGGATAGCGACTGGATGTCGTGGTCGCCTACTCTTATGATGATGGTCTCCATTTTCTTCTGGCTACTCACAAGGAGTGCCGCGGTGTTATGTTCCGCCAAAGACGGATCTGCCAATGTCATCCACTGTCTTATCCTCCGGATGGTGGTGGAGAATGCGGCTTCCAGTTCCTCCAGGTGTTTGGCTACAAGGACAACCGCTACGTCATCCGCGAAAGCCACGAGTGTTGTGTTCGTCGGTAATTCCAGATGGAGCAGGCTGTCGTACATGACGTTCCACAAGGGTGGCTCAGAACAGAGCCCTGAGGTACCCCTCCCGTGATCCCATACTCCGTTGGTCCATCCTCTGTGTCGTAGTGCAGTAGTCAATCACTGAAGTATGATCTGACCATCCTCCGTAGGTAGTAGGGCACCCCCATGTTCCCAATAGCCTCCAATACTCGTACGGTACTAGTTGGAGAACACCGCATGTTCCAGAGTTATAAGTAGTCGCCAAATGGCATTTAAATGTTTTAGAGGTCATAGTCGCCAAATGATCTTTAGAACTTCTTGATTCCAATGTATCCTCTTTAGAAACATAAAAGTATTGTTCCGACGTATTTTTAGATATGAGTCAAGATTTTGTTCGAGTTTGACACCTGGACATACTCTGAAAATCCAAGCAGACTTTCCTTCTACATATTAACTGGTAATAAAATCATTGCTTTTAAATTGGCACTTTCAAGCTTATGAAATTACTGAACTTTTTATATCTATTTTGCTGGTATCTCACACGGATATTCGCTGGTATCTCACAAGAAAGTATACTTGGCCCATTCTCTACAACATGTATACTTTCGATATTTCTATCGGTCCTAATATGCAAACAATATAGCCTACCTTGTATTCCAAAAAATGCCGCAAAACAGGATTCTAAAATTTCGCAAATCTAAATTTATATTCTCTAAAATTGGATTCTACCTAACAAAACTAAAACTTAAAAAACTTTTAGTTTTAAAACTAAACTTTACCGCTTGACATGAAATTTACACAGAAGACATAAAACACTAGAACTGAACAGACAAAACCGCATACTTCTTTGACTTGAAGACAAATGTTCTAAGCTTACAATAGACAGGAATGCCTTACTTAAACCAAAATGGGCTTACGGACTAGAACTCTGAGACTATACCAAGCCTTCCAATTCCCGTTAAATATAAATTTTCAATCAAAAGTTACTTTATGAAATTTTCAATGCTCTGTTTAATATTTACAAAAATCTCAATCATCGTGTAAATGTGTCTCGAATCTCCTTGTTTGAGTATTATTTTCTAATCCTTCTCTAAAAATACCAAGCAACGCCTAATCCTCTATATTAATTAACTCTGTTATTTAAATTTTCTTGCTACTATTTTGTAGTTGAAAACATCCGGTCTAGCCCAGCTGAACCAAAGAATTCTAGACGTTCTGGCGTTACGTCGCAGCCGTTTAGTTAGACAATCTCAGCATATTTTTAGCATCCTGTATAGTGTCATGTCTTCTAAAGCCTACCTCGTCACTTGCTACACTTGCAGGACCGGATCTTTTTCATCTTAATTTGATCAACAACATTCTCAAGGATCTCATCATTATATAGGCTGATTTCTTCCTCCATGTTCATTCTGAAATTTTTTGGCTTGTATTTGGGATATAAAAAATATTCAAGAGAATCTGAATAATTTCTACAATTACTATGGTACGCATGATCTTTCCCTAACGATGCTTGTGGCTAACATGCTATTGGAATTAGTATGACATGTGTCTAACATGCAGACAAAAAGTATGACACTACTTTGGGTGTGCGACAAATCTGTTTTGGATGCTTACCTTATAATAAAGAGCCCCCCATTCTACGAAATGGGCCCTGACATTTGGTAAGATAGTCGAGGACTTTGTGGTGTAAATTAAACCGACTACTTGTAGGTATTGGGAAAGATCGTATTCTTTTCAATATTCATTAACGGTTTTCTTATTCTACTCCATCACCATTCATGTATAAAAATGGTGTGCAGTCGGTAACCCGTAAAAATGCCCAACTCTAAGACCAGTTGTTCAAAATAGATGTGATATAGAAGATAATATTAAAACGTGTACCGACTTGTGGAGTTAAGAAACTTCAGTTTGAATTCTTTACAAATTTTGTCATCGGAATTGTGTAGTTAATATATTATTCGTTTATAAGACCAATACTAGAATTTTATACGTTTCATGTTAAGCGAATATAATTGGCATTAAGAAAGTTTACTAAATTTTCGATAAGAGATCATTAACGGATTGATCCTCTTAAGCGCATTATTTAATATGACCTAATCAGAAAATGACGCAAAGTTGATGATTTAGTCTTTATTAACCAATATTTTTGAAAATTTCTGCAAACGTTGGTGAGTCTGCAATAATTCGACTATTTTATATAAGTTAAAAAAAAACAAAAAAAAATTATTAAAATGTAAAGAATCCTAAGACTTGCTCAAAATTCGTAGCTATTTATCAGAATTGTCCTTTCCAGAAAGAAAAATTCATTTACGAAGAATCAACACTATATAGGGTTTTCGAATAAGAGTGTATGATTTCTTTTAAAAAAAACCCACACTAATTGTTAAGGAAATTCCAATATTTTTTATATATTGTAAAGTACAATCAATACAATTAAGTTCTGAATAAAACGTCATTCAAATGGCCTCCACGACTTCTTTTGCAGGAACGAATTCGATGACTTTTTCCACTAAATCAAGTTGTATGTAATGAATAGCACGTTCAATATTGACTTCTAAAGCTTGAAGAGGGTCTGGTTTATTGCTAAAGACCAATGACTTCAAATAACCCCACAAGAAATAGTCTAATGGTGTTAAATCACAACTTCTTGGAGGCCATTTAATATCACAATTTCTTAAAATAATCGAATCTCCAAACTTTTCTCGCAATAATTCGGTTGTTACACGTGCTGTGTGGCACGTAGCCCCGTCTTCTTTGAACCAGATGTTATCAAGATCAAATTCTTCCAATTTTGGCCATAAAAAGTTGGTTATCATAGAAATATACCGCTCCCCATTGACAGTAACGGTGTTACCAGTTTCATTTCGAAGGAAGTAGGGACCAATGATTCCACCAGACCAAAAACCACACCAAACTGTCAATTTGTATAGTTTTTGGTCAACTGAAAGTGAGCCTCATCGGAGAAGATGATTTTCTTAAAAAAATCGTTTTATTTTAATAATAAAATTGAATAATTTGTGAACGTTGTTTTTGCCTATATCTCTGCATGATGAAATTGTAAACATTACTGAATACAATGAAAAAAAAAGACAGATGATGACATATTAAAAATGGCCGAAACGTCACTTAGAAATCATACATAGTGTGTCCCAAAAAAATCATACACAGTGTGTTGACCTTTTTGGATATAGAATAAAATACACAGATGGGAAAAAATATGTGAGAAAGCCAAAGACTCAAAAGATTAGGAGTAACTCTTTTGTATGTTCACTCTTATACGTCCTTTGATTAGGTAGTTCCACTTGAATCAAATGATCGGTAAATATTTTTTAGCTTTTATCCTAGACGTGTGCATTTTTATTGAAGCTATAAGTTACACAATTAATTCTTAGTAAATTTTAAAATCTTAACAATAAAAAAAAATATTTTAAAATTTTATTTTTAACTTAAAAACTTGTAAAATAAAATCTACATTTTATAAGGGGATTTTTTTTATTTAAAAAAAAGGCTGTCTTTCACTTTTGAGACTGAATCTTAATTAAAATAAATGTTATACCCCATTCCACTCTCCCTTTATGTTAAAAAAAAATAGAAAAAGTTGTATTTCTTCTTAATCAGTGTTATGAGTGAAATTACAACTGAGTTTTCTACTTTAAAATCTTTATAATTTTAAAGCTAAATCATATTTCCTCCACAGGTAGGCCTATTTATTTGTCGGCATACCCACAAGCTGTGGACATGAAATATATCCTTACTCATCTTAACTAGAAGATCAAACAGAATAAGACCACACACCCATTTCGCACCATCACCTTCTATATAAGTGGCCGTCAAAGTTAAATTATTCTTAAAGGAAATAGTCCTTCTTTGTTAACTAATATATGGAACGGCATAGTTTGTGCTCATATATATGTAGTCGATTCGGATTTTGTTATGCGAACGGCAGGAATGATTCGGGTTATCTGGCAAAGCAACTATTACACAATCAGCCAGCCAGTTGCTTTCATCTTAATTGAGTAGTCCTTATCCGAAGCATAACGATGCATAGATAAAAATGTGCCAGTGACATGCATTCCAACGACTTTCAAGATGTCTCCTGTCGACCTGCTCTTCTTTATCCTGCTGACAACCAAAACGGCTTCAACCTAAAGACTTCCTATTCCATTCAGTTGGTTGTGTATGACCCAAACGTGTACACATACAAGTACAGGCCTATTAGTGAACGTAGAAGAAGATACAAATTGATAGAATCTCCGAGGGCCGACGTCTATTTGTCAACAATAACCTATCAGCTCAAGTTTATTTCAAGCGACATCCACTCAATCTAGTTTATGAGGAGCACACTTTTCAATTTTTCACTACTAAACGCCTATGCACTTTAGAACAGGAAAAAGTCTTTTTTCCGTTATTTTTCCTTTTTTACCGAGGCAATTGTACAAAGTTCTTTACGAGGATCACTAGTAAAATAAAAGAGCACAACTGAAAAATAAAAATAATTCTCGTAGCTATATTTCACCACCTTAAGACATACTACGTAGATGACTGCTTCGAGTCGAGTCTTACTTAATAAATTTCCATCTAGTCATCATCTTAAATATGATATTTTTTCTTTTTCCATGAGCTAAACATTATGCATCTCTTGCAAGGAGTGATATTAAAATACAAAAAGAAATGGAGAAACTTGAAGCTCTTAGAACAGTAGAAAGAAGCATCTTCTACGGTTTAGTTGGAAAAAATTGTTTCACTTTCTTTAAACCTTAATTCATCAAAAGCAAGCCAAGGTAAACTGCAAATTTTATATTTTTCCAGTTGAAAATGGCGTCGTAGGAAGAAGGGTTATTTGAAGAGATAAAGTAGGCGACCGCGGTGCTGGTATTGGTAAGGTGAGCCCATTTTAGTAGCATAACTAAATTGTTTGTATTAAATGCAACTAAAAATGGATAGGTGAGAATAAGATGGATTTGTGTTGTTATGAAATGATTACGGAGAGTATGAACTGATAAAATTGTAAAGTGGGGAAGAAATTGCTCTATCCACGTTTGTCGGACAAGGTAAGTTGAATCGGAAGAAGGTAGTACACGGTGTACTCCATGGAGTCAGAATGTCTGAGGCCAAAAGCAACTGCAACGGCAACAATAAAATTTAATCCTGTTAACGTGCACGAAAGAAATGTCACAATTGGGTCAAGTGATGCCATACAAATGAGTGCAGTTTAAAAGCTTTCGTTTCTATTTATTTATTTCTGAGTGCTCTGCAGTCTATTTTTCGCTCACTTTTTTACAATTTATTTACTTTTTCTTTTGTTCTTTCACTCTTATTATTATTGTACGTTTTTAATTTATTCTTTTTTTTTTAGCGCATAGAAATCAATAAGAAACTATAATTCTATCAATATGACCAATGTATTTCCCCAATATATACCCGCATCCTCTTTTGGTGGTTAAACTGTGTTGAGTTTATAGTTCATTATTTGTCTTTTCCTTTATAAATTTTCCTTTATTTATATTAAAAAAATTATTATGATTTTTTTTTATTTAAATGTAATTTACAAATGCATACAATTTGTAACAAGCGCATTTTTTAAGGAAAAATATAAGGAGATGATGACATAGAGGGGAGGACACCCATTGATGTCTCCCCAAAAACAGAATGATTTATTGTATAAATTTAAAAAATAACGTGGCTATTGCCGTTTCGAACGTCGATGGGTGCATAATGGAAAGGTGGGAGTGAACCTCTAAAGTTCTCTTGCTAAAGAATTAGGATGGTAGGATAAACGGGAATGGAATTTCTTATAACGGGATATACGAGTACATATGTAGCTCACGAACGAATGGAACATTCAGATCAAGATGGATAACAATGCTTCGAACATAAAAGGGAGCATGGACAATTTTGAGAAAGATTCAGGACTGTAAGTTTTGGATTCCATGAAAATTGGAATGCTTGGTCGAACCCTAAATTTTGAGACCGTATGTCCATATGGGTTTCAATGCCGTATTGTATAGTAAATAGTTTACTTTTTAATGCCAGTTTTCACCTACTGTCTGGGAGTCATAGTAATTTTTTTGTATCTTCCGTTAAATTCAATTCTTTTAGTTTTCGTGTGAGGGTTCGAGGTTTACCGTTTTTTGTGAAATTTTACTGCCGTTTAGGGTTATACCAGGAATCTGTTCTCGGCAGAGTGTGAAGGTAACATGAACAGATTTTTGCTCATTTACCCATACTTTCCACTTTTTGAACCAGTTTTCTAAAGAGTGGATGAGGTTCTGTACGTTATTGATGGCTGTGGAAGGATGTTTATGATATGAAAGGATGGTTGTATTGTCAGCATACGTTACGATTAGGATATTATTTTTGCAAGGACTATCATGGGTGTAAATATTTTCGTGTCTTTCAGGAGCTAGCATACTTCCCTGAAGGACACAGGTGGAGATAGGATAGATGTTAAAAAACTCAATAATTTCAGCTACTTAAAAATATCGGTCTGAAAGATAGGATTTTAGGATGTGGAGATAACCACAGAGTAGTCCGAAAGCATGGAAAATGTCCAGAAATAAGCCTGGGAAGTATTCCTTCCGCTCTAGCGAATATATTGCATTTCAAAAATGGGATAAAGGCATTTTAAAATTAATTTTTCAAGGATTTTAGATAAAATGGGAAGGAGGCTTATACGTCTGTGTAAGGTAGGAAGATTTTGGAATCATTTTTATGATGGAAAACTTCTAAAGTGAAGGATAAAATGATTTGCGGATGATACTTTTATAAATATAGGTTATTAGGACAAGAGTTTTTTTGGATAAAAAAATATCCAAATTTTCCAACTTTCTTATTTAAATTAAAAAATTAATTTACAAGTACTTTGCAAGAAAAGGATACAATTTTTTTTTAAATACCCTCCCAAATATCATACCTTACAAAAAGTGAAATCAAGATTATCGGATTAATTGTGTTTTCCTTGCGGGATTAAAGAATTTAGTTCTTTATTTTTTCCATGAACTTGTTGGAAAAGAAAATAAACATTTTGGGATGGTAAAAAATTTAGATACTCTTCCTTTTTTTTTAAATTACTCCTTTTTATTATATTTAGAAAAAATTCGATTTCTCTTTTTTTTTATATTTTATTTAAAAAAAAAAGAAATCGAGTTAATAAAACAAAGAAATTGTTTTAGGAAAAAATTAAAAAAAGAAGAGTAAATAAAATAAGTTTAGAGATATTAACCTTAATTTGGTATCTCAGACCCAATTTTTCTAAAATTTTAAGGCGGTAATTTATAAAATGTGACCAAGATCTCATTAGAGAGGGAAGACCCTGCAAACTAATTAATTACTAAGTTTGTTCAAAAGATGTTCTGGTGAGCATGCAATTATTAGACTATTCTAGATCACCTTAGAAAAAAAACTAAAACACTTATTAATTCCAAATATAAACAAATTCTCAAGCGCGCTCAAAGTAAGCACTGTACTTATCATAATTGATCTTTACAGAAAGGAAAAGCTGTCGTTGCTGTGGAGTTCAACTTATTACACGTATATCTTATAATCTAGATGAATGCCATTTAACAAAAATTTCTTTTTGGATTGGACTCCTTTTATTGTGAGGCTCCACAAGATCCATCCATTCCTTTTCGTAAACTCCCTTTTTAATTTTTTAAAGCAATCTAATTTGCTCCATTAATTTAATAACAATTAGATGTTGCTCCTGGAAATAAAAATTGACCATTATCTTTATATAAAATAAAGACTAAAAGATTTTGACTATTATCTCCCACACTATACACGAAAAAAAAGCATACTCCAATGATAATGTTAGTATGATGCAGTTTCAGTTATACAATAGTTTATGTGAGCGGATTTTTGACAGCTATAGACAGATTTCTACAACGTGCAATTATCGTAACGTAATTAATTCATCAATTACTATGACTGTCGGAAAATTTTGTGTAAAATTGGGTGGGATTAACTATCATACAAATTATACTGTTTATCATAAAATGAATAATCTTGAAGAATATGGCGCATTGCTCGATAGTCCAAACGCTGATCATCTTAGGAAGTGCGACAACCTCCAAAATGTTTGACGCTTTCTCAAATTGTTGTGTGGATTATTTGGCATAAAGATTTTCCTTTACAGCCATAAAAATAAAGGTACTATAGAAATTTAATCACAGAGATCATATGTCCACCATTAATAAACCGTAAAGGTTTCAGAGCTCCATGAACAATACCCTGATTTTTACAGGAAATTGATATTGAAGCTTCTATATTAATAAACCAAATATCCGCTTATAGCGCGTGTAAATCCACAGTCAATTCACGAACGACATTTGCACTCTCGTACAGTGACTGTGTGGTGCAATGTTCGGGCCGGAGTTGTCTTTTGATCCGCGTTTCTTTGAGCAATTGCGGTTTCATAGCATGAGATTGCAACACGACAGCACTACGTCACACCAATGTTTCCTGACCGAATTACGGTTCCCACTTCTAAAATTTACCCGCTCCCTTTAAAGACTTTTAAAAAAATAGTTAAGTCAAGAGGTTGGGCCATTTAGCTGATTTTATTTTTCTAACATAATTCAGTCAATGATCTGCACCGATATATAAGGTGTAGTAAAATGAAATCCATTATTTTTGCATTAAATTGAAGGTTTTATTTAGCATAGATAAAATAGTACGATTTAGGTCAAATATGCACCGTTTTGGTCGATAAGTTGTTGCCATTTTGAAGGTAATTTCAAAATGCCTCTCTCATCGAAACCCTCGTCCCTATTGGCAAAAAACTGGGACAGTCGATTTTCACAATCTTCTCTTGATGCAAATTTTTCACCTGTAAAATCATTCGTCATACACAGGAAGAGGTGGTAATCAATTGGTGCCAGGTCCGGACTAAAAGGTGGATGCATAAGAACATCCAAACCAAGGTCCCGGAACTTCTGGCGAGTCACTATCGATGTATGCGGCCTGGCGTTGTCCTGATGGAACACAATTCCTCTCCTATTGGCCAAAGCTGGCCGCTTCTGGGGGATTGCTTCTTTCAGACGGTCCAATTGTTGACAGTATAGGTCCGAATTAAGAGTTCGGCCGTAGGGGAGCAGCTCATAGTAGATGATTCCCTGCCAGTCCCACCAAACACACAGCAAAACCTTCCTGGCTGTCAATCCTGGCTTGACCACCGTTTGCGCCGGGTGACCGCGATTTGACCACGACCGTTGTCGCTTGACGTTGTCATAAGTGACCCACTTTTCATCACCAGTAACCATCCGCTTCAGAAATGGATCGATATTGTTGCGATTCAGCAGCAATTCGCAGATGGAAATTCGGTCCATGAGGTTTTTTTGCGATAACTTGTGTGGCACCCATACATCGAGCTTCTTGTTGTATCCAGCCTTATTTAAGTGGTTCCAAACGGTTTTTTGTGCAATGTTTAGCTCCTGGGCAATCGAAACAGTGCTTACGTGACGGTCGGAGTCGACGATTTCCATTATTTTATCGATATTTTCGACAATTGGCCTTCCAGAGCGTGGTGCATCTTTGACATCAAAATTATCGGAACGGAATCGACGAAACCAAAATTGCGCGTGATTGACTGTTACAGTATCAGGACCATAAACACTATTCACATTTTCAGCTGCCTGGCTTGCGTTTTCGTCTTTATCGAAGAAAAACTGTAAAATATGGCGTATTTTCTCTTTGTTGGTGTCCATCTTTGACGCGTGCTAAAAAAATACTGAGTCAAATAATCACAAAACTGTATGAGAAGCTTTTTTAGTACGAAATCTTATCTTTCTAACGCCATCTAGGCAACTCGATCGCCTTTTTAAAACGGGAGATACAGACTCCTTAAGCCATCTATTGGCGAAATAATGGATTACTTTTTACTACACCTATTATATAGTAAGATCACAAATCAAATAGTTTTTTCTTAAAATTTAAGTAAACCTAAATAAGCTTAGATATCCTAAATTTGGTCTCCATTATCAAAAATTTATTAAAAAAATATATTTACTATCAAAAAAAATAAATATGTATGATCTGTATAATCTAGACTGTCAAATAATAGTTGTCTAATTAATTAATCAAATTAAAGGTCGCCCCTACACATTATGCTACTCTGAACACTAAGCTTATGCTGCTTACAAAAGTAAATAGCCTTAGAGCCGGCAGGTAGGCAAACCCACCTTGAGATCATTACGTTGGCCAAACGGTGCGCCTAGAAGATGCCGTCAAGCAGTGATCATGGTGCTTCCCAATCGAATTGATCTTTTGCTTGAAGCGTTTTGTAAAGTTTGGTTGGACAGGTAATAGATAGAATAAGCGAATAATTGTTGGTTTGCTTGTACCATTCCTTAGACCATTTAGCGACTGCATACTACAAGTGGGAAAAATATAGTAATTTTTCAAAGAAAATTTGGATAAAAGATTAATTACGAATAATGGAGTATTCACAATTTGTTATATTTTGTGGATTAAATTAATTTGATTTAGATATAAATTAATTGTAAATGGAATTTTTGGGTCTTGGAGCTCCACAATGAAAGCAATTCGATTCGCGAAGTAATTTTATGTTATTTAAAATTCGCTTGGTATATAAAAGATTGAAATCTTAACGTTAAAGCCCAAAATAAAATTTTGGGCTACAACTCGCAAATCTTTTCCCTTTGAATTTTTCCGCGTTTTTTAAAGATTTTTTTCCACACCTTTTCATCTAAATTGATGCGGTTTTTATAATTTTCGTATTTTAATTAATTTTGCTTCGGCTGAATTTAACTTTTCGTATTTTGACTAATTTTGCTTCAAAGAATTTAACATTTTACCATAGATAGCCAATTTTTCACTATGGGGGCAGGGGAGTGGGGGTTCTGGCTTTTGAATTTTATTTTTTTCCCCCGCATTTTTTTAAAGAATTTATTTTCCACAAAGTTTCATCCAAATTAATATGGTTTTTAATAATTTTCGTATTTTGACTAATTTTGCTTCGGCTGATGACAAAATCGTCGATTGCAAAAATTTCATTTTGGGCTACAACAGTGACTGAGAGTCTATTAACATTCTTAGCAAAATTTTAATAAGAATGTTGATAGACTGGTTTATTGGTAGTACGCCAATGAATTGATAAAAACTTATTGTCCAATATCCAGTCTATTTGTCTACGAGTCAATTAAGGATTATTGCGACCTTATCCTCGTGCTCATTAACCAAAATACTAACATAATTGGATTCGAACGCAATTCGATATTTCTATTATTCAGCAGATGTTATTAAATATGCTATTTTCAAGAATTTTATTGAATTTTTTCATCTCAATAATTAACATTAAAAAAATTAATTAAAAGAAAATAATTTGAAAAAAATCCAACTGATCCCCAAAAGATCGATTAATTGATGATTAAAAAGTTTAGTTTTAAAAAAAAAAAAAGATTTATGATTAATTTAATTAAAATAATTGACTTTGTATAAAAATAATTACTAATCTTATTGAAAACTATTATATTGTAGTTTAGAAAGTGACTAAATAAAAATCAACTAGAAGAATTGTATCCGAACTACTCAAAACATAATTTATTACTTGAGATTGATTATCAAAAGAAAAAATGCTAAAGTTGATTTTTTATGACGAATTTAAGTGAATTTTCTAAAGAAGAATAACTTAAAATTTGCTAATTCGTGCAGTTAAATCGGTAATTTTCGCGTTTGTTTATTATTACGTGATATTAGACATCCCGAAATTAGCTCCCAAAACAACAAAAAATTGTTAACTCTTTCTTGGGTTCTTGCGAATTCAAAATCTAAAGCACTTAAAATTCTAATTTATGCGCATCCTTCTGATTATTATATTTTTTTTAAAATTTCAAATCGCGAAATTTGGTTTTTTTTTACGAAAATTTGTATTGAATTACAGAACGTTAATATAGTTTTAACTGCTATATTTTCTACAAAAGATATTTTTAACCATCCTGTCATTTATTAAATGAAGATTTTTACTGGATTTTTGAATTTATGTTTAAATAACAGGTGTTTTTTTTTTGCTCCAAAAGAATAAGAAAGCAAAGCCGTAATCAAACATTTACCTTTGACGTACGTGATTATACACGCATCTAATTATTATTTAGTATGGTTGACTTTTGCTTTTTGCAGAATTTTTTTAATTATTGCTATTATTTTCGGAAAAACCTACATTCTTTACCAAATGTATTTTTGGATAAGCAAATGCCAACAATCTAATCATAATGTTCTTTTTAAGAAGGGGAATATGTGTGTGTGTGTGAGTGTATACCACACATGGAATTATTTGACTTATTTTATATCCAGCCGAATACCCTTTCCATACAACGGTTATAACTTTTAATGTTTCGTTTTAAATTTTGATTTTCTATTGATCTCGATACTATTTTTAATTACCATAAACAAGGAGCAAATTCTTAAAATCTCTTCCCGCTTCAAGGGACTTGGAAAATAAGTAAATACTTGAGCTTTCCTATTTCAAGTCACATCGAAAATTGATGGTATTTGAAAAATATTCCAAAAATTAATAATAAATATTGTTCCGCAGTGAAAAATAAAAGAAAAAAACCTTAATTCCAATAAAAGCATTATTAATAGAAGTAATTTTCGGCAATATCCTTTGTCATATTTTTTCATCTAAAGATCATAATTTATTATTTTTAACCGCAATACGCCTCCTTCACGGATGCCATAACAGATTCACTCGTGCACATCAACGCGATGAATAATCGTATATTAACACGTGTTTTGACAAGAGCGCTGATGCCGCAAGGTGAAAAAATGATACTTTTCTGTGCTTGCGTTATTCTGTTAACGATGATTTCCGGATGTTTGATAACTTCTAACTTTCCATATGCATTCGCCATCTCTAGATCCGTTCGGTCTATAACATTTTACCTATCAATTCTATGAATCGATATTTTAAACCCGGCGGCAATCTTTCGAAAACTTTGCGATCCAAGAATAGTCCAAACAAAAATAAATAAAATAAAACTGATGAGGAGTGAGGTGGGGCAAATTCATCTTTGCCGGATAGACATCTTCTTTGATTACATTTTTATACTGCGAATCTAGAATAGATTCTATTCAAAATCATTTCTTAAGGATTTATAACAACACAATTCCGGAACCAATCCAAATGATTGGTTTCGCATGTCAGGGTTCCGATGGCCGTTGGCGTAATACAGTATTTTCGTACATAGTCTCAATACCCACCCACACACACACATAATTTGTCGTCCTTCTTGATATTGTGCGTAGGGCTTGTGTGCATGTTCCTAATAAAAATTTTGACAAAATAATAAATTGTCTTTGCTTTGTTTGCTTTGAGGTATTATCTCAGATGCATTCCTATTCCATTCAAAAACCATCCTTGAAACTCTTCATTTCTATGATTTCTTTTCTTTTCAAATATTTATACAAGATATTTACCTGCAACCGGTGGGAGAAACATATTCGATATAATAAATTATTTTTGTATTGAAAATATTTTTCCTCGAAATTTCGTTTTTATAAGAAGCGATGAAATTTGAAGAAACTTATTTTACAAGACGAAATTTTTGAACATTTTACCGAAAATATTTTTAAAAAAAGTATAAAGAAAAGACGATTATCAATAAAAATTTAACCAGCCAATTTAGTAGACACTAACTCATTTATGAATTTTTTCTTTTTTTTAGAATTTTAGGTGAGTAACTTAAAGTTATCAATTTAAGGAGCAGTTGGTACCATATATGAGAATCAGTGTGATAACTTTTAATGTATTGTTTTAATATTAAAAATTTTTAAATTTTGTTTTGCCGACAAAGAATTGTTTTTTTTATCTTTCCCGCATCAAACATTATTACTGATAACATAGGTAATTTGAAGTCTCTATGAAATTGTAGATTTTCAATAATTGACAGGGATTTTTTTTCAAAAAATTGTACAAAAAAGTAACTATTTTTCTAAGAAAAAGGGAATAACAAACTTGTTGGTGTTCACCTAGTCCAAATGATTACCAAAGTGTTTTGAGAACTGCACGAATCATGAAAACCCAAAAATTCCCTAAAATTCTTTATAAAATATAAATTTTAGAATTTTATAGCAAATGTAACCTTGGTAATAATCAGATGCGTGCAAAATAACGTACGTGGAAATCAACTAAATAATAGATCTATAAAAAAATGTTTGTGAAAAATTTTTTTATTAAGAAGAGCATTAAATTTAAAAAATAACAGGGGCTAAAAAATGCACGAATTTTTTCATTTTAGTTAATTTTTTATTTTAGAAACAGAAAAAAAGTATTTTTAAGAATAACTCAGAAATTCAGTCAAAGTTTCCATTGAAAATTCATTTTGAGTCGTAGATAGGCGCTTTAACTGCGCGAATTTTGAAGAAATATTTTTTTGTGCAAAATTTTTTTATTGAGAAAAATCTAAAATTTGTTCATTTTAAAATTATATATAAAAAAAATTCCACTATGCTTAGATGTGAATCAAATAAAGAGCGCTAAAAATAAGCATTTTTACTGCACGAATTTTAATGAAATTTTATTTTTGTTTACTTTAGAGACAAAAAAAATTTATTTTTAGAATAGCGCAGAAATTCAGTTAAACCTTTATTAAGCATTTATTTTGAATCATAGATAAAAATAAACTAATGTTAATCAGATGCGTATAAGATGACGTGCGTGCAAATAGGCGCTTTAACTGCACGAATTTTTTGAGAAATTTTTGTGAAAAATTTTGTTATTGAACAAATTTGAGCATTTTAATAAAAAATCTTCATTTTAATATTATACATAAAAAAAATTCCACTATGCTCAGATGTGAATCAAATAAAGAGCGCTAAAAATAAGCGTTTTTACTGCACGAATTTTAATGCATTTTTTTTCTTTTTCTTTAGAGACAATAAAAATTATTTTTAAGAATAACTCAGAAATTCATTCAAAATTCATTTTGAGTCGTGGATAAAAATAAACTAATGTTAATCAGATGCGCATAAAGTCACGTGCGTAGAAATAGGCGCTTTAACTGCGCGAATTTTGAAGAAATCTTTTTTTGTGCAAAATTTTGTTATTGAGAAAAATCTAAAATTTTAATAAAAAACCTTAATTAATATTTCATTTTAAAATCATGCATAAAAAAAATTTTACGAGCATCGAAATTGAAATGCGAATCAAATAAAAAGCTTTAAAAATTAAGGTATTGAAATGCGAATCAAATAAAAAGCTTTAAAAATTAGCATTTTTACTGCACGAATTTGAAAAGAATTTTTTTTTGTTTTCTTTAGAGACAAAAAAAAATTTTTTTTAGTATAGCGCAGAAATTCAGTTAAACCTTTATTAAGCATTTATTTTGAATCATAGATAAAAATAAACTAATGTTAATCAGATGCGTATAAGATCACGTGCGTGCAAATAGGCGCTTTAACTGCACGAATTTTTAAGAAATCTGTTTTTTCGTGCAAAATTTAGTTATTGAGTAAAATCTAAAATTTTAATAAAAAATCTTCATTTAAATTTCATTTTAAAATTATACATAAAAAAAATTCCACTATGCTCAGATATGAATCAAATAAAGAGCGCTAAAAATAAGCGTTTTTACTGCACGAAATTTAAAGAATTTTTTTTTGTTTTCTTAAGAGACAAAAAAAATTATTTTTAAGAATAACTCAGAAATTCAGTCAAAATTGCCATTGAAATTTCATTTTGAGTCGTAGATAAAAATAAACTAATATTAATCAGATGCGCATAAATTCACGTGCGTAGAAATACGTGTAGGCGCTTAAACTGCGCGAATTTTGAAGAAATCTTTTTTTGTGCAAAAAAAATTATTTTTAAGAAATCTTTAAGAGACAAAAAAAATTATTTTTAAGAATAACTCAGAAATTCAGTCAAAATTGCCATTGAAATTTCATTTTGAGTCGTAGATAAAAATAAACTAATATTAATCAGATGCGCATAAATTCACGTGCGTAGAAATACGTGTAGGCGCTTAAACTGCGCGAATTTTGAAGAAATCTTTTTTTGTGCAAAATTTTGTTATTGAACAAATTCTAAAATTTTAATAAAAAATCTTCATTATAATTTCATTTTAAAATTATACATAAAAAAAAATTCCACTATGCTCAGATGTGAATCAAATAAAATGCTCTAAAAATAAGCGTTTTTACTGCACGAAATTTAAAGAATTTTTTTTGTTTTCTTTAGAGACAAAAAAAATTATTTTTAAGAATAACTCAGAAATTTAGTTAAATCTTTATTAAGCATTTATTTTGAATCATAGATAAAAATAAACTAATTTTAATTAGATGCGTATAAGATGACGTGCGTGCAAATAGGCGCTTTAACTGCACGAATTTTTTGAGAAATTTTTGTGAAAAATTTTGTTATTGAACAAATTTGAAAATTTTAATAAAAAATCTTCATTAAAATTTCATTTTAAAATTATACATAAAAAAAAATTCCACTATGCTCAGATGTGAATCAAATAAAATGCTCTAAAAATAAGCGTTTTTACTGCACGAAATTTAAAGAATTTTTTTTGTTTTCTTTAGAGACAAAACAAATTATTTTTAAGAATAACTCAAAAATTTAGTTAAATCTTTATTAAGCATTTATTTTGAATCATAGATAAAAATAAACTAATCTTAATTAGATGCGTATAAGATGACGTGCGTGCAAATAGGCGCCTTAACTGCACGAATTTTTTGAGAAATTTTTGTGAAAAATTTTGTTATTGAACAAATTTGAAAATTTTAATAAAAAATCTTCATTTTAATATTATACATAAAAAAAATTCCACTATGCTCAGATGTGAATCAAATAAAGAGCGCTAAAAATAAACGTTTTTACTGCACGAATTTTAATGCATTTTTTTTTCTTTTTCTTTAGAGACAATAAAAATTATTTTTAAGAATAACTCAGAAATTCATTCAAAATTGCCATTCAAAATTCATTTTGAGTCGTAGATAAAAATAAACTGCACGAATCAGTTCGAATAGTATTTTAACTGCACGAATCTTTTTTTTTTTTAAATATAAATATAATAATTGGTAAATAAAATAATAGTAACAATGCATAAATGTTTCATTAGAATTAGTTATGGATATTTTCTAAGACAAAACTCTCTCATCGAATGATTTCATCGAACGGATTATTCGATTATAAAAAAACACAGATTCTTATAGTAATTGAAATATAAAAAAAAAAATTCGTTTCTAAGTAGTGTTTTATCTAAAGTAATTTACGGATTTTATAAAAAAGATATACTAAGTTTGGGGCAATTTTCCGGAGTGAAAATTTTTGGTGGATTTAGAACCTGCTTGCTTGAGAAGATTTACACTAATACCTACAATTTTAAAATGTTTATTTTTTTTTTTTAAATAAAAAGTATTCGAATTATTTTGATAATTTATGGATTTTACCTTACTTACTACCAATGCAGTATCTTAGCATAAAATCGAAATAAAAAAAATATTTCGAAAAGTCCTCGACTTTGTGTAATTGATAAGTCTCGACATTATATTTAACATCAGGTGTTGCTTTCGTAAGAATAATGTAAATTGTATTCGACCTTTTCACAAAAGATAAGATGCCTTTTTAGAAAGAAAATAATGTATTTGCTTTTTCCCAAAATGAAAATGTTGTATTTTCTCATGAAAATTGAATATATATTGACAAAGAAAAATAAATTAAGCAATGTGCCAAAACGATGACAAATTTACGGATTTCTTCTTTGGAAATATTTAATTCAATAGAGCCTCCCACGCATGTTGAATTTTTGCAGATGGAAAAATTTCTTTTTCATTGTTTGAATTATAAATAAAAAGACTTTTTTCTCTTTTTTTAAATAATTTGGAAAAAAATTAATATAATTTAAAAAAGAAGTACGTATATCGTATACAAAATGAGTTTATATTTTATATTGAATTTTTTGCACAAATAATATGATCCCTTAAACTTCAATTGTACTCCAAACCAAAAGTTCTTTTAAACAATATAAGATCATCAAAAGATAAAAACCACAAAATTATTTTTTAAGGACGAAATTTTTTTGTAACTTAAAAAGAATTCCGAAAAATTCACAATTTTTGATTTGGGATGAATATATTAAGAACTTTATGAAGAATTTCGTTTCGATAATTCTCAAAAAAACGACAGAAGAACTCTTGTTAAAAACAAGCTTTTGTAAGAAATTTTTTAAATGATATTAAATGAAATTAGATAAGTTGTCAAAAAATGGAACGGTTGGAGTATGTATATTTTGGTAGCTAACGAAACCATCTGAAACAAAATGTATTTTTATTTTTAGGTTGTAGGCGAAGAATTGTAGCAAAGAAAAGATAGAATCATTTGGAATTTCTCTATCAATATTTTAAGTTATCTTTTTACAATTCAGAGTAAAGTACAGAATATACATTTTTTTTATTCAAATAATTTTTGACTGAAATAAAAAACAGTGATTTGGATAACAAAAATTCTTAAAGTAGATTCAATAGCCACCTTCGGTTTTGTCTGGTTTTGTGATAACATTTTTGGACAAGATTTCACACAATTTTAGGTTGATTTCATTGCGTATGTTTAATTAAATTTTTCAATTGTCTCAGATTAGTTAGTATAGACTTTCCGCTTTAAATATTCCTACAGCAACGTATCGGAAGCGGGTAATATTTAGGATTAGGAAGCCCAGAATCATTTTTTTTTAATGAAACCACAGGTCGCCTATGACCATATGAATTGGGATAAGCGCAATCACTACGCACATACCTATGTTATAATTGTTTTGCATTTTGCCAGCCCAACTGACTAGATCTAAATGGTTGCACTCAACTCGCTCAATTCAACTTTCAACATACCACCTTGCTGAAAACTTTTAATTTTTGCTTTTTTCTTATTTTACCTCACGTATAGGACACTCAGTTTGGTTACCTCCCTATGAAAGTTTGACTCAGTACACCCTTTCATAGCTCTTTTCAACATACAGCTTTCAGATTGTCTGTTGCATCTTTATCTTTCGGTCCTTTTCCGATTTCTTCCTGGCTACCATCTCTACCAATCAAATGGTTAATAAAGATGGTCTAGCACACCTACCGTACCATCTTTATTACCCATCCTTCATATTCCATGCATGAAACAATTAAATAGTTTGTCCAATCCATTTGTATAATTCCAATGGTGAGCAGTCTTAACCTGCAGACCACTCTCATTCCTTTCATACTTTAGTTCTCCATCTAATCCCGCTAATTTACCAGCTCCATCCTCCATAGTTGAAACCGTTGCTAACAGTTAGTAACTAGTTACAGACTAGTTATCCGAACTATTGGTAGCAAGGACTACCTACACCTTCGCTAGCATCTGTATTGATAGCACCCGGGATTCTGGTATTTCTCATCTCCAGATCGTATTGATCTTCTGGTATTGATCGTTCCTCTAGAAAATCCCTGGTGCTATCCTTGGGGAAGTGGAGGAGCCAGTCACCAGCACCAGTTTTTGGCAATTCTGATCACAGAATTTACATGGAAGTACGTGTAGTACTGAGCACATGTGGTCTTACATCGATTTACACAAATCAAGGATGAACAAGTTTTAAAGCATCTATCTATACAACACACCAGTTACCGTAACAGAATTGCCAGAAACGTTCTCAAATGAATACAAAGCAATGACAACCGCAGCGGCTATTTTGTTTATTAACGGAGCCATTTAAGTAAAAATGCGATTCGTCCTTCATTATCGATTTCCGGTAAAAGTCAGAACCTTGTCTACGTTAGCGTTCCATTACCGAAGACGCATATGATCTCTGGGCTGCAGTTCCTATATCACCTGAATTTGTACGAGTATAAATGGAAATGACATTTTCAGATAGAGTCGAACCGTCAAAATATTTTCCATTAAGTATCGAATTCTGTTATCGCTGTAATTTTCCGGCACATTTGTTATCAAAAAGTGTATTGTTCCGCAAAAACTTGCGGAACAATAACTTCGCAGATTCAAGGAGACAAAGTTTCTCCAATAATTGGATTTTGGGCTGATTAAGCTACTTAAGAGCATTTTAAGCCAAAATACCAAATCTCACCAAATTTAATGTTATGGCAAATATTTCTGCCACCTACTAGATAAAAAAGAAAATTATTAATAATTTAAATAAAGAAAAAGAAAATATATTCAATAACCTTAATTTCTTCTGAAATATAAAGAATAAAAAATTTTCAAATTACTAAAAGACAGAAAAACCATTGTACCCCAACTCCACTACTATTTACACTCAAGTCTAATGCATCAATGACCATAACAGTCATCCCCCAAAAATTTGTGACCATTTATATTGGAATAAACTTGACCACTTTACGATCGAATTGCAACTTTAACACTTACTGAACCCTAAAATTGTAAGTACAAATGCTATCTTAGCTGTGTTTAACAGATTTTTGTTAAATTAAGTGTTAAATCCAATCAAGGTAATCCACGAAATATCCCATCAGCCAGAAGTGTCACCAATAAAGTGCACAATATTACTAATGAAAAAAGAAGGGAGTTCTCGTGTATAACCAAAAATCCTAATCGGATTAGTAAAATAATATAATAACGTCAAGTTATTTTTTTTTTGCAATGGAATTTATAGAAACTATCCACCCTAACATCGATGATAGTTGAGTTAACTGACAAAGGAGCAACTTAAATCATCCTTCGTCAAATCGTTTCAAGGAAATTTTTTTTTGTTCTTGCACCGCCTTTTAATGTAAAACTCAGTCAACGACAATTTCACCCTTCTTCTTGCACTTTATATTGTATTACGATTTCTTTCTAAAAGGATCTTGTATAATCAAGTATATGCTAACAAACTGAAGAAGATAGAATACGAGAAAAATATCATTAAGGGTTCAAAATATACACAAAACTAAAAGCCCCAATGGACGGGTAGACTAAAAAAAAAATCGAATTTGAAACGAAATACGAGAAAAATGGTTTCGTCACTCTAACTTTAGTCGAATGGCAAAACTGATAGAACACGAATTGCATCATTTTTACAACCCCTAAATATGAGCACGATAACAAAGCCAAAAATAAACCCACCAAATTGGTATCTTCAAGAGAACCAAATTGACAGCTAACAAAGAGGAAAACTGTCATCGGTAAATTTAATTTTGGTTTAATTTTATCATCAGATGATAAAGCGACGCATATAAAAAATGCAATTTTTATCATTGATAAACGATACATTTGTCGTGTTGATGCCAGTCTCACCTCCCCTCCAAATATGTTTTCAAACCTATAAGGGAAATTTGTATATAAGAAGGGAAGAAAGGATATAACTGATTTCAACTATAAGCAGGGATGACTGCAATGCCATTAACTGAATTCATCCCCCGTGTATTCAGAAATTCGGTATTTGCTATTTAAGTTGAGTCAAGCGGAGTCGTGTACGTTTCGAAGTATCGCCCCTTTTCAATAGATAATAGGATCCCCCATCCGTTGTTCCGAATGACTGAGTGAATCGAAGTGGCTTGTCTTATGGCCTTTTAAGGGAATAACATGAATTGCAGCAGAAAAAACACCCCAAATATTCTTCAATGATGACTTATAACATGCAACCACGCGGAAAATGTGCCAAGCGCAACTCTGTTGGTATTGCTACTAAAGATTTGTATTCTGTGAACCCTCCCCATCAGGTCATTCCAGTAAAATTCCTATTCATCAATCTTTCTAAAGTCTACATTTGATTCTATCGATTGTTTTTTGTTGAAATATCTTTTGTCTCTGATATCCATACTTTGACTATAATAAAAAAAAAATTACCTTCCACACCATCAAAAAATTATCCACACAAAAACTAACCATTTTCGCCCTATCCTGGGACATCCAATTCAAGCGCAAAACTAAATCAAAAGGAATGTTCTAGGACAAGGCTTGTGATGTAGAGCATCACCATTAGAAGGGAGCTCTGGATCATTTCATATAATAGAAAAGTAATGGCCAAAAATTTGACAAAAAAAAAATTAAAAACAAAAAAATATGATAATAAAAAAAAAACAAATTCGATATGGAAAATTTTTCGATAACGATTCTAATAAAATAAATGTTTGTTTAAGGGGAATCAAAATTGACAGCTTAAGGGTGCAGTTTATTTATCTTTTAGCTGAGTGCGTTTTGTTATACTGCCTTTGTCAATATTGTATTTTCATATAAGAAAAATAAAAGGAAAAGATAAGAAACATCCTCAGGCCATAGTGTTGGAAATAATGTTTACAATCAGTGGTGTATACGGTATTTATAATAGTACCGCTATTATTGTATCCACTTTCATTACAATAACGACAACAACAAAAAAGTCCCTCACTATACGAACTTGTTAATATTGGGTACGCATCCATTGCTGATATCGTTTTCCCAAAATCAAATGTTATTCTTACTCGAATGTAATTTTCCATATTTTCCAAATATGTTTTTTTTCTTAATAAAAATATACTTTTTACCTTATTTTCAAGTTTAACTATAAGAAAAATTAAACTTAAAAATAAATAAAAAATAGCTGCTTCCTTTCATGGCAAAAAGCAAAACTACAAATGAAGCCGACCTTCATATGCAATACTCAATAATGCAATATCGATGCTAATTAGAGTATTTTCCGAAAAGATAATATGGGAATAATTCCTAGTGAGGGGTTTTTCAATAGGTGCACTTTCTTTGTGACACAAACTATTGATTCATTCTTACAAGCTTGGCATTTGATATTACTACCATTTTTTCACAGAAAACTACATGATTGAATAACGCGTTCAAATAGTAAAAATTTATTATGAACATTTGTGGTCTGCTTGGTAGACATTCCGTAAGTTGCGTGGAATTTATGGTCAAAATGGACATTCTACAGAGAGCAAAACTCAACCAGTTCAGTTGTCAATCAATCAGTGCTTGTACGTCAGCAAAATATTTGCTTGAATGCAAATATTACGACTAAGGATCAAAAGGAATACCATAACCTCTCAAGTTCGCGTCATGCACATGAGTTGAGGCTTTCTGCAACTTCAACTTGGCGAATATTGCAAAAATCCTTGAATATTGAACGCTTAATCAGTTGAAAACGAATCCTAGAACTGATAAAAAAAACACCTTCAACAACGATTTTTATTTTTAACTGAACGGCTACGTAAGCAAGCAAAATTGGATCTCGAGCTTTCTTTACGTTCAGAAATACTTACTATAACTGTCAATAACGAGAAGTATCGAGTGATGAGAATATATTTTTTTTAATCTTAATTGGACAATATCTGATTTCAAGAGACGGTGACATTTGACACACAATAGTTAAAATAAGGAATTTAATGCAGATAAAGTTTCCACCTTGCGTTATTTCGAGAATTGCTAATTGTCTGCTGGCCGCCAAGATCGTGCGATTTAACGATCCTAAACTTTTTTCAATGGGACTACACTAAATTCATAGTCAATGTCAATAAATCCAAAATACGTTGCTAGGTGCACAACCAATTCTAAACCGTCGGTGGAATTTAGCTCGATTTGTTGCGAAAGAGTCACGTAAAATTGGACACCTCGGACCACCTCCTTCAAACAGAGCCTTGCAGACTATTTCAATAATATTATTTTTTAATAAAAATGCTATCAAATTTCGTATGCAATAAAGATATCTGCCTTAGATCACATAAAACCCTTTTTATTCAATTTTAAAGAAAAGATTTATTTAAATTAAAAATCTTTTATTGGAATTCTGTAATGTAAGGTCCTGGTAAAAATTTTTCTAAAGATCTTTTTGAAGGTATTTTTTTGTTTGAATGGATTTTTTTCATCTTCTAATTTACTTTTAAGTTCAGCAGAAAGTTACTATCCCTTCAAAAAATTAAATTTTGCTCGATTACAAGACGAAGAAAATTTTTCTAAAAAATTATATAAGTATTTCTACGAAATTTTCACCAAAACGAAACCTTACGGAAACCTGGAGCAAGGACGTAACTAAGATTGTAGATAAAAGAATTTATATATAAAATTTTAAATATAACAAAACTTTGCTGATATCTTTTCTTTAAATTGATTTGTTAGAGAATTTTCAGTAAGAAAGTTTTTTTTATTGAATTATTGAATAAAAAGAAGCCTTACAATAAATTTAACAAATATTTTGAATAGAATAGACATTTCTGTAATTTTGGGATAAAATAAACCTTGAGAGAGCCATTTCTGAAATTCAAATTAAAAAAATCTCAGACCTATTAAAGAGATGAACAAGAATATTTCTTTGCAATGTTTGATAAAAAAACAATCCTAGTCAAATTTAAGGTAGAAGCCTTTTTGGAAACTTTGGACAATAGGCAATCTTGTTGAAATTTTCAGTAGCAGAAACTTTTTTTGGGAGCTACCGAAACCTTAGCGATATCTGTAGTAAATAAAAAACTCTCGAACATTTAAACAAAAAAAGTCCTGAACAGAAAGAAATACTTTCTGATATCAAGGTACTCAGTTAACCTTTTTAAAATATTGAGTAATAAAAAGTATTGCATAAATTCTATATTGAAAAAAAATTCTAGTCCGATTCGTAACCAAAAATAATTCTTACAAAATCCTGAGATGAGCATTTCAGTCGAAATTATGACCAGGAAAAAAAAAGATTTTTGTTAAATATTTTCACAAAGAGAAATTTTGTTGGAAGCTTGGGGAAAGGAAACCTACAAAAAGTCAAAATTTACAACAGGAAAATATTTAACCAAAATCTTAGTTCGCAAAGAATTGTTTTCAAAATACTCAAAAAGAAAAATATTTTGGAATAGTTTTTCAAATTTTCATAAAAAACCCTAGTCCTAATATTAAGCAAAATAATTCTTTGAAAAGCTTTAATGAGAAATATCCTAATTTAAAATTTTGAACAAGAAAGAACCTACCAAAGTTATCTAATTTTTATTATCGGAATCTCTTGCAAGAAGGTAGCTTATCAGAAATTTTAAACACAAATTTTGGATCAGCAAAGAGGCTTGCGAAAACAACGAGGAAAAATTAATTTTACATGAACAATAAAAAATATAAAAATTCATATTGGTTTTATGCCTCCAACTTAGTGGGTCATTCAACAAGTACTTAGCCTCACCGCCCGATGGAACTGCTGTCACAAAAGACATTTAACATCGTGCAGTACATTTTTTTAGTATCCTACTGTCAAAGTTTCAGTCGATTCCCTTTATTAGTTTTGTTTTGATAGCCTTTGAAATCGAGCGTGTCGGTCGGTTGTACAAAAATAGAAAAAGAACAATATCGTTTGGTGATTAGATTCTTATTTTAGGAAGGGAAAACGCGCAGCGAAATCAAAGATCGCTTGGATGCTGTGTATGGTGACTCTTCTCCTTCGATGGCGACCGTCAAGAATTGGTTCAACGAGTTTGTTCGTGGCCGCACGTCGGTTTTTGATGAGCCACGCCCAGGTGCCCCGAAAACGGCTGCTACGGAGGAAAACGTTAAAAAAGTCCACGATCTCGTGTTGGCAGACCGTCGATTGAAGGTTCACGAGTTAGCTGAGACTGTGGGCATCGCAGTAGGAATGGTGCATCATATTCTACACGAAGAACTGGGCATGAGAAAGCTGTCGGCGCGATGGGTGCCGCGTTTGCTCACACCGGAAAACAAGCGCAACCGTGAGACTACATCGGCGACGTGTTTGGCGCTGTTTCAGCGTAATCCAGCGGAGTTTTTGCGACGTGACCGTCGACGAAACATGGATTCACTGGTAAACACCAGAGACCAAGGAACAGTCGAAACAGTGGACTTCACCCGGCGAACGTGCTCCGAAGAAGGCGAAGACTGTTCGATCGGCCGGAAAGGTGATGGCCACCGTTTTCTGGGATTCACAAGGTGTGATCCACATCGATTACCTCGAGAAGGGTAAAACAATCACGGGGCGCTACTATGCTGACTTATTGGGCCGATTTGACGTCGAATTGAAGAAAAAGCGGCCCCGCTTTGCGAAGAAAAAAGTGCTGTTCCACCACGACAACGCGAAGGAGATTATGTGGAAAAATAAATTGCCACCTTTCCAAAATTTTCGTTTTTCTTTTGTAGGCTAAGTACTTGTTGAATGACCCACGTATATTGTCAATCCAATAAACTCTTCATGCCTTACATCCAATAAAAACTCGCGTCATGCATTCAAAATTACCCAAACCCAAATTCAAATCCTCCAGAACTGGTTTATCAAACATAGACTAAAAGTAAACAAACGTAAATGCATCCAAGTAACTTTGGATCTTGGCTATGATAGATGTCATCCCATATATCTTAGTGACAGTAAAATATAGCAATACACTGTAGTTCTTATATTGGGTTGTTCGGAAATTAATTTCGTTTTTTTTTATAAAAATGACAGACGATTTTCTCATAGTGAATTTATATTTTATTCAATTAAATATTGTCCAATCTTATAGATTATCCTTTGCCGTATTTCTGGCAGTAGCATGATTCCACGCTCATAATATTTTTGTTCTTTTCTGGCAAAAAACTGATCCAAGTGATTTTTGTCCTCCTCATTTGAATTAAACGTTTTACCACCTAAAAATTTTTTTAGAGACCGGAACGAATGATAATCGGAAGGTGCTATGATAATCGAAAAGCTTTTGAATGATAATCGAAAAGCTTATCGGAAGGTGCTATGAACGAATGATAATCGAAAAGCTTTTGCCGAGTGGTTAAACTTATATGTGGTTTCGCATTATCCTGTTGGAACACTATACCTTTTCTATTGGCCTTTTTTCTTTAAGTGAATTAATCAATTTGTCCAACTAATGACAGTATACTTCAGAATTGATCGTTGTGTTGCTTGATAGAAGCTCAAAATAAACGATTCCCTTGAAATCCTACCAAACAGATAGTATACCATATCTTTTTTTGATGAATATTGGCTTTTGAAGTGCTTTGAGACGGTTCATCTTTTCTACTCCAGGATATTTTGAACTTAACATTGTTGTAGACAACCCATTTCTCGTCCTCAGTGGTTGTACGCTTCAAAAATGGATCATTTTCCGGGCATTTGAGAAAATGGTCCATTTTCAATGCGACGGCACAAATTTTTTTCCATAAGAAGATGAGGAACCCATTTGTCAAGTTTTGAGATCAACCCTAACCGTTTCAAATGATGATAAACGGTCGAATTTGATAAATTTAATCTCTCAACGATTTTACGAGTTGTTATTTGGGGGTTTTCATCAATTAATGTCTTTATTGTGTTTTCATCAGCAAACGAAATTACTTTCCGAACAACCCAATAGCTAGGACTGAACTTAGATACACGATTGACATAGAACCCAAATGCAACACTCAAGAGACTAGAACTTAACCTGAATTATTTAGCACAACTATTTAAAAATAGCATATTAATTAAATCGATTTGGACTAATGGAGTTTAATTTTAGGGTCCTTACAAGCTTTTTAATTCCCGTCGAATCCAACATTTCCGGCCAAAAGTACTTCCTAAAATATTTGATGCTCCCTTTTATGTTCGCAAAAGTATTATTCATTATGATTGTAAAGTCCTATATGTTCGTAATGTTACTGTATCATGTTAAAAAAAATTTCTTTCTTTGAAATATCCATCGAGGAATAAATTGTTACTGGTCCCCAGCTATGTCGAAATATTAACTTTTACCTAATATTTATATACGTGTATGTGTATGTACATGGAAATATTGGGTTGATGCAAAAGTTATGACGGTTTTTTATGATCCCAGTTAAAAAAATGTTTTCTTCAGAAATGAATATGTGTAGTATCTTCTTTTAAATGATTCCATTGTATAAAGGATGCTTTCTCTCAACTTTCTATTCAGTTTTGGCCTGGCCAGAGTACAGTCAAGAGCTCTTGTATTGTTTCAAAATGTCGGTCGATAAAGTGCATTTACGTCATTGTTTACTTTATGAATTCCGTAAAGACAATACCGCGAGTGTGGAAATCAAATATATTTGCGAAGTGTATGGATCAGATGTCATCAAAACTCGACAGGTACGAAGATGGTTTACAAAATTCCGATCTGGAGATTTTTCACTAATTGATAAACCACGTACCAGGCGGTCATTGAAGTCTGATTACGACAAGTTAAAAGTCATAATTGACACCAATCCACGTCTAACCACCAAGGAGATCGCGTCGATGATGGGAGTCAACCAAAAAACCGTATTAAGATATTTGAAGCGTATGGGCATGGTTTCGCGGTACGACGTTTGGATACCTCATCAATTTATTTCATCGTGTTTCAAACATCAATTTATTTCATCGTGGTAACGGGAGATGAGAAATGGGTCGTGTACAACAACGTGGCAAGAAAAAGACATTGGGCTATACATGGACAAGCCCCATTAACAACTTCGAAAGCCGAAATCCATCAAAAAAAAGTTATGCTTTGTGTTTGGTGGGATTGTAAGAGGACTGTGGTTTTTGAACTCTTGCAGAAAATTACAGCAGAACGATATTGTCAGCAATTATCCAAATTGAACATCGCCCTTCAAAAGGATAGACCAGAATTGGAAACGCCAACGCGCGACTACATGTGGCTATGATGACCCAACACAAGCTGAATGAGTTGAATTGGGATGTTATCAAGCATCCACTGTATTCTCCAGTTCTTGCTACTTCCGATTTTCATTTATTCCGATCACTGCAAAACTTTTTAAATGATAAAACATTTCATACAATAGAGCAGGTATAAACATCCCTTTCTACATATTTCGCATCAAAATCCAAGGAATTTTACACTAATGGTATTAATAAGTTGATAGAAAGATGGGAGAAGGTTATAAGAACGGATGGAAATTATACAACTGAATAAATAAATAATACAAATCTAAAAAAAAAATGTTTAATTGTATATGTAAAAAACGGTCACAACTTTTGCATCAACCAGAAGATACTTAGATAGATCTTTACTTTCCATTACTTCCTCCACATTAAATAATACTTTTATTTAAATCTGTTTGGTGCTCTTTTGTAGTTGTATAAAAGGTACCTATAATATTTCTTTTTCGAGTAGCCTACATCCATCTATTCTCATTTTTGGATACTACATCTAACAAATACCCTTCGAATGAAAATTGCCTCCTAAAACTGAAAGAAAAAAATAAATTTCCTTACAAAAACATATTAAAAAATATGATTATTATCATTACTTTAAGAGAGAAACAAAACTATTTTTTAGACTAATATTTTAGAAAAAGTATGATTATTTAAAATGTTATGATTTATGCTTGAAAATCATAATCGTATGTCAATCTAAAAAATTAAATTTAGAATTTTCTTTCATGTTTTTCCTACCATCTCTCTCCGCTACAAAAGTAATAGCTTCTAGTCGTATTTTTAGAAACTTAAACCAACACTAAAATCAGTTTTTGCATAAAAATTTGTAATAAAGAAAACTATTCGAATGTTAATTTGATTTTATAAGAGAAGCATTCAAAGGAAATATATTAAGTAGCCTCCTACTAGTTGATGATTTCAACTCCATCTAAAAATATTAATATTTTTATAAATTTCCTAAGTAACTTCTCCCAAAACTTACACCTTTGGTCTTATAAGTCTTTTAGTAACTCGTTCGCACTCAGGTTTTTCTATAATCACAGACTTTAAGGTTATAAAAATATTACACCTGCACTGATATATTGGCCTAAGAGTTTTATAGTAGTTAAAGTAAGTAGCCTATCTACTCTTCAACTTATCCGTACACTATAACTTAACATCAAATTATTATGCACATTCCTAATTAAGAAATCAAACTTTGAGGGTAGTTAACCCACCACAATTTCTGTACTTTATCGTATGTAATTTTTCTTTATTGTGAAGCTAGTAAAATGGGCATTTATACTTTTTCAAGGATTGTAAACGAGCATTTCCCAAAGGACTAATGTATCATCCGTCTTGACGAGGTCTATTCGAATAAATATAATATGGCGACTATCCCCTTCTGTTGACTAGTCTAATTTTCTTCTTATCAAATTCAATCGAGAAAATATATGATCTCAAGGGTGTGATTGAACAACATTCATAAAATTTTTTTTAATCCTAAATTTATGTAATCAGTTTTAAAATATTTCTGCTTATAATATTTACTTGAAAGTGCAGTGCAGTGGAGTAGATAAAAAAATTTTTTTTTTAAAGCAATAATTTAGTATAAAAATATTTCTTTTTCGATTAGGAAGACCTCCTTGAAAGGGGAGCTCTACAATTTCAAAAACACTAAATTCATGCCATAATCTCGATTAGTAACTAGAATACAATATGCGTAGCCATGCGAACAAATCGAATCAGCATTTTGTCGATTGTTTTTCTACACAATAAAATGCGATTTAGTGATTCAAAATCCCTGATTGTGTCCATTCCAGACGACTGATTGGATACTGAATTTAATTTTGTTACGCATTTGTTGCCCACTCGTATACGTCTCTGATAATACCACACACCTAATCCAGGCATAGTAAATATGAAACCATTACAAAAGGGGGGGAGCTCACTGCTGCTTGCGCTGATCGGGTAGGATTCACATGAAAATGTGAATTTTTCAAATTCCAATTGCATAACGCAAAAAATATAATGTTTCCGTTCAGTTTTGGTTTATTTTTTGTAAAGAGACCAAACATATACAAATGCTTGTGTGTATTTATTTTTTGTCCTAAGCGATTTGACAAAATTGTAACATTTTTCATTTTTAAAAAGCAAAAAAAGGGTGCATAAAAGCTATATCGCTTAAGGATATCTTCCTCAATCAATGTCCACCCTTAACAACAGAAAGATAGGCACCATCAAATTCATCTTACTGCACAATGTTGTGCCTTCTCATGTCACGGTTCGCATCGAGCAGTTTTTCTATCAATAATATGTGTACCAGAGAAAAATTGTTTTATTTCTAAAAGTCGAAGGGTTTAAATTTGATTGGGTGCTCAAGGTATTGAAATTCTATTTCTGTAAATATTTTTTAGGCTTTTCCATGAAAAGGACTCTCTCAATAAGCCCGGTGCATGTTCGAATAAAATCGTAATGAGAATTTAGAATATTGTGCACGTGTTGTTTGTTTTATATTATAATATTAACCACCCATCATACTACCTACCCTTATCAGTAAGGGAAGAATCAAAATGTCGGCTATAAAAAAGAAAAGAAAAATAGGGTAAATGTTCCCTTTCCAATTGAAATATTGCATCGTCTTTTGTAATAAGAACTGAAACGAATTGTTATCCTTTGCGATAAATTAAAATGAACTTTAATCATTGGAAAAAAGGATATTCTTCTTCTTCTTTACTTTGCATTTGTTATGATGCTCAACAACTGAAATCGACTAAATAGAAACATTTTACAGTGAAAAATTTTAAAGAAAACACAAGAATAAAAATAGGGGGTTGATTTTAATATGCAACTGTGATAGGCTGTCTAAAGTTGATGATGATATTTTCTTCACATCCCCTAAGAATAAGAGGGAAGAAATGATATGTGAATAAAAGTAATATCAAACGAAATTTCATCATCTAAACGCCTGTATTACTTTGATTAGTTCTGGACAATATTTTATGATGGTGTGTGGGAAGGGGTGGATGGGATATTGGTGCACATTAAACAACAGTGGAATTAACACGTTTGCGAACGTACCCCATAATGGTTTTATGATTTGTTTTAGTGTGAAATTACCATTTGCATACCGACTACAATCATAAAAAGGGGTTTGTCCGGAGAATAAGGAATAATAACTAGACGGTGAATGATTATACCGAAAGAGGTTTGGAATTTGAAGTTTTTTTTGTTGATGAAAATCTCAAATCAGCATAATTTTAAACCCCTCTAAAGATTGAGAGAAAAAAACAACCTCTCTGTTGTTATATTGCCTCGAGGCACATAGAGGAAAAATGGACACGTGTCCTTAAAATCAGGATCATCTAACTGATTGCTGGGTATTAGATTGTAAAATGGCATCTGATGCGTTCAAAATTGAAATTTCATATAAATTGGAAACAAAAATAACATTAGCTATGCCGAACGATTGTTTTTTAAGTATATTTGCATAGTGATTCGAAGGACAAGATGGTGGGAGGGTGGGGGGTGGTAAATCATTATTTTTTGTCTATTGTTGTACTATTTACGATTTGAATAAATAAATCGTATATCCTTGAACGTACACGTAGAAACAATAAATATTTTCTAATGGAAATATTACCTTTTGAATTTGATTTCTTACGATTCTCTTACTAATGATGAGGAAAAAAAATTGGCAACGATTTTCAAAAAATTCGAACAGCTTTCCATTTTTTTCTTATGACTATATGCGTCAAAATGAAAATAGCAGAGTTAGTGGCAGTCAAGGCAGTAGTTGACTGTCATATCAGACAAGCTAGGTTTGGACTCAATACAGATAGAATCTAGAAAAAACTGAACCTTTTGCAACCTTTACAAAACTGCCTTTAAAATATACACGGCTATGGCTGCAAGATATACGGCTATGGCGGCAAGCGGCGAGTCCATCTAGATGAAATTTTTTCTTAAACAGATGAACGAGCTTAAAGAATGTTTATTCTTATTAACCTATGCGGCGACCAATCTCAATAAATTTTCCTTTGCAGTTATTGAGGTAAATGACATCAAAATCGGTGACCTTGTTTTTTAGATGCTTCGTACTATGAGGGGGCGTGGACACCTAAAATGGCATGATCATGTGAGTGCTAAGGTTATGTATGCAGAAGCATGTAGGAATTATAGAAAAATAACTCTCCGACGCCTAACACTCACAGTTAGTATCAATCTTCTAGAATAGCACACACCATTCTCAGCTATTCGAAGTCTGTTCAAAAAGTATCGCAAATTTTTTGTTTTTTCAAAAATTATTTATTCATTCATGATTATATATTTTGTCCCCTTCAAAGTAATCCCCACTAGATATTATAAACTTCTGTCAACGTTTTTTCCTATCCTCGAAGCACTTCAAAAAATCATTTTTTGTGATCTTGTTCAGCTCCTCCTTCAATGCCGTCTTTATCTCCTCAATCGTAGCGTAGCGTCGTCCATTCATGGGGCTCTTCAGTTTCGGGAACAAGAAAAACTCATAGGGGGGCAGATCTGGGGAATACGGTGGCTGCGGCAACGATGCGAGAGCAGGGGCGTTATTATGGTGCAAAAGCCAATTTTTGCTCTTCCACAAATCCGGGCGTTTCTGGTGGATTTCTTCGCGGAACTTGCGCTTAACTTGTAGGTAATATTCCTTATTGACCGTTCTACCCTGTGGCAAGAACTCATGATGCACCACGCCCCTGCAATCGAAGAAAACTGTAAGCAAAACCTTTTCATTCGACCGAACTTGGCGCGCTTTTTTCGGTCTTGGCTCGTGCAGCAGCTTCCATTGGGATGATTGAGCTTTGGTTTCCATATCATAACCATAAACCCATGATTCGTCACCAGTTATGACCCTCTGGAGCAAATTTGGGTCGTCGCGGACAGAGTCCCACGGGTCCTTAGAAATAGTAATGCGATGCTGTTTTTGGTCGAAATTGAGCAATTTTGGTACGAATATCGCGGCAACCCGTCTCATGACCAATTAATTGGTAAAAATCGAATGGCACGAGCCACCGCATTACTAGTTAACATCTTTTCGGCCCGCTGAGAACAATTTGTAACACCGATAAACGTTGCTTCGGTCCAAGGTAACTTCACCAGTGCCATATTTAACATTCGGAATGCGTCCGCGCAATTAGTTTTGTTTTTCAAACAAAATTTGATACAGATTCTTTGATCCATTTTTTGGAATGGGCAGAAATCGAAGACGAGCCAAAATACAAACAAGCAAAGCAGCTGTCAAAAATTAACTGAACATTCAAAATGGCCGAACTTGTCGGCATAAGTGGGAGACATGAGTACCAACATAATCAAATATACGTAACCCGCGGAAATTCAAAATACGCAATACTTTTTGAACAGACCTCGTATATGGAAGCTCTGACTGGACCAACAGCGATTTTAACCTGATTAAATAAACTCAACAAATTTAAAAATCTTTGATATTTCCTACTAACAACAGACCACACAAAAACTAGAGGTCGCCGAATAGCCGCATGAAAACAAATTCCAAATTCTTGCAAAATACAGTAGGCAAAAAAAATTTAGTTTAAAAAGAAAAGGAAATTTCTCAATACCCGCTAGGGGAAGACCTCAAAAAATTTTTAAAAATTTAAATTATATAAAAAATAGTTCATTCTCTATTATTGACTGCTGAACGAAAGTTTGCCATTTTAAATTTTATGTTTGTTGGATACATTAATAAGCAAAATTTTCGTATTTGGTATGGGGTTCGAAAAACCCACAAGTGACTATGGAAAAGTCATTGCATCCGCGGAAGAGACTGTCTGGTGTGCATATTGGTCTTACCGTGTTGAATATTTTAATATGGAAAAATGGTACAAAGATGCTTTGGTATATCTGCTACTTGTATTGTATAAGCACAGATTCTTTTGTACAAATACGTGATATAGAAATACTACTTATTCCTCTCTTTGGCAAAATTAACTGTCCAATATACAATTCTTGTGGGACTTAGTTTAGTATAACTCAAATATTACTCTGCAACCATGATTTCTTCCATTGTTGAGTTGTTAAATCCAACAAATGCATTTCAAAGATCACTCTTTAATCTTTTACAATGTAAAAATCTGCTCTACAAAATCTAATTAAACTTTTACTATTCTATCCTTCTAACTACAGATCAGTTTCGTTTCGAACTGGTGCTTCCCACGCATACAACGAATAAATTTCTGTTCGAATTCTTCGAAAAATTTTATAAATTAAAAAAAGTTAATGCCATTGAAATTACAGAAATGTTTTAATACGACTAAGATCAGTCAGAAAGCCTCCTATTAAATAAAGTAAGAAATTAATTTTACTTAATAAAATTAAATACCCAAAAACCTTAGAATTCTTAAAGAAAAAATTATGAAAAAAACGTGGTCAGTAATAACAATTCTAAGGTTTTAGGGTATTTAATTATATAATTTTTATTATAAATAAAAATAAAAACACCCTTAATATTATTTAAAAGAACCCTACGACTTCTTATGTGATATTAATTCCAATTTTAAGAAAAAAACTGAAAGATATTCTTGAAGGAAATATAAAAATTCCGATAAAAAACATTACCTCAAGAATGACCCCAAAAAATTCACCATTTGAAAATTTAAGAAAAAAAATATTTTTAAAATACTAAAGCGAAAAATATTTAAAAAAATTATATTATGAAAATTTCCAATAACCATAATAGTAGCAATAATTCAAAAAAATACCCTCGACTGCGAAATCAAATCATTCCATTATTTTCCTATAAGTGGAAAAATAATCTATCATGCGCTTCTGTGGAATATAAGCAACTCTTAAGGGAAGTGGTAAGCAGTGGTTATAAAATATAATAGAAGATCTAAAAACTATTAAGTTAATACCTTGAAAGTGGTAGTAGGATGCTACTGAATCTCTTATGTGAGATTCTTATACGAAGAATTCATCAGAAGAAAGACTTAAAATGTTCCGACTGTTAAACGATTGCACTGTAACAGTGGCGCTTGAATGCAATACCAGCGATATAGGAGATTATATATGGAGTAGCATTGGCAGAAGAACCCGGAACAAGGAAGGCTTCTATTGTAGGATGGATGGAGGTGGTAGGCACCGCATCGGAACAAGCTAACATGATCGATAGTTATTCGAGGTACTTTCGACATGAACTACACCCTTTAATAAGAAATTGATTCTATTTGAGCGCATTCGTGAAATTTATTATTGGCAACCAGTGGGGCATAATGCAACCATAAAGTACGACAACGGCAAAATGAGAATGTACGAGAGAATATTGCAAATATGAAATTTCGTTTATAAATTGGAGGATTTAATGGTACAAGGAAGGTGAATAGTTGCATTTGGAAGATGTGCACTTGCTGCTCATATCAACGTTGCGAAAAAAATTTACCTAACTTTTTGGTTAAAATTCCTTTTGTCAAAATATCTTCATAATATTTTTCAATTAAATTTTAGTATTGTTGATTTTACCAATTTTCATTTTCATTTATTTCATAAGGAAAAGGTGGAAAAATTCTTTCCACTACATTAGAAACAAGTGGAATATTCTTCTTATTTAGAGAAATTTTTGTTTATCCGTTTCCTAATGATTCGCGCCCTTTAAAAGGATTGAACAGATTATGACTATTTTTTCAATCAATTTTTACAATAGGTAGAAAATAGAGCGGGCTATTATGTACTTTTCCGGTTCCACTAGCTAGGACTATAAATTGAGCCAGTGTAGACTTTCTGGGCAGGATTTTCCACATCCATCTAGATTAAGTGTCCAACCCACTAACCCTCCAGGATCTCGTCGTAGCTTCGGAATCGTCTATCCTCATATAGATAGGGTCGAAAATTCTTTGGAGGATCCTCCTTATCTAACGGGGGCAAGAGTTTCAATTGCTTTTGCTAAGAAACCAAGTTTTCAAAAATTACACATGGACTGGCAAGCCTAGTGTATTTTACAGCAGTAGTTTTGATATTATGATCAGAATTTTTGAACGAAATAACTAAGACTGATTGAAATAGGCTCCGTTACCTATCAGCAATCGCACGGGGACTTCATCTTTTATGTTATTGTCGTTAACGACCCTTGATCCCAAATAGCAAAATGATTTAACTCTTACAAAGCTATAATCTCTTCCTATATGTAACGACTAATGCTAATTGGTATTGCTTTCGACAACGACACTGTCATCATGCACTTTGTTTAACATTCATTTTGGGCAGCCCAAAATTTCTAGACAGATTCCTTGTTGAGGCTAAAATATGCTGCGGTTGATATGAAAATAAGTAACCGCATGGTTTTTTTTCATATTTTAATTGTAAGCGAACATTGTAAAAAAGAAGATTTTATGACAGGAAGGGAATATCTCAGAGTAACTTAGCAGTGTTTCTTTACTTAACAAGACAGTTTAACATTTTAAGAGATCTTGTGACTAATTTCTTTTGAAATGCCCACAAGTGCTGATGTAGTATGCAACAGAAAAAAGTTTTTGTTATGCAAGGTTTATAGTGAGAAGCATAGAAATCATAAACTTATATATAAATTTTTTATAATGAGAAGCATAGAAATCATAAACTTATATGCTTCTTGTTATTAAAAGTTTCATCCTCGATCATCCCACCCCATCAAGCCATTTTCGGACGTCTTCGTAAGAATCGAAGTGCTGCTTAGCGAACGCGTGGCCCATTGACGAAAACAGGTAATAGTCGGAAGGGCCCAGGTTTGGTAAATAAGCGGGGTGGGGTAGTTCCTCCCAATTGAGTGTCTCCAAGTAGTTTCGGACCATTTTTGACATGTGCGATGGTGCGTTGTCGTGGAGGAAAATCAGTTTCTCATGTCTTTGTTGATAATCCTTCCTTTTTTCACGCAGAGCACGGTGCAATTTGATCAGTTGGTGGTGGTAGCGGTGGGCATTGACAGTTTCACCAGGTTTCAACATCTCATACTAGATGATACCCTGCTGATCCCACCAAACGCACAGCACTGTCTTCCATCTGAAGCGATTTGGTCTTGGGGAAGATGTTGATGGTTGGCCGGGATCAACCCACGATTTCTTGCGTTTAGGATTCTCGATGTATATCCATTTTTCATCGCCTATCACAATCCGATGCAGAAACGACTTTCTTTTTTGTCTGGCGAGCAAGATTTTGCATGTGTTTTGGCGTCGCTCCATGTGCCTATCGTTCTATTCATGCGGCACCCATTTTCCGATCTTTTCAATCTTCCCCATGGCACCCATTGTCCGATCTTTTCAATCTTCCACCAGGCTGGTTGAGTAACATCCAATTGCTCCGCGAGCATTTTTTGCGATTGGGTATCGTCTTCGTCCAAAAGAGCAATTGATGGTCCTCAACCTTCCTAGGTCGATTTTCACGCTTCTTGTCCCACAAGTCAAAATTGCCGTCTTTGAACCGACGAAACCAATCTCGGCACGTTGTTTCCGATAAAGCAATGTCACCGTAGGCCTCCATAAGCATTCGGTGCGATTCGGTATCCGATTTCTTCAAATTGAAGCAGAAAAGCAAAGATTCCCGCATATGCTCTTTTGCTGGCACAAAACTAGACATGATTACCAAAGGGAAAATGTATGTTGTTGTACGAAATTGCTGACAATGTGCACTGATCAAATGTCAAACTCATAAAAAAAAGTATGGCGTGCCCATGGTAGGTTAATGCGCTCACTCACGCCATCTATGGCAAAACAGTAAGCTTATGCACCTGGTAACAGAGAACATCTAACTTCCAATGAATAACACAAACATAAAACGTGACTTTAAGGATTTTTCGGAGGCTTGTAGAAATTTTATTCTCCCGGAATTAGGACCCTAAGTAAAACCTCAAAATTAAATTTCGTATATCCAGATTGGTTATAAATTAAATCTTTTAGTATAATTTATGGGTGGTTGTCTACTAGTTTAAGTAATTGTCAATAGCGTCTCTTAAGTTTGACCTTTTAGTTTCGTGTGAAAAGTTCTTAGTTAATCGTACTTAGTAGAATGATATTGTCATTTAGATATGTGAGGATGGATGATTTTTGGCAGAAGAAGAAGATGACATAAACATTTTTTTTGCCCACTTATCTTCACTCTCTCCAACTCGTTTTGAAAGTTTTGAATTCTTAGTCGAAAACAAGACAGATGCATACGATCAAAGGAGTGTAATATATCTACGGCCTCACAGTTCTGTGACTTTCAGTAGTTAACTAACAAATAAAAAAAGACGCCTTCAGCTAATACTTTAGTAAGTAAACGCATTATTACTATAGTAAGAAGTTACAGAACTAAAATAAGCGAAATAGATCGAATTCGACACATTAATGACTATCAATTATCGAAGTCTTGTGGTTAGAGCTTAGTACTTAATAAAAACAATACTACGAATCCTAATTACATTTGTAAAACTATCGTTGATCAACTTAATAATAAAACCAAGTAAACAACCTTCAAACACCAAAAATGTAAATGTAATAAAAATAAAATCCAAATATTTATTTTTAAAAAGTCAAAATATTCAACAAAGTTTTAATAATAATAGTAGAAAACTTATAAACGAAGAAAAAATTCAATAAAAATGATTAAAAAAAAACCAAGAGAAAATCATATTCATGCTTCTACGAATATTTACCATATTTCCTATTTTGGATTTTTACATATATCAAAACTTTCTAATATAAAATTTTATGATTTTTTCTGTGCAAGTTTGTAACTGACTTTTCTTCAGAAGGTTAGATTTGTTCATGTTTCTTCTTCTTTTCTTAATTGTTCATATTGTAAACTATTTCCATACACAATAATAATAATAACAAATTTAGTATGCATTCTATTATATGAGAATGAAAAGTTTTAAGCCCACGTTGCCGCATCATATGGCATGAAGAACTCTCATCGAAAACTTTTTCAATTTCACCATTCTCGGGAAGGAAAATCAAAAAAAAATCACTGAGAAGAAAAATTTGATCACAAACGATATAACCAATACTAGTGAAAGTTTTGAAAAGAAAAAAACGGTTGGAAAAATGAAATAAATTCAGACAAAGAAAAGCTCTTTTCATTTGTATTGTTTCTGTAAAAGTACCCACAACCCGTTCGCTTGTTTCAAATCCAATTCGACACGTTCAAATACCCAATCCCACTACTAGTACATATATTATTCCCATAGACAAGAGTATAAGTTAGGATATCAGAACTAACGCACAGGTATTTCCCAAGTTGTCATGACTAAAAGCTTCACTTCAATTCGGGACGTTGCAGGTCCACCAAACTCTCCACTGCCGCCACTCTCTAGTTCAGCGGTTTCGCTTGCTTTTGTGTCGTATTATTTTACCAGCGTCCAGCAGCAGCATTGTTACCAGTGACCTGTCTATACCTCTTAGCATATGTGATGGGTCAGTAATTTTCAGTACCATAACCCTACCTCAATTCTCTTGGCTTAGTTTTTTCTCATTCATGAGTCCATTTTCACATTGACTTGACTATTTGGAAACCGAAATTTAGCCGAACGAGTTCGACGACAAATTGATATAAATTCGATAACGGATAGCAATCATCTCGTCCTTGATGCGTCAATTCCATATTCAACGAAGCATCGTCACATTTAGAATACCGTCAGCTGACCAATGTCCACTGACATTTATCCAATATTATTGCACCCACTATACCGAATTCATCAATCAGCTTCTCCTCCATTGTTTCTATTACACTTTCCATCCCTTAAAAGGTCTAAAAATTACTCTACCGTTTCCATCTTTTCATTACAGTGTAACTACTACAACCAACATTATCCCTTAACGGATAGAACATCCCAATAGTAGTACTGCTTCCTGACCTTGGAGAGGAGGAGGGGGGGTGGTGATCTAAAATGTATATCCGATGCTAACAGGAAAACTTTTCGATTCCATTTGAATTTTCTCCCTTTTAATACCACATGCCCATTCGATTTGTGTCTAAAATAGTTAAACAATTGTTGATGCTTTTTTAGTTTTAGTTTTTTTTTTACAAAAAGCTGAGTTGCTCTGTTGTTGTTATTCTGTTATTTTATTATTCTGCCATTTTTTCGATGCTATTTTAATAAAAGTTTTGATTTATTTGCTATACATTCGGTGTGGTGCAAATGAACCGTAAAGCCGAAAAGAGGTGGAAAAAAAGTGAATTTTTCCTATTTCTGTTGCTGATCATATTTTTTTTTAATTTAATTTAATTAAAAAAAAACAAGTAAATAAAAGTAAATTTTAAAAAAAATGGAATTTCCCCATTTACGGAGGCGATGAAAGGTTTGCCAAATATCATAACTAATAATAATCGGTTAAAGCCAGAAATAGGAGCCGTTTTGAAATTTCTTGGTTATATTGTATTGTACTGTTACAGAAATGTGTCTTAAATTATTTCATGCTATATATTTCTGAAGCAAATTATTGAAGATTAGAAAAGTTATCAGATTAATTTTGCAAATGGAAAAATTGAATGCAAAAACACTTAAATTCCAAGAAAAATGGAAAATTTCATCGTTTGTTTTTTATTTGCGTAAAAAGGTAACGTGGCCTTTAAAATTATTACTAATAAATTTCTGCTAAGCTTTCTGCCTCTTACATATGGGCACTATGTACTAATCCAAAATTAATAATAGATCTCGATCGCATAAGCTAAGTTTGTTAATAAACAATTTATTTTTAAGATTATCTCAATAAACTTGAACATTTTTACATGGATTTTATAGATAAGATTATAGAATCAATATAAAATATTTTTTAGCTCGAAATTTCTACTCAACAATTTAACTGGAATAATGAATATTTATTTTCCACTTAAATCAAATATCAGTAGTAGTAGCAGCATGATTCCACAATATGATAAATTGCGTTATTTGGGATTTTGCTTGGATAAGAGATTAACCCACATACTAGACTAAAAAAATTTAAAGCCACTAAACGTTTCCTATAACTTTTTGGACTACTGAACAAACGCTCGAAACTAACAATCAAAAGTAAAGTTCTAATATACAATCCAATTATAAAACCTATTTGGACATAGAGAATTGAACTTTTGGATTCAACAAAACGCTCCAATAAAATTATAGGCATCATCAGTTGATTTTGTCTTATAATGCAATCATTCAGTTTGGGGGAGCACTACCTGTACAGAAGCTCCCCTGATGAGATCTATGAGAAATTCCGTTTATTATTTACGTCAGTGTTTCAGTGAGTCTAATAACTCCGTAATACTTTTGTTACCTTATTGATCTTATTGCTTATAACAGTTCGGCTGAAAAGTTTAGAACGTAACACAGTAGAAATATTTTTTTTTGCAAAATTCATTTTTATTATTCAACATAGTTGCCTTCGAGGGCGATACATCGATTATAGCGATCTTCCAAATTTTCGATACCATTTTTATAGTACTCTTTCGGTTTTGCCTCAAAATAGGCCTCAGTTTCATCATCGGTCTTAAATTTCTTGCCAGCGAGCATTCTCTTCCCAATTCATTGAGTTTGACCATCGTTTTCATCGACTTGTGACACGGTGCATTGTCTTGGTGAAACAACACTTTTTTCTTCTTCAAATGAGGCCGTTTCGTAGCGATTTCTTTCTTCAAACGATCCAATAGCGCTATATAATAGTCGCTGTTGATCGCCTGTCCCTTCTGGAGATAGTCAATGAATATTATACCATGCGCATCCCAAAATACAGACGCCATCATCTTGCCAGCCGACTGTTGCGTCTTTCCACGCTTTGGATTCGGTTCGTCGCTCGCTCTCCACTCTGCCGACTGCCGATTGCACTCTGGAGTGTAGTGACGGAGCCATGTTTCATCCATTGTCACATATCGACGCAAAAATTCGGATTTATTGCGCTTGAACAGCTCCAAACACTGCTCAGAATCATCAACTCGTTGTTGTTTTTGGTCCACAGTGAGCTCACGCGGCACCCACTTTGCACACAGCTTTCGCATGCACGATATGTCCAACACGCTCTTTCGATATCTTCAGAGTCTCAGTATCTCGCTCAACTTCACTTTACGGTCATTTAAAATTATTTTGTGGATTTTTTTTGATGTTTTCTGCCGTAACCACCTCTTTTGGGCGTCCACTGCGTTCTGCATCAACTGTGCTCGTACGACAAGTTCGAAATTGACGAAACCAATATTTCACAGTTGAAATAGCTGGAGCAGAGTCCGGATAACGTTTGTCAAACCATGCTTTGGTTTCCACTGTATTTTTTTTCATCAAAAAGCAATGCTTTATATCAATACACGAAATTCGTCTTTATCCATTTTTTTTTCAATAACAAAAGTTGCTTCACTCAAAATGCTATATCTCACGAACCAATCGACCCATTGCTGTCAAATTTTGACAGGAATCATTTGAAGCATGGTGCTTTGCAGATTTTTGCAAGCGCCATCTAGACGCAACGTTCTAAGCTTTTCAGCCGTTATTTGTATTCCATGTAGTAAGTACCATTAGGTTTGATGCAACTAGAATGGTTGGCCCTATAAGACCGGAAGCTTGACCCGTTTTCCTCGATTGCGTTTTTGGATTCCGATTCAAGCCACACTTTTTTATTCATGTGGAATGAAGTATTCCCTACCGAGCAAAATAATGTTGATGAGCATATCAGTGGCAGCATGCACGTGCTATTAAGGAAGTTGAGAAAATATTATGACCAGTTAAAACTCTTAAAGCTGCTGTTCAGGTCGTCCTAGTTCCCATATTGCCAAGCTATCCATTTAGGTAAAATGACTAAGAAAAGTTAACCAAATGCGAACTGATACTTTATAACAAGGCTCCGGCAATCACAAGTGATAGTGGCCAAAGCTACTGTGTTGGACAAAGGATTTGTAAAAACTTACCACTCATCATATAGTTCAGATTTATTCCGATGCGATGAGCATCTATTACAAATTTTAAAAAAAGATCTGACTCAATAAATTTAGAAGCTTTTGATTCGAAGAATTCCATAAAATTCTCCAAACAACATTGTGGCCGCAGACCATGACTTTTCAAAATTTCCATCTCTTTTAAGGCATTCTCATTTACTTTATAAAAAAATCCTACATTCTTCAATACTATGCCAAACTATCAATTAGTCTATATAAAAAGAAATTTTAACCACCACTAAACCTCTTTCTTTTCCAGAAAAAGACTAATAGTATACGAGTAAAAAAAATACAAAATATCTACTAACAAAATTAATGAATCTCCAAAAACATACTTCTTAATATAAATTCTGCTTGTCATATCCCTTTTGAAACTGAATGAATCCTTCGGAAGGGAAAAGACAATCCTTATTGCACTTTTCTTCATAGCACATAAGAGAAATGATTTCCATCAATAGAAAAGAAAAAAAATAATCATAAAAGTATAACCACAATTTCCAGTCAAGTACAGAATCTAATAAATGTGTGCATGACTGGAATGTTTATGAAGTGAAATTGGTTTTGATAGATTCTGGTTTAATATTTGGGATTCTGGCGATGACGTCTGACTTTCTATCAATCACTAAACGGAGCACTACTTATAGGGTATAAACACTATTGACTTGACCACTTCCTTGAGGCATCCCAGAATAAATGGCACCTAAAAACAAATTACGTATTAATAAAGTTTTGTCCACCTCTGATCCTTTAGCAATTCCAACTCGTACAAAACTTTTGGAAAATACCCATTATTGGGAGTTAATATGTACACACTTTTGCTTATCGTGTGAGTGAAATTATGTTCACGATGGGCATGAAAATGAGAAAATCTATCCAGAAATGAAAAGATGAATAAATTCATTTAGAAACTGAATGAATCAGCATGACTGAATCCTTTTTGGAACCTCAAAATACTAAGAACTCTGAGAATAGCACGTTGTGTACAGAATGTGAATGTTTTTTCCTTCTTTCAGGAATCACTTTTTATTCACTTCTTTTAGCCTTTTATGAATAAGGATACTCTGCAGATTTGTATTTTTATTATCATTTTTCCTTATCCATATTAAACAATCTCTTCTACAACAGAATCATTTATTTTACATGTCAAAGTGTCTAGACGGATTTATTATAATAGATTCTGATAGTTTTTCAATGTTTTTCTCATATCCAAAATGGTGTTTTTTTTTTTATTATAAAATAAATAGATTTTTCCCAATATTATTTTGAGTTCAATTATCTCTATGAAATTAACTTACTAAAGAATCGATACTGGATATCCCGAGGAATGAAAGTTTTTAATGATAGTAATACGATTTTCAATAATGAGTCCACTAAAGAGTTTGATATGAGGGTGGAGGGGGTAGCAGGAGATATTCTCGAAAATAGTGAAATAATAACTAAAATGTGGCCAATATATATATTTTTTTTTTTTACAGATATTTACAACTACAACATAGTAATAAGCAAATTTGAGCAATAGTATTAATTAGCTTGAAAGGTTGTCGGGAGTAAACATCCAATGAAGTTCCTCCTGCTAGCGTGTGTTTCTATTAAGCTTCAGTATTTTAGTAAATCACGCGACCAGTGACGGTTAAGTCTTCGATGGGTATTTCTAGGGAAGGAAGTGGATGATAGTTTTTGAACAAGAGGTTTATTATGATTGAAGACACGGGAACAGAACTTTTTATAACGAGATACTGCCACATCAAAAACAAATGGGACTTTAAGATCACGATGAATAACAGTATTGCGAACATAAAAGGAAGCATCGACAATTGTACGGAGTATTTTTGATTGAAGAGATTGGATTGGACGGGAATTAGAAGGCTTAGTAGATCCCCAGAGTTCTAGTCCGTATGTCCATATGGGTTTCAGTAAGGTATTGTATAACAGAACTTTGCTGTCTATAGTAAGTTTGGAACGTTTGTCTAGAAGTCGAAGTAGTTTTAGGTATCGTCTTTTAAGTTCTTGTCTTTTAAGTCTTGTATGTGGGTTCCATGTCAAGCGTTTGTCTAAGTACAGTCCTAGATACCGAGCTTCGGTGTGTTGATGTATGGCACTGCCATTAAGGTATATGGGAGGGCATGACTCACGACGGAGAGTGAAAGTTACCTGGGTAAATTTACGTTCATTGACTTTTATTCTCCATCTAGTAAACCAGTTTTGGAGAGTTTGGATTTGGATTTGAAGAGTTTTGGAAGCATGTTGGGGATTTGCGCTAGATGCAAGGCAGGCCGTATCATCGGCGTATGTAGCAAAGAAGGTATTAGGGTAGGTTGGGATATCGGATGTGTAAATGTTGTAGAGGATGGGTTCAAGTATGCTACCCTGAGGAACCCCAGCTGATATCGGAGAGATATTGGAGAGTTCGTTCGATCCATTTACTTGGAAGTGTCGGTTGGAAAGGAATGATCTTAGGACTAGAAAATAGGTGGAAGGAAGGAGCCTCTTGAGTTTCCAGAGTAGACCCGGCTGCCAAACTCTATCAAAAGCTTGACTTATATCAAGAAACACACCGGGACAGTACTCTTTTCTTTCTAAAGAGGATGCAATGAAATCGACAACTCGATGACACTGCTGGGTAGTGGAGTGTTCGGCGCGGAAACTAAATTGATGATTAGGAGTTAAATTTGAAAATTCTTGTAGAGGATGTAAGCGGTGAAGCAGGACTTTTTCTAAGATTTTTGAGAGTAGTGAAAGGATACTTATTGGCCTGTTCGAAGTGGGGCGGTTTATTGGTTTATTGGGCTTAGGGATCATTTTAATGATGGCAAATTTTCAGAGGACTGGGAAATGTGTTGTTCTAAGGATGGAGTTATATATTGTGGCAAGGAAAACTACTGCTCTTTTAGGGAGTTGTTGGAGTATATTGGAGGTAATCAGATCATAAGCAGGAGCTTTATTTTTGGGAAGGAGCTTGATTAAATTGGCAACTTCGGAAGGAGTGATTGCCTTAGGGGGAAGACTCATGGGTAAAGGAATGGATAGTTCCGTCTCGATTGTAGTGCAATGAGTCCTGCCTTATATGTCCTCATATGGAGTAAATGTTTGTACAAGGTGTTCAGCAAAAGCGTCTGCTTTATGTTTGTTCGTTTCGGCCCAGGTTCCGTCAGTTTTTCGTAAAAAGAACTACATTTCGTCATGTAGTTCTTTTTGCAGTTTGTTCAGTTTGGTTTTGTCGCTGGGCATTCTTGTGTGGCCAATATTAAATTTATAATTACCTTAAATTCGGTCCGAATTATATCCCATATTTGGACGTCCGAAATGTAAATTTTTACTTAAAACTGCCTCTGAAATTGGAGAGAATTTACCAAGGATACGTTAAATCAAAGGATCTCTTTCAACAAAAAAAAAACATTTCACCATCTAATATGAGTAATTATTATTAATATTTACATTTTTAATGTATAACAAAATATTTGAGGATATTTAAAATTTATCAGAAGCAGCCTTAAAAGAACTTATATAAAAAATCTACTACGAATACAGGGCTTTTCAATAGGAGTAATATTTTTTTTTTCAAATAAAACAACAACAAAATGGGTCAAATCAAACTTTTTTTCTTCTCTATTACATTTAATGCAATTATATTCAAAATATGACGCCATTCAAATGAAGGCAGCCGCTTCTGTGATGGTTTCAATTTTTGACCACCCTTAAAAGAAAATTTTATCTGCCGTTCATTTGAAATATTCAATATCAAAACATAAATAGTTGCTGGTTTATTGACATAAACCAACAATTTCACACAATCCCACAAATAGAAGTTCAAAGGTGTTAAATCACAACTTTTTAGCGTTCATTGCATATCCGCATTGCTTGAAATAATCGACTCGTCAAACTGTTTCCGCAATAAATCGATTATGGCATGGACTGTGTGGCACGTAGCGCCGCTTTATTAAAACCACGTATTCATAAAATCAATAGCTTCCAATTCGCAAAAAGTTCGCTATCATCAATGTGTGCAATCAAATGGTTACTTTTCCGGAATGTAAAGGTTTTTTATGATAAATTTATGGATCAGCTTCAGGCCCGTAACGACACTTTAACAATAATTATTTACTGATCCTGAAAGATGAAAATGTACCTCATCTGAGAAGTTTATTTTCTTGGAAAAGTCAGCATCATTTTCAAGTTGTTCTAAAGTAAAATGGACAAATTCACGGTGTTTGCGATGGTCCAATGGCTTCAATTGTTGTTTGATAAGAATTTTGTAAGGATATAAGTTAAAATCCAACCGTGAAAATACGCCATGTTACTGTGGCAATTGGTTTGAAATGTTGAGAATGATTTAAAATTGATAAAATAGGGTCTTAAACAACACTTGCTTGAACGGTAGTAATATTTTCGGTACTTCGACCGAATCTTTATCTTACTGGTATTCTAACATTATATAAAGAAAGATTACGTTCAAAACTTATAGCGAACACACTTGACCGATTATGACGACTATAAATTGAAAGAATTGCACAATAAATTGCAATAAAAAAAAACCAATTTAATTTTAATTAAAAAATTGGATAATTTTCAAGTGTTGTTGAGGCATGTAATATTGACAAAAGATTTAAACATGGTCCATTTGACAGAAATCAAATAAATTGACGGACGATTTTAACACGGTCCATTTAAAAATATATTATCCTTATTGTATTGAAAGAGTACTGTAATATCTAAAAAATACCCCCAAGTATACTTTACCATAAGAAGGTTAGCTCAATTTGGAAAAAGATCCATCTATGACATATTAAAAGGCAGGATAACTCGGATCTACACATTTCTTCTCGGAGTAATTAAACAGATTCTAAGTTTATGTAGAACCAATCAAGAATGACATTTTATAGATCTCCAAAGTTTTACGTTATAGGATCATCTCATTATATGAACATTGATCGAAAAATTATATTTAAAAAATTACGAGAAGACATTTATAGGATCATAATACATTGTGGTTTAAAAACGAATTAAAATAACCAACTTGACAATAAAAATACCATTTTATAGACTAATGGGAGCTGTTATTGGTAACCCATACTCATGCCCTTGAGTATTTAAACACAAACAATTTTAAAACTATAAAGTGAACGTATCTCTTTTTTATAATTTGTAAATAATCCTGTAGGTGGGTAATAAAAGCCGACAATTCTTCTAGAAATATAAACTGATTGATTAAAATTATCTTCTCTTGTAAGCTGATCCATACTTGACAGGGTAATCAGATTATGTTGATATAACGGGTGATATTTTAAGTATTTGGGTTTCAAATTTAAAAAAAAAAAAAAGTATTTGAAATTTTTATTTGAGTCCATATAAAATGTCTAATTTTGAACCAACTTTTCGAGCATCTCGGCTGGTATCTCGCTAATAACACGTGCAATATTGTCTTCCAAGCTACAAGTGTCACTGATTTATAAGTGACTTCACGTAGCCCCAGAACAAATAGTCTAGAGGCGTCAAATTGCACGATCGAGGCGGCCAACTCGCCGATCCGAAACGTAAGCTAAAGTGCTCACCGAACTCATCTCTCAATATGTCCATTGTTTCACGTACTGTGTGGCATATAGCGCCGTTTTGTCGAAACCACATATCGACCAGAAAGAGTTCTTACATTTTCGGCAAAAAAATGTTGAAATTATGGCGGGCGCCATTGACGGCCTGCGTCATCTTTAAAGAAATAAACTACACCAAACAGTGCAATTCCAGGCCGGTTCTTATTTTACCTGGAATTGTGTATCAAAGCAAATACGATAGTATATTCGCATACCCATTCCACCATAAATGAGCTTCGCTGCTGAACGCAATTTTTTGGTAAAAAACGGATTTTCTTGAAGTTGTTCGAACGCCTACTCACCGAAAATTCGATGCTTTGGCAGGTCATTCGGCTTCAGTTTTTGCATGAGCTGTATTTTATGCGCTTTCAAACCAAGGTCCTTGCGTTGGGTTTGATGGTTTGATATCTAATAACGTAAAATTGCTGCGAAATTTTGTTACTATGGCTTGAATTGCTTGCTCAGTAGGTCGATTATGACGACCATAAAATTGTCAAAGTGCGCGAAATACATTTTTCACAGAGCACGAATGTTGGTAATAAAATTCAATAAATTGTAACCGTTGTTCGGGTGTAAGTTTTTGCATGATGAAATGATAATGCTAACTGATCATTTTTAACTTTGACAGATGTCACGTGTCATGCATGGTCTGTCAAAAATAAGAACATAAGAAACCAAACAGCAAAAAAATTACCTGATAGAACATTTTTAAACCATAATTTAACTAGTTTCGGTTCATTTAAAACAAAGCCACTTAATAATTAAGGAATGCTGTTGACTACATTGACTGCCCAGCAGTATTTTGCGACATCAGTGTGAGGCATTGTGGTCTTAAGAGCTTTCTTCCTTCAACATTATATCTCATTTTAAATTCATATCTCTCCCAACGTCATTTCCAAGTAACAATAAATTAAGAATCGTCGGAAACATAAATTATTTTAGCTGAAGTAAGTGGAACCTATCACGTTATATCTTATTGGAAATATGATTCTACAATATACTAAGGACTTCATCTAGACAACTTCGAAACCACATACTAGACTAAAAACACTTGAAATTAGTAGATGTTAAAAGACTTGAAACAACTACGTAACTTACTGAACAGCTACTCGAAACTAACAATAAATATTTAGCTTTTGATATTCAACTCAATTATAAAACCTATTTGGGCCTATGGAATTGAACTATGGCATTCAAAGAAAAGTTCCCATTCCTATCGCAATCAGCCCTTATAATCCACAATCGTCCTCAAATATTGTTGATGCCCACTTTTATGGTCATTATAATGGAAAACATTGTGGTCTTATTGTTCCCTTCATTTAGGACCTGTATTTGTCATTACAAAATATTTCATTCCCATTTATCCTGCTATTACAGTCCAGTCATAAGAGAATATTTTTCTATTATATTTCTCTCAGACCCATCGGAGACATAATATGTTCTTCTAACTCTCGCCGTCTGAAGTAGCCCCAATAGTAATTTACTACCATTTTATTGTTGCACGATATTTAAATTTATTGTGATGTAAATCTACAGTGTACGAGGTCTGCTCAAAAAGTATCACGAATTTTGAAGTTCCGCGGGTTATGTATATTCGATTATCGATTTTTTGGTACTCAGTCTGTCACTTATGCCGGCAAGTTCGAAAATTTTAAATGTTCAGTTAATTTTTGACAGCTGCTTTGCTTGCACGTGTCCTAGCTCCTCTTCTATTTTTGCCCAATTTCGACCAAAAACAACATCGCATTAACGTTGCTAAGGAGCTGTTGGACTCTGTCCGCGACGACCCAAATTTGCTCCAGAGGGTCATAACTGGTGACGAATCATGGGTTTATGGTTATGACATGGAAACCAAAGCTCAATCATCCCAATGGAAGCTGCCGCATGAGCCAAGACCGAAAAAAGCGCCAAGTTGCTTACAGTTTTCTTCGATTTCAGGGGCGTGGTGCATAATGTGGTCTTGCCACAGGGTAGAACGGTCAATACGGAATATTAACTGCAAGTTATGCGCAAATTTTGCAAAGCAATTCGTCAGAAACGCCCGGATTTGTTGAAGAACAAAAATTGGCTTTTGCCATTTTTGGCCAAAAACAACACACTAATAATGCCGCAGCCACCGTATTCCACTGATGTGGCCCCTTGTGACTTTTTCTTGTTGAAGAGTCTGAAGAGTCCCATGAAAGGACGACGCTACGCTACGATTGAAGAGATAAATATGGCATCGAAGGAGGAGCTGAAGAAGATCGCAAAAAAATGATTTTTGAAGTACTTCGACGATTGGAAAAAACGTTGGCACAAGTGTATAATATCTGATGGGGATTACTTTGAAGGGGACAAAATAAATAAATAATTTTTGAAAAAACACAAAATTCGTGATAGTTTTTGAACAGACCTCGTATTTGTAGTTGTAGATATCGATAAAAATAAAAAATCCCTCAACATCTCGAAGACCTCAAACAAATTTTCCAACTAATGCCAGTTCATTTAAATCAAAACTAAAATTGAATCCTTAGCCCAATCGGCACAAAAAGGGGGCAGCCTATTTTATTTAAAATCACTTTTGACAAATTTAGTCGCGGTTTTTTTTTTCATTTCAAAAATTTCGTTTCAACATGAAAATATTGGCGGTCCAACTGCATATGAAAAAGAGAGAGTAAATTTCCGACGGACTATACCGCATGCACTCCACAATCGCACACTCACACGAGAATAGAATAAAAATGGAACAAGCCACCATGAATGATTATTTTTTGGTTCGTTTTGCCACAACAATTCGTATGAATTCGTTTTGAATCCGTTGGAATTTGTTAAGTTAATGTATTCAAAACTAATTACAACTTTTGTAATTATGGAACTGTTAACAAGTTTTGTTTGTACTTTTGTGGTTAAATTTCGGGTATTTTTCCCCATCCCTGATGTTGCTTCTTATCTCGCCCCGCCGTATTTGTCTATAAAGACTATTTCGAAGTGGGAAGAAGGAAGGTGATGGATTTTTGGCAATGAGCGAAATATGAATGAGTAAACATGTTGCTTCGATTCACTTGACGATATGAAGACTTTGAGAAATTCCACATTGTATCCTATCCAGGATAACTTGTCCGCCTCTTCTATCTACCCCGCTTTTATTCACTCACCTCTACTAAACAGCATGCCAAACTTATGCTGCTATTAATCTAGTTTGGAATTCTCACTGCAATCACCTGTCGACATTGTTTATGACTTGTGGTGTGATATTATATTATGGAACTTGAGGATTTCGTAGTACATGTGTTTAGTATGCAAATTATTCACTTGTCTACCAAGTCTATCTGGTTTGAAAAGTGCACTAACTCGTACTTATAAAATCCGCTTCCACTCTCTACCTTGATTCCTTTCCTGTTTCAATATCTTCCATTTATAACTGACTATATTCAAGTGTACTTAAAATATGTGGATACCAATTTCAGTATAGCTAACCTAACCAGGAATCTCTAGACTTCACACTTTCAAACTGACACTAGCCCATTTCTTAATATAGACAGAAGAGTACAAGCTGAAGGCGGAAGAGTTTCCATTCGGGAGCTACTAATCATATTTACGACTAGTTCCATATACTAAAACCAAATGCATATATTCGAGTTGTGTGGAATGTGAATTAGTACAAGTTCATGCCATGTCATGCCAGTATACTCGAGCTTGTATAAACAGACAACATTACGAAGACTGCACCATTCGTATAATGGCATCTAGAGAATTATTTATGAGTTTCGTGCGTACGTTATTGAAATGCGCAAGATGCCGTTACTCGATCCGGTCTCTAATTGATACCAATACACGGTATGGAATTGTACAACTTTTCCAAACAAATAGTCCAGAATATGTTTGGCATCGTATCCAGTTGTTGATAACTCAGTGGATTAGTTAGTTATTTTAAGATACTCCTTTCGCAAGGTAATTCCGGCAGTACCAAAATTTCTGTAAATCGATTATCTTTAATAATCTCAAAGGTAATAATAATATACATGAAAAGGGAATGAAACAAATTCAAAAAGGCAGAGGCTAATCCTTGCATGTTTAGTATATTGTAACTTATACGGGGGAAGATTCTTCTAAAACTGATTTTTCTACAATATATAGACAGAAGCTATGGTGACGAAAACATACAATGTCAGGTGATGGCGGTATATCGTCGAAATGCACTTCGAGTCTCCAAGGTATTCCGTACTGTCTCATACGACGTCATTTGTATTATGGCTAACATGCCATCAATTGAGCTTTTTGCGGAAGAAAATACCAGAATATATCGTCGACGACGTGAGAGAAATGTAATCCGTCGGTTCATCGTCAGCCCAGAGAACAGAAATGGAATAGTCGAGAGATGACAGTGACGCTGGGATTTATCGATTAATGGAAGATGGACGCATTATCTGATTTTTAACATAGCCACGTGAAACGTAAAAGGCCATAGAGGGGTGAACCAATATATGGAATAATTTCTGACAGGACATGGGTGCTTCAGGGCATATCTATATGGCCTTAAGGCGGAAGGTGGAATTTGATACGATATGCCATAATTATCGGCCCATAAGCAAGGATGCGTAACATTTTACTTCCGCTGTCGGTGTCTAGGTGGAGATAATAATCGAAACAGGTGTGTCCTAGAAGCATATCATATGATAACATTGCATACATGCTGTGGTGCGGTAGCTAAATACGCATCCCTGATAATACAAAGCTCCGCTAGAAGCATGAAGCAGAAAAATGTAGTCTGTAGCCTAAATAAAAAAATATACTTGATGTTCCCATGAAGTAATATATGATGGTGGTGCCATGGGGGGTAATATTTAAAGTAGGTTGAGGTGTAAAAAAAAAGTAAATGAAGTTAACGAACTCCCGAATATCACTCGAATATTTGCTAGTGTTCTGCAAGCACCATCCTCTATAATAGTTAAACGTCCGATATTCCAATTTATCCGAACACCTTCTTTGCTATATATGCCATGTATCTACCATAAATCTCCAACATTATTCCGAAATTCTTCAAACCCATATCCAAATACTCCAGAACTGGTTTGCGTAATTGATATTAAAAGTGAAAGAACACAAATGTTTCGACGTAGCATTTACTCTCCGCCTTAGATTAAAGAAGTACTGGATAGGCCTCTACACAAAAATTCTGTCCAACTTTTGTTGGCAATACATTCATAGAACGCACACACATGCAATACAACAGAAACGGCGTAAATCATTGGGGGCCAATTTAAAAGTTCAGTATGCGATTGAAGCGGTTCGTTTAAAACTATTTTTCATGTGTGATATCATTTACGTGTAAAGAAGCCGATTTTTTAATATTGCGGGTCTTGTTGTTTGATGGAACTAGTTTTGTAAATATGCAATAAAACACAGTATTTTTTTTTAAATATTTATTTATTTATTATGTATTTTCATTTTATTTATTTCACTGTATATTATTTATTCTTGGGAATACCGGATGCTGCTGCCACAATCCACTTTTCCCGCAACCATTTATTTTGTGTGAACCTGTAAAGTTTACATATAAATATACGATCGTAACATTTACTTTTACAATTAAGAATTAATAGAAATTCACGTATTTTTTGCACTATTAAAAAAATTCGGTTCCTTAAACTTACTTACACACACTTTATATACACCGGCACTGTACTATTTTATGGTAAACATTGAACTGTCAACATCACATTTGTTTACATTTATTCAATGCCGAACTTTTCACTTTTTTAACAACTTTTTACACAAAAGATATCACTAAAAGCCATTTAGGCACATCACAAATAAAGTTTTTCTTATTTTGTTTTCTAAAAATAAATATGTCAACTTACCGAAAGAAAGAAATTCCCGGCTTCCTCATTTTTTCGTATGAGAAGCAATTTCTCACAAAACACTTCATTTCCTGGAATAAAAACTTCGTATTAACTTTTATTAATAATATAATAATTTGTATAAATACTTACTTTTCCGTAAATACTTCTTAAAAGATGGAAATAACACTTTTAAAAACACTTTCCGAACCGCAAAAAAAACAATTGAGAAATGTTAAAAATAGCCCGCTGTTTTCGGTGTGTCACCACTTTCATGGAGAATGGCGCGTTTGAAAACTCTCCTAATGTCTACAAAATTGAGGCGCTTTATATTTGATTGATATTTCCGGAAGGAATAATAAACCTAAAATAGAATTCCATTCCGTATCAAAAGATTGTACAAAAAATAAAAATTGTCTGTCGTTGTGTTTAAATTGTATTTTTGTTTCCAATAAGTGTATTAAAATGAATATAAATTATGCTTTTGCAATTCAATAAATTTGTATTACGACAACTAGATGGCAGTGGGTGTCATGTCTACATAAAAAAAATGTACACAAAAATATCCCGCTTACCATTTCTCACCGCTTGGCAATAAGTTGGACACAAAAATGCGTATACATATACGGTAGGGGCCTATCCAGGTATTCTTTAATCTAAGCTCTCCGCCGTGACTCAAGTCATCCCATATATAGCTTATCGGTACTGAAATACTATTATACAGAACCATAAATTTTGGTACCTAGAATTTAGTAGATAAATGATTGACATCGAATTTATACATAAGATTTAAAAAACTAAAACTAAGCAGACAATACGGCAAACTGCTTAGACTTTAATAAAAATAGTTTCAAAATTTATAATTGACATTATACAATATTCGACCAAAACCAAAATAGAATTATGGACTAGAACGCTGAGGTCTACCGAGCCTTCCAATTTCCGTCAAATCCAATCTACATTAAAAAATACTTCGTAAAATTTTGTATGCTCCCTGTTATTATTAGAAAAAAGTTCATTCTCGTCTTTTTAATCATACTAGTCCACTTAATCAACGTCTTAAGTATACTGGACCCTGGATTATTTAAAGTACTAAGCCTTAACCTGTTGTCACAAATGTACATGTGAACAGGAGAAATTTCGATGGATAATCTTTCCCGTTAATCAATGCAGTTATCTTAATCTTCTTGTTACTTTTTCTCCAAAACGACGACAATTGTCGTTTTGGAGATATCAGTAAATATTTTTAAAATTTTTATCACTAATGTTTTTAGCATAAAAACTATAAGAATATTTATCTTTAACTATAAGCAAACAAAAAATGTGGAATTCATTATTGAGGTCATAATTATGACAAAAATATTAGTTGAGTACAGAGCATTATTTTTTTTTTTCTGTTCTATTTTTAGGCAATAAATACTATTTCAAAAATATTATTTTTAAGGTCATAATTGAGGCTATAATCATAAAAAAAATATTGGATAACTCCTAAGAGCAATTATAGAATTACTTTTCTTCTTCTTTTTTTGGATGGTATCTTCCCGAAAATAATATAATTTTGAGGAAATCATTTAGTTAATAAGTATAACGTAAACACTGGCTTCTCTTAAAGTACAATTTAGGGATAGTTTTTTAAATTTATTTTTCAAAATTTGTGCCTCTTCAAGAACAATTTGTTAAACTTGAAACTAGTTAGCAGAAATCCAGAACTTTCTTTTTTTCAATAAAAGAAACTTTTTTAACATATTTTCTATTACGTTAAAAAAATATTAACTATATTGATTTAATATTGGTTCTGTGAATAAAAATATGAAGCTGTGCGATACTGAATTTCTGTGGCATAATTTTCATTTTAGTTATAATAAAAATATTTAAAATTGGCGCTTTTTAGGAGTTAAAAAAATGTACAAAATTATTTTTAGTACAATACTAGGAAGATTTTTTTTCTCTCTCTCTCTCTGCTGAGACTCTTAACTACATATGTGTATACGAGGTCTGTTCAAAAAGTATCGAAAATTTACACCATGCTCACACACCTCCTTGTGCTGTGGTTTTATAGGCATCAAAATTGCGAATGCGTAGCTTGAGTCTCTAATCCCATTTAACTGAAAATGCACCAAAAAAACTGTTGTTCTTTTTTAAATCATGTAATTTCAAATAAATGTTAAACTTTTTTTTTTAATTTTAAAACTAAAAAAAAACTAATTTTTCATCCAAACAAACTATTAAGATAAAAAAGGATGAGCTAGGGTTACCATATGATATTTAATTAACGAAATAATGTTTTTGGTATTGTATTAATTTCGTAAGAACCTAAATGTTTTCTTTTCCCATCAAAACAGTTAAAATGTCAAGTCTACTTGAAGAAAACTTCGTTCTAAAAAATGATTCAATGGTAATACAGATATTTGATAAAAATTATAAAGGGTTTTCAAATAAGAGTGATATGATTTCCTTTCAACAAAAAAAACACACTATTTGTAAAGGAAATTCAAATGTTTTTTATTTAATGTGAAGTACAATCGATACAATTAAGTTCTGAGTAAAACGTCATTCAAATGGCCTCCACGACTTCTTTTGCAGGAACGAATTCGATTAACCCAATTTTCGAGCACTTTTTTCACTAAATCAAGTCGTATGTCACGAATAGCACGTTCAAAATTGACTTCTAAAGCTTGAAGAGAGTTTGGTTTATTGCTAAAGATCAATGACTTCAAATAGCCCCACAAGAAATAGTCGAATGCTGTTAAATCACAACTTCTTGTAGGCCATTCAATGTCACAATTTCTTGAAATAATCGAATATCCAAACTTTTCTCGCAATTATTCGGTTGTTGCACGTGCTGTGTGGCACGTAGCCCCGTATTGTTGGAACCAGATGTTGTCAAGATCAACTTCTTCTAATTTCGGCCATAAAAAGTTGGTTATCATCGATCTATACCGCTCTCCATAAACAGTAACGGTGTTACCAGCTTTAATTCGAAAGAAGTACGGACCGATGATTCCATCAGACCAAAAACCACACCAAACTGCCAATTTAGGTGAATGTAATAGGGGTGTTCATGAATAATTTGTAGATTTTCTTCGCACCAGAATCGACAGTTTTGTTTATTTACCGCACCACTCAGATGAAAGTGAGCCTCATCGGAGAAGATGATTTTCTTAAAAAAATTTATTAATGCATATCGCACAGTGCATTGAATAAATGCATATCGCACAGTGCGTTATTTTCGATTAACTTAACCGGCATCAGAGCCATCTGAAACAGTAATAAAAAATTCGAAAAATCTGTGTCAGTGCAAAATGAGGGAATCCCAGTACAACTTCATACTACGTGTTTGGTCGGAAATATATTAGTATGTGTATATATTTCTATTATAAGAGCATTGAAAGAAAGTATCGCTTAGGTCCCAACGACATAAATTTGATGCATGCACAGCAGTTGGACCTATTGCTCCACTCCTACAAGATCTAATTGACAAAGGAATTGAAGCTTAGAAGACCATTTGCAGGGCCATCTATTTACCTTTTTGATGCTTGAGATACAAGCAGTTAAAGCCCTTTTTTTTAAATTATCTTGGGCGATGAAGCAAACTTCCACCTAAATGACTAGGTTAATGAGCATAACTGCCACATTTCAGGTACTGAAAATTCACATATCATTTAAGAACAACCCTATACACTTCGTCGAAAATGATATCAGTTACACTGTTATGGTAACTGTGAACGTATTCGTGACATAAGGGGATGACATAGCCTTGGATAATGTTGTTCAATAGAACGGTGCCACTTATCAAATATCATATAGAATAGTGCCCATATTGCGAACTAAATTCCCACGACGCATTCTATGACGAAACGACGAAGTCAAATGGCCGACGAGATTTTTCGATTTGACACTATACGAATACCATCTTTTAAAATTAGTTGAGACTTTCAAATTAGAAACAAAAAAAGGCCTAATTTTTATTGTTATTTATTCCTCAGCTAATGGAAACGTTTTGAAAAATCTATTGTAACTTTATCAGTTCTCTGTGATTGACTCCAAAATATTATATTTTTGATAAGGCTTGAATGTGGTATTTTAGGGGTTTAGTTTCAAAATTTCAAGACCTTAAGTTTTAAAAACAACAACAATTTTGAATTATGTCTTAAATTAAGAACGGAAATGTAACAAATCAAATTAAAAATTTTCTTGGGTCCTTACAGAGTTTATAATGCTATGATTATTCAAGTATATTCATGGTACATGCCGAAACGTTTTAAATATCAATTATATAACAGAAATCTTTTATTTGAGGTAAACCCTTTTGAAAGATTTTAAAAATATTTAATTACCAATAAAAACACTGATTAGACCTAAAAACACAACGACAAACATTACTCGTTCTACGTAAATTTTTCCCATTTATAATCCTTTCCAAATGTGTATTATTTTAAGTAACAAACTACTTAATATGTATAATATAATTAACGATATTTTAAAAAATAAGAAATAAAAAATAAGAAGGGTGGTGTTGGATATCCCCAGCGATGAGCCACCCCTAACAGGAGGGGAGTTAGATAAACTTACTCCAGGAGGAGCAAAAAGAAGGGCAACAAGAGCGACAAAGATGGAAGGAAAGAAGAAGACGACGGAAAATAATCGAATATAGATAATGGTATGCGAGAAAAACGTTCTGCCTACGGTACAGGCAGAGCAAAAACAAATAATAGACTACAAAGAGAGGGCTCGAGCCGGGGCTAGTTACATATGAGAGAGATGCCAAAGGCCCTTTCTATGTTATTGCCGAGTGTAAGAGGGACAGCAATAAGCAATATATTAATGATATTCTATTGGGAAAAATTTTGAAGAACGTTATGGGACCTGCACTCAAATCTTCGGTCCAAAAGATCGGAGCCTATAAGTGCAAGATTACGTGCAGTTCTGCAATGGAGGCGAACAAGATCATCACATACCCTAACACAAGATTGGGTGATGCAAACAATTACAATTTTTATATCCCGAGGCATTTTACCATAAGAGCAGGGATCATACATGATGTTCCCATTGATGTCTCGACGGATGATTTGGTCAAAGAAATTAAAAGTAGTGTCAGAGTACAGAATGCTACCAGGATGACTAGAAGGGTAACATCGGAAGATGGCAGCGTGACTTTTGCTGAGACAGAAACGGCGAAAATATTCTTCTTCGGGTCAGCACTGCCCGAATACATTACTTTTTGGGGGGCTCTAAGACGCGTTAAACAGTTCACCAGGAACCCCATGATGTGCTTTAAGTGTTTCAAGTTTGGACCCTGCAGTGGAAAGCCAAAATGTGTAAATTGCAAGAATTTGAGGGACCCTGCAGTGGAAAGCCAAAATGTGTAAATTGCAAGAATGAACACCCATCCACGAGCAGACAATGCCCGGAATACACAAAACAAATCACAATACAGAACTTGATGGAGGAACAAATGCTGACCTATGGCGAAGCCATTAAAATGGTTAATTTAAACGGTACTGTGGACAATAGACCGTACCTGAGAGAGCAGCAATTAAACAATAAAACCGAATTCCCACCGCTCGCAAAAAACAAAAATGAACAGTTGCATCAGAGGAAAACCATTTACAAATCGGGGAACAGGCCAAACATAGCTTGGAATTTGCTTCCGATCCAGGAACAACTAATTGAAAATGAACCAACACCCTTAAAGTCAAACCCGATCAAGAGCACAGAATTAGAAAAGATACTGAGCATCCTGACGCTAATTTTATCAAAGCTAGGAATGACAAGTATCATGCCAGGACCACAAACAGTGCATACAAATACAATAGATACAATAAAAAATGCAGAGACAACAATAAAACCAGGGGAAGTAAATCAAACTACCGTTTTTTAGATTTAATTTTAAATTAACTTATATATTTTACTTTTTTATTTTTCTTTTTACTCTTGCCATGAGCGATAAAAAAATTAAAATCCTACAATGGAACATTGAAGGTTTCTATAATAATAAAGCTGGTTTAGAACAATTATTTTCGAAATACTCTCCACACATCATAGCACTTCAAGAAACTCACCTCCCTGCAGATTTCTCCATCACATGTTTCAAACAATAAAATTCCTCATTTCACAATTGGAATAGAGATTTGAAAACTGGAGGCATCTCTTTAATGATCCACAAATCCATAAGTTTTAAAATTAACCCTATTTCATCATAATAGGGGGGGGGGTTAGAAATGATATTGCACATTCATGCAATATCATTTCTAACCCCCCTTTTACCTTAATAAATATTTATGTTGAGCATAGCTTACATCTTAAAAAAGACGATCTCCTCAATCTCACAAGAACTGTTAGCGGTCCGACAATTATCGTCGGTGATTTCAATGCTCGCCACCACCACTGGGATCCCTCAGGGCAAAACAATTTTGGTGTAGTCGTTAACGAATGGCTCAATGATACTGATTTTATCCTTCTCAACAATGGACATTAAACTCATCTCTCTACTAGAGGCACTGGAACAGCAATAGACCTATCAATAGTTTCTCCTTCAATAGCTGGTAATATTTCATGGCAACCCCTCTCAGATCTTTATGGGAGTGATCACGTACCCTTACAGATCATCCCACAGAGCTCAGTAGCTACCTTTTTTCATTCTCCCCGGTTTCTTGAGGGAAATGCAGGCTGGTCCACCTTTTCTTCAAAGGTAAATGACTTCATTTCGTCAATTCCCACTTCACTTAATATTAATAAAGAGGCTGCTATTTTAAAGCGATGCATTCGTTTTGCGGCCGCTCGTTCCATTCCCTCTTCTAACTGTTTCCACAAAATACAACCTTCATGGTTTAATAAAACGATCAAGTCACTTCTAAAGGAAAAAAGAAAACGTTTAAAAGTTTTTACCAATTTTCAAAATGGCCGCAACCTTATTTTGTATAGGAAAGCTAATGCGGAATTAAAAAGAGAAATACGCAAATCAAAAAAAATAGTTGGGAGAACTTTGCTTCCAACATCAACCCTCAAACACCAATCAAGGCTTGTTGGACTTCAATTAATAGGCTACAAGGAAAGCAATGTAAGCATCATTTGCGTACATTAAAGTCTGATTCGGGGATTCTCTCCCAATCTTCAGAAATAGACAATGAACTAGGCAAAATTTGGTCCAGCTATAGTGCTGACAGTAATTTCAACGAATCCTTTTGCAATGATAAAATACAGTTCCTTCTAGACTTAGATTCTTTTCTCCCCAACAGAGATAATTACAAAATTGATGTTCCTTTTACGTTTCAGGAACTTTTCACCAGCTTATCACTTCTGAAAGGATCTACTCCTGGTTTCGGTCGCAACACTTACTCTATGATCAAACACTGTCCGACTTCCTTCTATATAAGATTATTGAATTTATACAATTCCATCTTAAATTTTGGTATTTTCCCGCACGACTGGAAACTAGCTGCGCTTTTTCCGCTTTCCAAAGGCAAAGTGGACCAAAGCGACCCTGGTAACTATCGTCCAATATCCCTACTCCATTGTATGAGTAAATTATTAGAAAAAATGATTGCAAAAAGATTATCTTGGCTTTTAGAATCTAATCTATCTCCGAATATACACAGTTATCGCCCTCTTAGAGGAACTCAATCCCTTTTAGTCAACCTAACACATTATTTAAGCAAAAGCATTTCGACCAGGAAGCATGCGCACATTCTTTCTGTGGATTTGGAAAAGGCGTTTGACTGGGTTGGTTCCCACCTGGTCCTAAGTCAACTGCGTAACTGGGGTGTTGGGCCCCGTATCCTGCACCTTTTAAGCTCTTTTTTGACAAATCGTAGCGTCAGAGTTCGAACGATATTGCGAACCTCCAAGGATTGCATTTGGTGCACACCTTATTGAGAATAAGCGAGAGCTGAAAATTTTGGGACTAACCTTTACCAGTAAATTACAATGGAAAGCACATCTAAATGATATAGCCTTCAAAATTAGTCAAATAAGCAATATGCTTAAATTCCTTTGTGGTATAAAAATGGGTGCACATCGTACCACAATTTCCTACATTGCTAAAAATCTTGTTTATGGTACAATCGATTTTCTTATCCCAATTTACGGCTTCAGTCCTGGTCACTCTAAAATCGACACTGTTCTTAACAATATCATCCGTACAGTCACGGGTGCTTTTCGCACTTCTCCGGTAGAAAGTCTTTATATTGAATCGGGATTTGTTAATATGGAAACACGCAGAAATCTTCTGTCACTTCGTCTCATTGCGAAAGGTCTCTCTTTCCGCTATCATCCGCTGCATAAGTTAATAATTAATTTGCTGAATTTAAAGCGCATACCGCGATTTAAATCCGGTCTTTTGGAAAGCTGCAACTTGTACAAAAAATGTAATATGCCCATTCCTTGCAAAATTAAAAATTCTCCCATTCCGCGATACTGGCTATTAGATCCTACAACGTGTGATACTCTCCTTAGTACGCATAAAAAGCTTTCAACGTCCACTCCACTTTTTGTCCACGAACACAACAAATTTCTGGCAACACACGTTGAAGCCGAACACTTTTACACAGACGGATCAAAAAGTGTTCATGGCGTTTCTGCCGTAGTTGTTTCACAAAATTCGCAAACTCTCTTTTGCACAAATCTCCCAACCTATTTATCTATTTTCTGTGCGGAAGCCTTTTCCATTCTTTCCGCCCTAAACATAACAGCTAATATTTCTGCTCAGTGTTTCATCCATACGGACAGTCTTTCGGTTTTAAAAACAACGTTAAACCCTTCCAACACAGATCCAATTATTCTGGAAATTAAATCTGGTCTCATAAATCAAAAAAGTAGGACCACACTTCGTTGGATTCACTCTCACAGTCATATTTTAGGAAATACTCAAACCGATGAGTTAGCCAAAATGTGCCATAACATGCCTCTTATCTCCAAGCTACTCATCCATTTTAAATTTAATAAAATATTGCCAAGCTTTGGAATTAAATAATATTTGGAAATCTTCAAACTCTTTTCTTAGAAAGGTATGTCTTTCAACCCAAACCCCCAAGTACAACTCAGAGCTAGGAAGGGCGCATTGCGTGGCGCTAACCAGGGCACGTATTGGTCATTGCAAACTAACAATATATCACTTGCTATCAAAACGTCCACCACCTAATTGTAAGTTCTGTGGAGAAATTCTCAATTCGGAACACTTTCTTTTCAATTGTAGGCATACTAAAGTATTTCTACAGTTAAATGGTATAGAAAACTTACCTGCTCTACTTTCACCCCAACAAAATCCGAATGGACCTTTTTTCCTGTTGCTAAATCATCTAGACTATAGAAACCAATTGTAATGCTTTTCTCTATTTTTTTTTTCTTTAATAAATTTTTAGCATAAGTAAATCTAGATTCAAAAAAAAAATGTTTTTTAAATTTTAAATCAGCAAAATTGTAAATTTTTCATTTTAAACTGAATAATCTTCATATAAAAAAAAAAAAAATAAACAAATTTTAATAAAATTAATAAGCGCCTTATTTATTTATAAAAAACAAATCTGTTTTTATAAATAAATAAATAAATAATACGATCAAAATTGCATATGTGTTTTTTGTTATGAAAAATGAATCTGCTCAACCCGCAAAGGTTAAAGTGTCACTTGCAAATTATAAACTTAAATCGTTTAAGCAAAAACCTTGTAGAAAATTTGTACCATCCAATTCTGAAGACTATTGTGAATTGCGGTCATAATTTTTCTTTTCAAGTCCTTTTGTCCTTTTTGTTGATCATTGTTTGAATTTCCTAAACTGAACAGGAAGTTCTATTCTTTTAAGTAAATTGTTTAAAATGAAGGTTAAGCGTTATATTGTCATTAGGAAAGTTTTTAAGTGAAACTAAAACAATTTTCACGATAACACATATTAAGTGTACATTGCATTAGTGTGCAAGGGAGTCAATATCAAAGTCCATATTGCATATGCAGTTGTCAGGCGATGAGATTGTTTAACTGAAAACTGTACTCGTTTTTGTAAGAAGGATTCTCGTTTTATATGTTCAAAATACTGAAATCGAATGCGAATGCAAACACGAGTACGAATATATGTGCCCGGAGCACTAAGGAAATATCATAAAACGAACCATGTCAAGAGTTAAATTACTTCATAAATGCATTTAAGTCCTCGAAGCTGCACATTCAAGAGTGCAGAAGTGTATAATTTTGTGGTCGTACTTTTACCACTTGACTTTTTTATAATAGTTTTTTTTCTTCAAAAATCGTTTTTAACTAAATACATGGTCTATACAACCTAAATACTATCCTAAATTTTATATACAACAATACATTAACAAGGAATTATTTTCAGGCATACTCTTTATAATAGGATGAATTTTATTTTAAAGACTCAGATAGTAAGTAGAGAAAGAAATATTGACAAAAATTTATAAATTAAGAATATTAAGGATGATCTTCTAATGATATAACGATTGTACTGCTCGACTAAGTGAAAAAAAACTAAAGTATTCGCCAAGAGTAGTTTAAATGTTTTTTAAATCTCAGGAAAAGAGTTCAATAACTCAAACGATAGACATTCCTGACAAAAATTCTTATTGGAAAATGAAATTTATCCAAATTTTTAATTAACTATACACAAAAATTTTCTGGTTAAGAGAAACGTTTTTATGAAATTTAACTTAGAATATATGTGGTAAAGGACTCTAAAAAATTTAAATGGCTTATGACATAAAAAAAATTGTTTTTTTATTAAATTGTTTAATAAAAGATATTGGGTTGTCCGGGAAGTAATTTCGTTTTTTTAATAAAAACTAAAGACGATTTTCTTATAGTGAATTAATATTTTATTCAATTAAATATTATCGAGTTTGATCCAATACGCTCATTAAATTTGCTGTCAAAAAACTGATCCAAGTGATTTTTGGCCTCCTCATTTGAATTAATCGTTTTACCTTTTAAAAAATTTTGTAGAGACCGGAACCAATGATAATCGGAAGGTGCTAGGTCTCAAGAGTATAGTGGGTGTAGCAGTATATTCCATCTAAGCTCTAAAAGCTTTTGCCGAGTGGTCAATCTTTTATGTGGTTTCGAATTATCCTGTTGGAACACTATACCATTCCTATTGACCAATTGTGGCATTTTTTCTTTAAGTGAACCATTCAATTTGTCCAACTGATGACAGTACACTTCAGAATTGATTGTTGTGTTGCTCGGTAGAAGCTCAAAATAAAGGATTCCTTTGAAATCCCACCAAACAGATAGTATAACCTGTTTTTGATGAATATTTGCTTTCGAAGTGCTTTGAGCCGGTTCAGCTTTTCTACTCCAAGATCTTTTGTACTTAACATTTTTGTAGACATTCCATTTCTCGTCCCCTGTGATGATACTCTTCAAAAATTTATCATTTTCTTAGCGTTTGAGAATCAAATCACAAACGTCAGTGTGACGGCACACATTTTTTTCCGTAAGAAGATGAGGAACCCATATGTCAAGCTTTGAGATTAAACCTAGCCGTTTCAAATGATCATGGACTGTCGAATTTGATAAATTTAGTCTCTCAGCGATCTCACGAGTTGTTATTCACCGGTTTGCATCAATTAATACCTTTTTTGTGTTTTTATCAGCTTCAACTGGTCTTCCAGAACGTGGTGCATCTTCGAGATCAAAATTGCCGGATCGAAATTTTGCAAACCAGTTTTAGCAGTGACACTCACTTAACCCATCTTCTCTGTATACATCGGATAATTTTTTTCTTGCTTGAACAGCAATTTTACGTTTTCTATAGTATTTTACCTTTTCTGTTTTTCACTTTCCATTTTTAAAGGGGTATCAACCAAAAACTACAATGCAGAATCAATAGAAGTTTTTTACAAGAAAGCCTTGCTATGTCAGCTGTCAAAATAAATATGAAATGACGACTTAAGTGTTCACTTGGTTATGAAAAAATACAATTAAGTCCTCTGTTGTGAAACAACGAAATTATTTTCCCGACGACCCAATATATTAAAAACAAATCCAATTTCAACAACTTTTTAACGTTCAAAAATCGAAAAAAAATTAGGAAGTTACAAATATACCAAAATCCCGTAAATTTTAATGATCCCAATTCTTTTAACTGAAATTCTTTAAATGAAATTAAAAGTGCAATTATATTATAAGTTATTTTAATGTTTGGAAGCCGGGTCTAATATTTCTGCACATCAAACTAAAGTCTCAGTAATCGTCTTTAAAAAAGTAAAATCTACAGATTTAGACTATATTATGTTAGGGACACACATCTGATATCGATACTATGAACGCAAAAATACCATGCAGGATACTCTGTTTTGGTGGGGTAAGAAAATGAGAAACAATTTCTTTCATACTTAATTTACTAGCCTTAAATTCTATACAACAAAAAACTGTAATTTTTCGAACATTTGATTATAATAAACACCAAACGGCAACAATTAGAATTAAAAACTAATTTTACGACCTCAAATTCCTAAAATATTGCTATGGTCGATTTTTTCTTATCCTTAACATTATCTTTTACAAATATATTAAATCAACTGAACTTAAAAGCTAAAAAATCGCATTGAGGTCCTAAAAAGGTCTAAAAACAAATGTTTAAATGAGCTAGCAAATAATTTCCTATACAAACTCAGACATCAAAATAAATCCATAGTAATGAGTACTTTTAAGACCTCAAAGATAAAATATAGAGTTTTTTAGATACTTTATAAAGCTTCCCTTTAACTGCAGAAGAGTCCGGAACATTTTTCTGCCATTATAAAGAAGCTTTAAAAAATTTATTTTAAAAAAAACTGCCTAAAACATTTATATTTTGGATAAAAAATAAAACTTTAATATTGAATTACGAAATTTTTCAATAATAAATATTTAGTAAATATCCCCCCACTACCTCTCTATTATTCATAAGATATCTCAAAGTAAGCGCATCGATTTTATTAACAATCATCCCTAATTTACTTATTCCAAAATGCCGTTAATGATTTTCACGAATATACGAGCACCAATAAAAAAAGTCATTTCAATTTCGTTCGTATTTATTGTTCTTGTTTCATTACAAAGAAATGGATCACTTATTAAGGATGTAAAAGTATTTCGGATAGTACCACTTTACATGTAAGACGTGTGGATATTCTTACTTTGGAGAAAAAGTTAATAAGATGCAAAGTTCAGTTTATAGAGAATTGCAGTCAATAATAGGACATGTTCTTATACAGACAGAAAAAGAACCAGACAATAGCATTTCTAGAGCATCCACTTAAACTCCCATGAAACGCTATTATTATCATCTGTCACTGGAAATTCACTTGACAGAAAAGAGCAATAGTGAAAGCGAAAATGTCTTCATGTTTTGTGCACATCTAATCGTATGCATGTCACGAACTCCAACGAAATACGTAAAAAAAATCCAAGGGATCACAATTATTGTCCCACTCTCTGTGCCAAACCCCAACACAATCCAACGTTCTAGCCTGTCTTAGACTTTACGCATTACTATAAATCTAAGTCACTTTAGAACCCTCTGGAATAATCATCTCCCTATCGCCATTGCTTCATATATTCTTGAAGATTTTTAGCATTGCACAAAAAATAACTGATTTATTCGGCACGTGCCTAACGTATGGTCTTTTTCGTTGACTCTGTGCAAAATCTTTGAGTTAAATTACTGGCATGTATCTGTCGTCAAGTTAGAATATGAAAACAGAGCGCCAAGGGACACTTAAAGAACTGAAAATATACACAAAGAGTAGTCAGTCAATGCCAGCCCTAGTATTGTGTATTGAACGATTATAGCAACAATTTATTCTGTACTGTGAAAAATAATTAAATCTCTGCCTGGTGTTAAGGCTGGCTGGTACATCCTTTTTGTATAGACATCTCTTACGCCGAGTTAGCGGTTGCCAATTGAACCTTACTCCTGTTGGGTTCGTCTATTGCATCGCACAGGCAGAAACATATAAATTTAAAGTCGACTCTATCAGTTTACCATTTAGACAAACAGTAGCAAAAAAAAATTACTTTTCCAAAAGGGATGTTATTTTTGTGCAACTGATGAATAGGTACCAATGCGTCTTTCAGCCGATTCTGATGATTTTAATGTTTTCAGTCTCTAGCCTAGAGAAGCTTATATTGTTTGGAATTGACTGAATTTGATTTTCGTTCATTTACTTTATTTTGCATGCTTTAAACAATGGGTCGTTTGCCTTTGTTGTTTCTAATGATTGAAAGCAAAATTGATGAGCGTGTCATCGAAGTGGGAGTCCTTAGAAAATGGCAAAAAGCAGGTGGTTAATCAACAACAGAGCAAGGGATGGTAGAATTATCACCACGGTGATGGTATCAAACGACTGGAGGCCGGAGATACAAAGAACTGAATATTTATTCCATCCCCAAGAACCACTTGCAAATCAAGCTGCTCGCTTAAAGAACGCACGTAATTATGCAAACACTTGCTGCTTATTATACTCGTATGTACTTGAACGGTCGCCGGTTGATTAAAATGAATCAACAGAAAATTATTTCAGATGCATTTATGTTAGAAAAACCCTAAAAAAAAAGTTGGCACCGTGTCTAAAACGCTATAACGCATCTGAAATAATTTTCTGTTGATTCATTTTGTAAATTTTTTCACGTGTTACGAACAATCCCCACTTGTTCCTATAAAATTGAAAATTTTATGTTGCAACCATGATGCACGAGTAGATTCTTAATGCCTCTTTCAGACTTACTCCAACCCATCACTTCTATTAAATTAAAATAAAAAAATACTCGTCCTTTTGCGAGTGCATACTTCAATTTATTTACAAATAATTCTCTACGTCTAAGCTTAACTATTACAATAAAACAAAGTATGTCGCCTAGCATTTTAGGAGTATCCTTCTCCTATCCAATATCTGAAACCCATACTTTTATCATTCAGAAGGCATTTAATTGCCAATGTCGATAGAATCCTGAGAAATGGCCAAACGCAGTCAAATTTGAGTGCAGTCGTACATCAAACGATGAATAAATTCAAGGAATTTAATATCATTTAACTATAAGCAGAGAAGCATATTTGCAGGATCATGATGTCTTTTATTGGATGGTTTTAGTCCTTGAAATTTCTTACTCCTATTCCCCATATTACGGTTTGGTATTCATTCGCATTTATAATAAAATTAAAATATGCATAATGCACACAAAAATTCTAGCATAAATTATAGTGCATTACACAAAAAAAATGGTGCGATTGTGGTTTTCGATAGACGAAAAAACAAAAAGCAAAAACTGCATTTCGTCATGATGCGACCGACATTTTAATGCTAAAATTTATTTATTTTTTAAACACATCCATCTTTAAAAGGATGTTATATCTCATATATAATCCTCCCCATTTTAAGCCAAGAATTTTTCTATTTGAAATTTGAATTTGTTTTTCTGTAAATGTAGGCTTTGAGAAAAAAAATTATGAAAATCTGCAAATTATTGTGGTCCTGTTCCTTATTGCCCGAAAATGGAAAAGAGAAAAATGAAATTTTTGATAAGCCATTTAAGAAATATTATTTAAGGACAAAATTTTTCACATCTGAAAATTGTTTTTCGAAAAAATTGAAGCCATTTTGAGTTCTTACACAAAAATATTACGTTAGCTTTAATAAGAATCTTTTCAGCAAAAATAAGTCTTTTCAAAAATTCCTAAGGATTAAAGGGGTGAATTTTTTATTTTTGTCATCAGTTTTTGTTATTGAGGTCATTAAAACCTTTTAATTATAGTGATTCTTTGTTAAACATTTTTTTTTATGTTTACGAAATTTCTTTGAACTAAATCCTTAAAGGATATTGACTATGGCAACAAGAGCAAAAACTATTTTTGGACTTAAGTAATAAAAAAGCTTTGGGAGGGGGGGGGAGAGGGGGGTGGCCTTTTTAAACTCATTCACTTTTTGTTAGTTGACTGTAATGAGCCGTCCATAAGTACAGTCTGGTGGTTCTTAACATTTACACTCAAAAAATTGCTGTACTTTATATAGACAAGGGCCCCTAAATAGACTAAACTTCAAGGATTTCTTGTAAAAAAAAATTAAAATAATCTCTCATAATTTTGCTTAACACAGACTTACTCTCTCTTCCTTCTTCGATTCCTCCTCTTCAAAATATGTTTATAATTTTTTTATTTAAAAAAAAAAATCTCTCTTTCTCATTATAATAATCCTTTATAGTTAATAAAAATTCATTTAAAAAGAAAAACTAACAATAATTGTTGATGTTTATAAGCACTTTTATTTAAAAACAATCCGATTATTGTGTTCTTAGTGAGAAAAAAATATCAAAACAGAAAAAAAGTTGTAATTACTTAGTTTTACTTATTAAAACTTTTTTTTTTAAGTTTAGGCTCCTGTAGATACTTTGGAGTCTTTTTTTATTCAAGACCTCTTATCAAAAACAAAAGGCTCATTATAGAATTGGTAATTAAAAATGTCTTTAATGAAAAGGAACTCTTTCGTTTTATGCAATTCAAGCATGAAAATATGTCTAAGATTTCATTTGTCTAAGAATGAATGCTCTTTTTTGTAATTTTCCTATTTTTTGTCTTTAATTTTTTAAATTTTATTTAAAAAATCGACTGTCATTTAATTTCTGTTTTATCCAATGATACCAAAAATATTTAGTTATCATATAGTCATCTCCACTATGGCTCCGAAACAATAACAGATCAGGGAGCTTACCTTTAAAATGTCCCACCTATAATAGCTTTTGAGGAAACTATTTTTGTACTAGAAAAGAGAAAATGTTAATCTCCTCCATACAATATTATAACATATTTTCCAGAATATTTTATCTTCAACAAAGAACCATTAATATATTTAAATGTAATAATCACAAATTTGGTCTGATTTCTAAGGCATTATTTTCTTGGAAAATTTTGAAATCCTTGATCAGGTTTAATAGCGGACTTGTAAGTGAAATTGTTGGGTCCTGGAGAACCAAGTTTGTAGGAACCTTACTGAAAAATAAATTTCAGATTTAGTGAAACTCGCACAATGTCTAGAAAAGTTAGCAGAATGCCTTATCATTGGCAGATAGGATGTGTGTGGTGTCCTAAACGAATGATTGGGATAAGAGTAGTATGCCTTATCAGATTTCGTGACCAGAATTTCGGAAAAAATAATAAGTTGACTGGACTTCTGAAATCTTAAGAAGGCCGTCCAGTCTAAATTTTTAATTAAGAATACGAAATTTTTGACATGATGTAAGCAGACGAGTCAGGTTAGGAATAGCCATAAACATGGGACACCGGAAAGTTTCTCCAACCAATTAACCCGGACGTCCATTTACCATAATTCCCATATACTCCGGTACTCAAGGTAACTCGACACTAGTACCAGTAGTATAAGCTTAAATCCGCTGTTTGGTCATAGATAGCGTGAGTGAGCGTATTAAGCTACTATGGGCACGCCATACTTTCTTTTTATGAGCTTGACATCTGTCAATATTAATCAGTGCACATTGTCAGTAATTTCGTACAACAACATACATTTTTCCTTTGGTAATCATGTCTAGTTTTGTGCCAGAAAAAGAGCATATGCGGGAAGCTCTACTTTCCTGCTTCAATTTGAAGATATCGGCCGCTGAATTGCAGCAAATGCTTATCAAGGCCTATGGAGACAGTGCTTTATCGGAAACAACGTGCCGAGACTGGTTTCGTCGGTCCAAAGACGGCAATTTTGACTTGTGGGACAAGAAGCGTGAAAATCATCAATTGCAGGCTCTTTTGAACGAAGACGATACCCAATCGCAAAAAATGCTCGTGGAGCAATTGGGTTTACTCAACCAGCCATTTCCATGCGGCTGCGTGCCATGGGGAAAATTGAAAAGATCGGAAAATGGGTGCCGCATGAATTGAACGATAGACAGATGGAGCGACGCTAAAACATGCGAAATCTTGCTCGCCAGACAAAAAAGAAAGTTGTTCCTGAATCGGATTATGACAGGCGATGAAAAGTGAATTTAGTTTCGAGAATCCTAAACGCAAGATATCGTGGGTTGATCCCGGCCAACCATCAACATCTTCCCCAAGACCAAATCGCTTCGGACGGAAGATGATGCTGTGCGTTTGGAGGGATCAGCAGGGTATCGTCTACTATGAGATGTTGAAACCTGGTGAAACTGTTAATGCACACCGATACCACCAATACCTGATCAAATTGCACCGTGTTCTGCGTGAAAAAAGGACGGAATATCAACAAAGACATGACAAGCTGATTTTCCTCCACGACAACGCACCATCGCAAACGTCAGAAATGGTCCGAAACTACTTGGAGACACTCAACTGAGAGGTGCTACCCCACCCCGCTTTTTCACCGGACCTGGTTCCTTCCAACTACCACTTGTTTTCGTCAATGGACCACGCGCTCGCTGAGCTGTTTTTTCCACGATTCTTACGAAGACGTCCGAAAATGGCTTGATGAGTGGTTTGCCTAGAAAGAGAAGGATTTTTTTTTGGCATGGTATCCACAAATTGTTCGAGAGATGGGAAATATGTATAGCTAGTGGGGGCAAGTGCTTTGAATAAATTTGTTTTTGTTTTCTATGAAAAAACATGTGCTTTCTTGACTAAAAAACAGCGGATTTAAGCTTACACACTAGTATTTATGAGTAGATGATGTCGAATCTGACTGAACGCAGGATCATTCAACGGCTATCAGTAAATATATTGATATTGTATCGATTGAAAAGTCCTGTCTTGAATCAAAGGGCACCAGTAATTCAGGATGCTCTTGGCATCCCGGCTAAGGTGTTTTCGGCATTCTGGCTAACGCCATTACTTCACCGAAGCAGGGTCTACTTCGTCTTCTGGCACCATAAATGAAGCCACTGTAGACTTTTCAGACAGGATCATCCTATTGAGCATAATTGTATACACAACCTGTCTGTTGCGTTAATGCCCAGGATCTCGTCGGTAAATAGGCTGCGGAATCGTCCATCCTAAATATATAGGGTGATAAAATCTTCGAAAGATACTCCTCTCGAATACGGACAAGCGTTGATAATGGTTTTTGCTGACAACCCAAGTTTTTGAAGGATACAGCAGCTTCAATGTGATGGTGAGAATTAATAGAATATCTTAGGCTCTGTTGCCTCCCAATAGCCGTACGTGGATTTTTTTTCTTACAAAAAAAGTAAATGATTTAAGTAGAATAGAAAACATTGACAGAAGAGTTTGTGACTTTAATCCATTAAAACCTTGGTCAACTTGGTCACATTTTTATGTCTCACCACGGAACCGCCACCAAGCATTACTTCGTGGTGTAGGAATTAATGGAAATCACTACCCTGATGTATTATTACTACTGTTTTCTTAACCTTTCATCCAGCGAAGTCTTTTTAGTAATGTTTTCGCGTTATCCGCACTCTTCATCTTCACATCAAAAAAGGGCACATTGGGCTACTATTCACATTAAAGCGGTGTTGGTAAACCCAAAAATCGTGTCGGGATCCATCCACAGATATACCGCTGAGATGAGACGGTGAGTCCATTTACAAACGATTTTGTCACCTTCTTCTGGACTCATTTCTTCCCTCTGTACGAGCCTCTTTCTGTGCTATATTCCACTACCTGTATGCGAATAGTGCTGAAAGATCTTGTTTTCGATGCCAACGATGACACTATGTACTTTCTTTTTTTCATTTATGTGTAGCCCAAGATTTATTGCCACTGACTCAATCCTGATGAAAGCCTCCTGTTCACCTATTTCTGATCGACACATAATGTCGATGTCATTGGCGTATGCTAAAAGCTACGCTGAATTTCTGAGGATGGTGTCTTTCATGGTAACCCCTGAGTCATGAATCACTTTTTCCTGAATAAGGTTAAAGAGAATACCAAAAATTGTATCTATTTACCGGAGACCAGTGTGGATGTTAAATGGGTCTGAAAGTGAATCAGCTGCTTCTACTCCGGTTATGCTATTATAAGCTTCTTGCAAGTCGATGAACAGATTATGGATCTGTTGACCATACTCCAACAGGTTTTTAATTGACTGATGTAGAGATAAGACCTGATCTGGTATGGACTTTTCTAGAATATCTAATAGATGGTACTTAACACCATAATGCTATTTACTGTCCACATCTCCTTATACTACGAAGCTGCCCTCCAATGTAGATCACGGAGTTAGGTGCCATTGACCTGATTATTGCATGAGAAGTATTGATGTTCTTCGAGTATTTCTCTTCAAGTTGGGCAGTGGTCATAACAGTTTTAACTTTATTATGGAGGCAATTATTAGCAAAGCAAAGATTCAGGCTTTGTGAATGTGCAAATAGATGGGTTTTCGCTGGAAGAGATTTTTAACAATGCCAACTTATATTTCAAAATATCTAATCGTTCACTTCAAATAGGATAAGTTATATCCTGCGCATCTACACGTTTAAGATAGAGGTTCACATAGTGGTTGACCCTTACCACTGCTGTTGTTTTTGAAATATATAAGTTGTAGTAAAAAGTAATCCATTATTTTGCCAATAGATGGCTTTAGGAGTCTGTATCTCTCGTTATAAACGTACTAAAAAGCTTCTCATACAGTTTTGTGATTACTTGACTCAGTATTTTTTTAGCACGCATCAAAGATGGACACCAACAAAGAGAAAATACGCCATATTTAACAGTTTTTCTTCGATAAAGGCGAAAACGCAAGCCAGGCAGCTGAAAATGTGAATAGTGTTTATGGTCCTGATACTGGAACAGTCAATAATGCGCAATTTTGGTTTCGTCGATTCCGTTCCGGTAATTTTGATGTCAAAGATGCACCACGCATTTTGGAAGGTCAATTGTCGAAAATGTCGATATAATAATGGAAATCGTCGATCCCGACCGTCACTTAAGCACAGTTTTGGTTGCCCAGGAGCTAAACATTGCACAAAAAACCGTTTGGAACCACTTAAATAAGGCTGGATACAAAAAGAAGCTCGATGTATGGGTGCCACACGAGTTATCGCAAAAAAACCTCATGGATCGATTGTCCATCTGCGAGTCGCTGTTGAATCGCAACAATATCGATCCATTTCTGAAGCGGATGGTTACTGGTGATGAAAAATGGGTCACTTACGACAACGTCAAGCGACAACGGTCGTGGTCAAATCGCGGTCACCCGGCGCAAACTGTGGTCAAGCCAGGATTGATCATCTACTTTGACCTGCTCCCCTACGGCCGAACTCTTAATTTGGACCTATACTGTCAACAATTGGATGGTCTGAAAGAAGCAATCGCCCAGAAGCGGCCAAATGAGAGAGGCATTATGAAATTACCTCCAAAATGGCAACAAGTTATCAACCAAAACGGTGCATATTTGACCTAAATCGTATCATTCTATCTATGCTAAATAAAACCTTCAATTTAATGCAAAAATAATAGATATCGTTTTACTACACCTTATATGTATATTTTTTACGATAATTCAGAGGGTAAACTTTCACTTGTTTAGAAATGATCAAAAAATAATTTTGTAAAAACATACAAATTTTCTCTGAATCACCTTTCGATGTGCGTTACCATTTTTCTTTCGACTATTTTTGCCCAATATTCCACCCTCTATCGTCGATTTACTCGCTCATCTTTTGGATAATCTGTAATTAATGAGAAAAAATGTTTTTTGAGAAATTTTTAATTTTCTTTATTTCAAATAATTGCAAAAAAAAAATTAGAAAAACGAATGGAAAAGTCGTACCAAAAATCCTTAAAATATTGTAGAGAAAACCTATTCTTAAGTGTCCTGTGAGCTTCGTCAGACATGGGCTACACAAATATGTACTCGGAGTCCTTTCTCTCTAATCCATTTAAAAAAAGTACTAAAAATACGAGTACTATATCCAGATTATTATATGTGTTAGGACTTTCTGAATATTTTTCAAATTCCTTTTAATAATGCCAGAAAATATTCTGTATTGTACAAAACAAAAATACCCAAAATAAGATCTGGAGCCTCTGATCTTAGTCTAAAATTTTTATTTTTAGTACGTAGCAAAGAGTTCAAATTCAGCAACTGACTTTCTTGGGGGCATTTACTTATATAGTATTTTTCAACAATAAATTTATCATTTTTAATGTCCTTGCAAAATTCTAAGGGATGAAGACGAATTTTCTGATAGCTTGTAAAAGATGATTGGATTGTTAACAAAACCGATTTTGCTGGAAAACATTTCAAAACATTGCCAATTATTTTTGTATAAAAAATAAAAAACTAAAAGCAAACAAATAATAAAAAAAAAATTAAACACAAAATTACATAAAATTTTCGTTTTTTTTTTGTATTTGAGAAAAATAAAAATTTAAATTCATATTAAAATAGAAAATTTTTTTAATGTACTTAAATATGTTCGAATTGACATCCTGCAGGTAAAGGACAGATTTCATCCTTGAACCATCTCTAACACCACCACGTACCGATGACATATATCATCAAATTTGATTGTGGCTTATTCGAAGGATATTCACATTAATTGCCTTCAATTTCGATTCAATTCACATGAATTGAAATGCGACAGTTTCTGTGCAAATCGATTTCGTAATCATTCCCATACACATGGAGTAGAGAAGACGGGTTTGATTGGCTGGCTCCACCAGAACCGCTTAAATTTTATAGCAATTAATGAACTGACATCAGATACGATTGGACAACTGCTATTTCCAACTAATCCAAATAGCAGGTAGCAAATCAAATCAAATGTAAATGAAGAAATATGTAAGCAGGTAAGTTTGTTTTGCAAAAAATGGGAGAGACAAAACCGAAACCAATCGGTGGTGGGATTTTGCAATCGAACACAGGTCTGCGTCCTGCTTTTTTGATTTGCAGCTACTATAATTCTGCTCACACTATACGAAATTAAAACATCAACTTTTGGAATATAATAACAGAGACGGCAGAAGTTTAATAAAGAGCAGACGATTGAAAAGCTTTGCAAAACTGAAGGGTGGGTTTGTTGATTTGAATCTTGAAATTAAGTCCGAAAATCAGTGTCTTTTTATATCTCATTGCATCTTCAGCTGATTCTTTTGAATTTTTTTTATAATATTAAGTCTACCACCAACGACGGGTGAGCATTTATTCAAAACTAACTAATCATGAATAGAAAAACCATACTCAGAGTTGGTTTAAGGGTGTGGGAATTTTGGGCTGGAGAAATTCACCGTCACCCAGTCCTCACAGTTGTCCCTAATCTGCTTCGTCTACTAACAGAATAGTAACTAACACCATTAGCCATTTGCATACATATTAACTGGACCAAAAGCGATATATTTTTGTCGCCTTATTGGGTAACCATCAATAAGGAAATGCTTTGAAGACTTAGGGAAGTAAAGTTTCTTCTTTTAATTGATTGGCCGAAAACATTTCCGGATGATCTGGAATCTAACACAATTTAACATTTCTTTAGTTAAGCAGGTTATGTCAAATATTGTTCAGAACAGGATCACTTCATGGGCCATTAAAGGCATCGAGAGCCCTGAAGGTAAATGTTATTTCGATGATTGGAGGAAGAAACTAAAATCGTCGATGGCCATATCAATCAAAAAATATCAAATAATCATTTTATCTTGTAATAAATGAGAAGATAAATGGCTTTTGTAAAATGAGGTGGGTAATATGTTTTTTTAAGATAATATAAAGAGAAAGGTTCAGAGTAACAAAGGTGTTCAGAGAGATGGACTTGCGATCAGATTTAATAAGTAGTAAATCCAACGATGTATGACTTAATTTATAAAGGTATACGAGGTCTGTTGAAAAAGTATCACGAATTTTGTGTTTTTTCAAAAATTATTTATTTATTCATAAATATCTATTTTTTCCCAACAGATATTATACACTTGTGCCAACGTTTTTTCCAATTCTCGAAGCACTTCAAAAAATCATTTTTCTCCTCCTTCGATGCCGTCTTTATCTCCTGAATCGTAGCGTAGCGTCGTCCTTTCATGGGGCTCTTCAGTTTCGGGCACTAGAAAAAGTCACAGGGGGGCAGATCTGGGGAATACGGTAGTTGCGGCATTATTAGTGTATTGTTTTTGGCCTTAAATTCGTGCACAAGCAACTTGCGCATAACTTGCAGGTCCGGATTTGTGGAATTGCCCGGATTTGTGGAAGAAAAAAAAATCCACTTTTTGTTCTTCCACAAATCCGGGTGTTTCTGGCACCCTGCAAGTTGCGCATAACTTGCAGGTAATATTCCTTATTGACCGTTCTACTTTGTGGCAAGAACTCATGATGCACCACGCCCCTGCAATCGAAGAAAACTGTAAGCAAAACCTTCACATTCGACCGAACTTGGCGCGCTTTTTTCGGTCTTAGCTCGTGCGGGATGATTGAGCTTCCATTGGGATGATTGAGCTTTGGTTTCCACGTCATAACCATAAACCCATAATTCGTCACCAGTTATGACCCACTGGAGAAAATTTGGGTCATCGCGGACAGAGTCCAACAGCTCCTTAGCAATGTTAATGTGATGCTATTTTTGGTCGAAATTGAGCAATTTTAATGCGAATTTCGGCGCGACCCATCTCACGCCCAAATCATTGGTAAAATGACCCGCCTCGAGCCCAAAACATTGGTTATATTTTTAAGTCCTTAGCAACTTCTCTAACGGTGATTCGACGATTGGCCAATACTATTTTCTTCACTTCATCAATGTTTTCGTCTGTTGTTGACGTGCTCGGGCTTCCGACACGCTTTTCGTCGTTCACATCTTCTGGGCCCTCTGAGAACAATTTGTGTGTAGATAGCTTCACCATATGCCACGTTCAACATTCGAAATGCGTTCGCGCAATTAATTTTGTTTTTCACACAAAATTTGATACAGATTCTTTGATCGATTTTTTGGAATCGGCAAAAATTGAAGACGAGCCTAAATACGTGCAAGTAAAGTGAGAGACATGAGTACCAACATAACGCCACAAAAAAATCGAAAATCGAATATGCCGTCGCGATACTTTTTGAACAGACCTCATATAAAGTGAATAAATATAATCTAGTAAATCCTCGGAGGAATAGAAGAAGAAATGGAATGAAGAAGGAATAGATAAGGAAGGAAAAAGGTTCCTTCTTACCCGAGCTCTTAGGCTGGCAACACTGTATTTTTTTAAACTACAGTAATGTCATGTGCGTTTATGTTGCCGTTATTATAGAGAAATACCAAATAATTGGCCTAGAAGTGCCATTTGAGGTTTTGCGATAATGGCCATGTAGAGAGATGCTACATCAGAGCTCTCTTTCACAGAGATCGACGGTTTACTCGAAAATGTCTTTTATACTCTTTCACAGCGATCCGTTGTTTTGTGTTCCTCTTTTTTCTTTTTCTTGCTAAAATTTATTATGACTCCGACTTTCATATCTTCCACAACTATTTCTTACTTGCTCTTTCATCTTTACTTTTTTTGAAACATTTTTAAATTTTTTTAGGGATCCCCACCCTTGGTGGTGTATCTAATTTGGCGTCCCCACCCTTAGTGATGTATGTAATTTTTCGTCTGGCATGTTTTTTTCACTATGTCAAAGCATGGTAACAGTAGCAAAACCGTGTTATCTGAGTACAATTGTAATTATCTGTGCTTCTCCAGATTTTTTACATTTCTCCTTGGCCTTTTCATCTCACTCCTTCCTTATCTAGTCACTTACAATTTTTACAAGGAAACATAACAACCTCCAATTATGCAAACATATCCCAAATTGTTCAAATTGTAATTTTTTATAAACTCCATTATTTACTAAACAACCTAAAAGAAAAAGTTAAAATTAGAAAATTTCTCCAAATACGAGTATGTTCTTTAGCTTTTGATCATAACTCGAAAGTAAAATTGGTCCTTTTTAAGACAGTCTGTTGGCACAAACTAGTAAATATTACCTTAAGCAAAACAATTTTTTTAGAGTAAATTTACTTATAAAAAGAATGATTCATTTTTCGATAATATACTATAGTTATTATCGTCCGCAAAATAACTCTTTTGATATTATTTGAATTAAATAATGATACTCTACAAATATTGACAATTTCTACATATTTCTTTTAATAGAACTAATAATTGAGTTCTCCTTAATTTTAAAGTAAAACATTAGTAATCCTCCCCTAAAAACTGTTACATAAACAATCAAATGAGCTGGAATTCAACTCATGATGTAAGAGAAGTATTTTTGAAGGATTTATTCCAAAAAATTTATATTGAGCTTTAAGCGTATGCAAGTACCTCTACAGTTAAATTAGAATGAATATTTTCAAGAATTTAAATATGAGCAAATAGGACTCTTGGGTGATGGGTACCCAAGCAATATAAAACATCATTGTTTAATTCCCTAGATATTTAAATCCATCTGATAATATAAAGAAAAACCTTTTGAAAATGGAAGTATTCAGAAAAAAATTTTAAAAATATCAAGTATTCAATATAAAAATAAACTTTATAATATTCGTAGAAAATGTGATTAGATTTTATGGAGGATGAAAATTTCAAATACGAATTACAATAGAGCATATTTAAAATAAGCTCATATTATGGAAAATATATAAATTATTCGCAATTAAAGGTATAAAATTTCAAAATAAAAATAAAAATTGACATCCTCAAACATTACCTATTGTATCGCATATTGAAAATGAAGGATTTCTCAAAATATTTGCAAGTCCTTGAAAATTTATTAAAAAAGCTTTTAGATCCTCTAATGACCTTCATACCAATATAAGATGGAGAGTATCACAAATGCGGAATAATTTTTCAATTATTTTCCAAATTACAAAGATAAAAAAAAAACCACTTATTTGGAAAGAAATTGAATAAAAATTATACAATAAAAAGCCTATTATCCAAGCCAATTACTGATTAAAATGGCGCAATCTTATTACTATTAATTTATATTATAAAATTATATCAAATGTTTGATATACCTGACACATTACTGTCGTAACCTTGGATGCTTAAACTTAATTGATTATTGTTCCTTGAAAACGTTCAACTCGTATGTTAGTCACAAACTGGTAAAATAGAATTCAAGTAGCTAGTATCTTGGATGTGACAGGCATCATTTGCAGCGACAGTAAATAGAATCGATAAAATCAGAATTATCCAAAATTTCGAATGAATTCCAGAATCATTTTCAAGTGCGTGTGTATGTGACAAGAATCAAATAATCAAAGATAATAGAGACTCGGGATAATTCCTATTATTCGAATTCTTCCAATCACAAAAGCAAAGACAGAAGCCAAATAAAAAACGCCAATATATAAAATGGCAATTTTAATTTATTCCGATAGATGTCATTAGATGTAAAATTCGCAACCAGATTCGCAACAAGAGCCAATATTTTTTCACTTTTATTAGAAATTCCATCGCTTCTAATATATTCAACAATTTCAATACGGAATGTAAATTAGCTCCGAGAATGTAATTGAATATTATTACAAATATTATTAATCCCCCACTGATTGTGTGTAAAAATTGCTCCACCAGTATCGGAATTTAATTTTGAAAATTATAAATGATATTGACTTTTTATTGAAGGGTGTACAATTACTTATTGTTAGTGTTCTTTATTTTTTAATCTTTACAAAATCTTTTTCTCCATATTAATATAAGCTATTTACAATCACAAGGGCTGCAAACTCCTTTAACCGATACTATCTTTTTTTTTATAATCACTAACATTATCAGATTTGATAGAAAATTCTTAAATTTTTTTTTAATAACAAACAAATTATGCTTAATAGTGACTATTAATATTTCCAAAGAGAAGAGAATTTTTTTACGAAAAAAGGTTTTCGAAATATCATACCATATATATTTGAACTCTTTAAAAAGGAAACGGATTTTAGTCAATATAGAAAAAATAATAATTGGGATCATAATGAACAAAAAGTTATCAGGTTTAGAAAGTAAATGTCGAGAAGTGATTTCCAAAACTTATTGGACACTTTAGAACCGATTTTACTTGAAAATAAATATAATTAGAGCGAATTTCGGACATCATTTGATATAGTTTGTTAGTAGTGTTAAATTTAAGTATGTCCCAGGACATTTGCGTATACCCGGTATAAAATTTACTGATTCTCGTACCATGCAGTGATGCCCAGTGTACCTTAAATGCAAGTTGTTTGCTTCAACCTTGAGAGGAGCCTGGTCATCTTATGACACTTTTTTAGCATTGTGTTCATCCCATATAAATCATACGATGTATTCTAAAACAATTCTTTAATTTTCGGTGAGAAAACTTTTCAAAATGCCCTAAAGTTGCCATTCAGTATGATCAGAGTACAACGCAGCTCGCGCTTCTGAATTGTAATACGATGCACATGGTAGAAATCGGACGAGTGGATACCGAAGAAGTCGATCGGTGGATGCTCCAAGAAAGTTTCTTTTCTAGGCAGTTTTCGTGAGGTAATGGAGTAGTACAAGTGTTTCTGGCAACAAAAACAGTGCTTTGAAATAAAACATTTATTTTCGCTTTTCTGTCACATCATTACAATATTAATAATTTATTAATTAATAATTTTTTATGAATTAACTTAAAAATGCGGAATTGACAACAGATGGCATAACTTTTACACATGGTTTGTGTTAATAATAACTTATATGGAATTTTGGAGGTTAAACATCTGTCATTCATTCTCGATTAGTCATTGAACGAAATGGTGTAAACAACAAAGTTTTTTTTTGATCCAAAAATGTTGAATTTTGTACCAAAAAAGTCCCATTTGCGGGAAGTGTTGATTTACTTCTTCAATTTGAAAAAAAGTGTAGCTGAAGCACATCGATTGCTCACCGAAGCTTATCCTGAATATGTTCCATCGATTTCAACGTGCGAGAGATGGTTTGTGCGGTTCAGAAATGGTGATTTTGACACGGAAGACAAAGAACGACCAGGTCAGCCAAAAAAGTTTGAAGATGAAGATTTGGAGGCATTACTCGACGAAGACTGTTGTCGAACTCATGGAAAAATTGCAAAATCATTGGGAGTCACTCAAGCAGCCATTTCAAAACGTTTAAAAGCAGCAGGATTCATCCAAAACCAAGGAAATTGTGTCCCATATGAATTGAAGCCGAGAGACGTTGAAAGGCGATTTTGCATGTCCGAAATGCTGCTTGAACGGCAGAAAAAGAAGTTGTTTTTGTATCGAATCATTACTGGCAACGAAAAATGGATTCATTACGACAACCCAAAGCACAAAAAATCGTATGTGAAGCCCGGCCAACCAGCCAATCAACGCCAATATCCATGGCGCCAAGGTAATGCTCTGTATTTGGTGCGATCAGAAGGGTGTGATCTATTATGATCTATTGAAATCGGGCCAGACGATCACAGGCGACCTCTACCAAACACAATTAATCCGTTTGAAGCGAGCATTGGCCGAAAAACGCCCGGAATATGCGACCAGACACGAAGCCATAATTTTCCATCATGACAACGCTCGGCCTCATGTTGCAAGACCGGTTAAAAATTATTTAGAAAACAGTGGTTGGGAAGTTTTGCCTCACCCGCCTTATAGCCCAGACCTTGCCCCGTCCGACTACTATTTGTTCAGATCCATGCAAAACGCCCTCACCGGAATACGCTTCACTTCAGAACAGGGCATCAAAAATTGGCTCGATTCATTCTTGGCCTCAAAACCGGACCAGTTTTTTTGGCGCGGAATCCATATGTTGCCAGAAAGATGGGAAAAGTAGTGGCTTCTGATGGACAATACTTTAAATAAAATATATTGTAAAAATTTTTCAAAATAAAAACTCAAAGTTTGCCAAAAATCCCGCATTTTTAAGTTATACACCTAATATTATTGAAAAATTTCGGAATTCAATATTAAAGTTTTATTTTTTATGGAAAATATAAATATTTTAGGCAGTTTTTTTTAAATAAAATTTTTAAAGCTTCTTTATAATGGCAGAAAAATATTCCGGACTCTTCTGTCCGGGAATATTTCGGACTCTAAAGGGAAGCTTTAAAGAGTATCTAAAAAACTCTATATTTTTTCTTTGAGGTCTTAAAAGTACTCATTACTATGGACTTATTTTGATGTCTGAGTTTGTATGGGAAATTATTTGCTAGTTTCTTTAAATTTTTGGTTTTAGACCTTTTTAGGACCTCAATGCGATTTTTTAGCTTTTAAGTTCAGTTGATTTAGGATATTTAGAAAAAAATAATATTAAGGATAAGAAAAAATCTACCATAGCATTACAAATTAATTGAAAAGTAAAAATCGAACACAAAAAGAAAAAAAAACAGTGTATTTTAAATTATCGAAAAGAAAGTAAAACAAAAACAATTTATAACAAAAATGAAAATATAATTAAATTAAATTGAAAAAAGGGAACATAATCAATAAGAGAAAGCAGAGTGACCCAAAAGATTTACATGAATCAAGGGGAAAGAAGAAATAACAACCGAAGGACATCCGGGAGGAACCGAAGTAGAAAAAAATTATATTCTTTTTTGTAAAAGAGACTAAACAGTTTTAAAAAACAAAACATTTAGAAATAAAATTGAATTTTAATTATCAACCACAACAACAGAAACAATAAACTAATCTTAGTTCGTATATTCCTCCTCCACCTTTTTCTGCCTATGATCTAAATTCTATGTTCACCCAATTAACAAGCACTCTAATCCAAGAGATCTAAAAACTACTAACACCATTTGTAAATATGTTTATGTTGGTTGTGTCTAATTTGGCGTCAATTACTACAAAATCTTCCACTACAAATTCCCTCTCCATCCTATTGTGGAATACCAATGGGTTGAACTCTCATTGACACGAACTAGACATACTACTCCATAATAAACGTATTGACTTAGCACTTCTAACAAGACGTACATCAACTCAAGAGATTACGACACATGCAGAACAGACCATTCTGACAATACTGCGCATGGTGGAATAGCTATCCTTACAAGAAAATCCACCAAACATTACATCCACTCTAATTTCATATCCGAATTCCAGCAATCCACAGTTTTTATAATTAATTTCTCCTAATTTCACCTAAATATAGCATCTGTATACTCTCCTCCTAATATAGTCATCACTGCTTCCAAATTTTCATCCTTCCTTCAGTCACTTGGAGTATCATTGGTCGCGGGCACTGACTATAAAGCTGAACACCCTCAATGGGGTTGCTGCATTAGCAATCCTCGAGGAGTGACTCTCCAAGATGCACTATCTTATACAAACTATGAAGTAACCTCTTCTCCAGCTCCAACTTACTGGCCAACATCGCCTTCTAAACTACCTGATATACTTGACTACTTTATTACATCTCATTCCATAGGATACTCTAACGCATCTGAATTCCAGCCATAGTCTTGTTCTCCTTATTCTTGAAATAAATTATTTTATCAAAAATTGTCCTCCCAGACTCAAAAATGGAAAAATCGACTGGAACGCATTTCGACACGAATTAGATCGTCCCAAAAATTTTACCCCATCCGTAATTAAAAATCTAATCCATCAACTTTCCAATAATAATGATTTAATAACAGCTCCTATCCTTAAACAAATCTCTAAGAAACCTCTCGTGTTTATTAGGTGATATTCAACAGTATTCTGCGCATTACCTTTTTTCCCCTACTATGGAAATTTTCAATTATTAAAATGATACCCAGAACCAAAAAATCAGTAAATTCACCATCCTCGTATAGACCTATCAGATTGTTAGCATTTCTTGGAAAAATCTTTAAAAATCAGTACACTCCATAACCCTCTGATCAGAACACTCCACAACCCAACAATGTCATCGTATGGTTGATTACATTGCGTCCTCTCTTGAGCGAAAAGAGTACTTTCCAGGAGTGCTCCTAGATATATCGTATGCCTTCGATCGAGTATGGCATCCTCGACTGCTCTGGAAACTCAAGAGCTTCCTTCCTTCCGCATAGTTGCTTATTTTAAGTTTATATCGCTATTTTCAAGTAATAGTTAATACTGACCCTTCCGAAATATACCCTATTACAGCTGGTGTTCCTCAAGGCGGTATTATTGGTCCAATATTTATATCTTTGACATCCCTACAAATTCCAAAACTATAACCGCTACCTTTGCTGACGACACCGCTATTTTTGTATCCCGCTCCAATATCTAAACAACCTCTAAATATCTGCAATCCCAAATTAAAAACCTTCGAGACTGTCTTTTGAGGAGGAGAGTAGAAATAAATGAGCAGAAGAGTATACATGTCATCTTCACCCTCTGCAAAGACACCTTCATCCCTTCCAATATACCTTAATGGCGACATTATTCCATCAAAAGATGAAGTACTCTATCTGCGAATAACCTAGACAAACGACTTACTTGGAACGCTCATACGGCATCAAAAAGACTTGAACTTAACAGACTTAACAGACTACTAGACAACCGATGGAAACTGACACTAAATAATAAACTCTTAACCTACAACACGATTTTAAAACCGATTTGGACTTACGGTATTGAACAATGGGACTCTACCAAGGCTTCCAGTTTCTGTTGTAACAAAGTTATTTACCGTGACTGAACTATTCACTTCGTTCATAATTTGTGCGTCTTCCGTTATAACAAGTTTTGTTCTTGACTATTATCCTCTCATTAAGAAGCTTTCCCCTCTTATCTTCCCTATTTACACTCATTGGCGTTTAAAAAGAAATTAGCCACGAGATTTCTTAAAATGTTAAAATCTTATTAGTTAGAGAAATACCGTATTCCTGAGAAGGTGTTTACTCTCAAATGTTCCTGTTCTGTCTTTATCATATCATCTGCGTGTTAAAAAAGAGAGGCTAACTAAGAAAAAATATTTTTTTCCCATTTCAATTGTTTGTTGTTTTTTTCTCCACCCTATTTGTTTTCCATTTTTATTGGATCTTCCCATTCCTTAGCCAACATACTTTTCCCCTGGAGCAGTTCACACCAACGATGCCTTCAGTATAAATATACTCTACGGCATGAAATTTTTGTCAGTCATAGTAATAAAAAATAAATATTAAGAAAACAATAAAAGAAGTAAAAATCTAATAAAACTGCTTATAAAACAACCAAATATCTTTCGAAAGGCTAGTATAAATAAGATTCACAATCAATAATTTATATTATAACAGAAAAATAATGACTTCTAAACATAAGGGCGACCGCAATTTTTTTAAAAAAAATCTAATATTTTGTCGGAAAAAACTATTGAATAAATAATTTGTTTGAATTTTTGTGTTGCCAAAGACATGTTGTGAGGTCAGTCGTTGACAATTTTGAAACACTTTGTTGTGCAAGCACAGGAGTAGTACCAGGCATTTAAAGATGGCCCAGAAGTAATTGAAGACTTTCCTTGCTTCTATCGACCTTTAACATCTTTAACAAAGTGAAGGAAAAATTAAAAAAAAAATCCTTATTTTAGCTAAAAGAAAAAAGATAGTTCAGCATCTTTAATTGATATTTTTGCCATGAAACGCGTCGCAGTACAGTTTGATCCGAAGGAGCTGAATTTTTGTTTCAAAGAGCATCGCAAACAGGTTGCTACGAAGAGGGTTTTGGGCGATTCAAGTTTGATTCTGCTTTTAAAGATGCTAAGACAAGGGTTCATGATTTGAACATGTGAAAAAGTGAAAAAGCGTTGCAATCGCGTTATCCATAACCCACCGAAACCGAAAAAACAATATCAAAATTTCTTTCAAATTAAAGCGTTGTTAACTATTTTCTTTGATTATGCTCCTTTTTGGTCACTCGGAATTTCTTCCAGAAGAGTAATGCCATCTGATCGTAATGATGCGTTCATCTGAAAAATCCCAGATTAAAGTTAGAACCGCTCAGATTTGTGTCAGAACAATTCTAGGATTTTGCAATACGATATTGTAGGGTCTGCGTGTATGTAGCAACCATTGTACAGTGCAACTCTTGAATGAATGTCACCAAAAACAGCTTCACTTTTCCTTCTACTCCCGAATCTCAAATAACCACTACGGGAAAGACGTTTTAAGTAATTTAAAGTAATAAAGGATAATTCGTAGAAGATTGTAAAGGTGATACCAACAAAAGTTTATAAAGTGTTTCGAAGAGACTATTTTTCATTGTTCTTGATGTATTACTTTAAACGGTACCTCTTTTTATTGCAAAAAAAATTATTTCGATGACGCGTCGGTAACCTATTTGGTAATTTCATAAAAATAATTTATATAAAAAACTATAGAAAAATTTCTTATAAGTAAATGTACTCTCCTGAAGCAATTAGGAGCACTCTTCAATTAACTATTTTTCATTATAAAAATATACATAAAAAATATATGTGTACGTTTAGAGTAAACTTTTTGCTATAAAAACGCTCGAAGTGAGCACTCTTTTAGAATTAAAGGTGCATTCTATCCTTTAAAAATAAATATTTTCTTAAAAAAATAAAAACAAATTATTACAAACAAAACCAACCCACAAACACAACCACCCCCCCCCCTCTTACAAAAAATTTAGGTTTTTCTCTTCGTTTTCATTTACAGCAAAAAAGCTTTTTTCTAGTAGATTATAAAGGCGATACTAACAAAAGCTTATATAGTGTTTCGAAGAGAGGATTTATAGTTGAGAAGATTATCAATATATTACTTTAAACGGCACCTCTTTTTATTGCGAAAAAATTGATGTAGATCACGTGTCCGCAACTTATGACACGCCAATTACCGAGTGAACTTTTAGATAATTTCATAAAAATAAATTATGAAACTATATAAGAAGTTCATAAAAATAATTTATATTGTAAAAAAAAATTCTTACAAGTAAATGTACTCTCCATAAGCAATTAGGAGCATTCTTCAATTAACTATTTTTCATTTAAAAAATATATATCTTAGAGTAAACTTTTTGCTATAACAAAGCTCGAAGTAACAGCTTTTAATGACCTCTCTTTTAGAATTTAAGGTGCATTTTATCGTTTAAAATGAAATATTTCATTAAAAAATAAAAACAAATTATTATAAACAAATACAGACCTAACCCCCCCCCTCCCTACCCTCCTCTTCCATAACCATAAAATGAAGTTTTTCTTTTCATTTATAGCAGATGTTCAATTCTCGCGAAATTTCAAAGAAAAAGCTTACAAATAAAACGACATTTTAGATTTGTTTTTACTGTTCATGTACAATTTTTCATAAGAAATTTGTCTTTTGGTACAAGTTTTTCAGGTCTCCTATAAAAAAATTCTCTTAGAAAATGGAAGATTCTCTTAGAAATTGAAAAAAAACAGCACCACAAAAAACTTAATGCAATTGCGTCTTTTAATTTTAGGGTTTTATTTTGTCTGTCGAAAAAGACAATTTTCCTTTCGGTTTAAGTATTTTTGGTCTCCTAGTTTATTTGCCGATTTAAATTAATTTAATTACAACAAGACTTGTCGTGTCCCCAAATAACTAATTATAAGAAAATACAGCCCCACAAGCATTTGAATGAGTAGACATAATCGGTTTATTTTAATTTCAGTCAATTTTAGATCACAACAAAAATTCAAAATAAAAATTTTACAAATTCTCTGTATTTATTAAAAATTAAAAACTTTAAAAATATTGCATTTATAAAGTAAGAATATTAACTCTTGAGTCTAAAAAATTTGGATTTCCTTTTAAGCCCACATCTGATTTTATATCACTCACTTGTTTAGCAGAAAAATATTTATACTGTTGTTAATATTGTAATAACACCACAGAATAAATACAGATATTCTAAATGTATTAAACAAGCAAGGACATTCCTAAAAAAATGTATCTTTACCTTTCCAGAAAAGTAACGAAAACTTTAGCAAAGAAATTAGATAAAAACTTTTTAAAAAATATATTTTTCTTTTTACAAAAAATCTCTTACTTTTTAAAAAATATAAACTTGAAAATTTTATAATCTTTCAAACGTCTGAATAAATCCTAATGCATTCTTCACATATTTCAAATAGACTCAAGAAAACGTAAAAACCACGATTGGCTACTAAATATTGCTGACTTTTTATTGCATTCATGATAAACGCCAATCGAATTCTGTATTAAATTGAAAAGAAATAATCTTCGAATCATGATCTGATAGTGTACACGTATAAAAGAGAATTTGTCTGCTTTCCCAATACACTAACTGCGCTAATATTTTTGATTTTGAATTTTTTTTGCTCACTAAATATTTTTTGATTTTTTTAAAAAAATTTTTAAAAAAAAAGGCAAAACAGTGAAAAATTTATTGAAACCACACGAACCAAAAGTTCTCAGAAAATCAAATGATCATTTGGAACGATTGAAATTGATGAACTGATATCAATAAATTGATATAAACTTGAAAAGTATCGATTTTCCTTTTATCCAAAGTCTGTCTATCTATTTGGATTTTTCTACTATCCAACACGGTCATAAGTATCATGGTAGAAGTTTACTGAAAATTGCCGAAATTGAAAGAAATGAAAATTATTTTACCGAGAACTAGTCGAATATTGGAAATGGTCAAAAGGCTTCGACAGCAAACAACAAAATATGGTATAATCAAGATTTTCTCCAAAAATTACATTAAAATTTCCAGCATCTTTTAGTGTAGATTGGTTTGATTATTTTCTTTTTCTTACAATCAAAATAAGTGGAATTCGTCTTTTCAATAATTTTGAAATTGTTCAGTATTTTTTTTAGACAGAAACAAGAGACAGATAATAGCCGAAAATTAAGCGACTTGTTGGGGAAAAAATTACCTAAAACTAAAAAGGATTTAATTTAATTTTTGTATTAAATAAATATTATTTACAAAGTAAAATAAATTCATCGGTTAGAATGTGAACACAAAAATATTTCTACCAATAGGAGCTAATATAGGGTTTTCCAATAAGACTAGTATGATTTCTAAGTGACGTTTCGGCCATTTGTAATATGTTATGATGTGTCATTTTTCTCTCCATTATATTCAGTAAAGTTTACAATTTCATTATAGAAAGATATACATAAGAACAACGTTTACAAGTATTTCAATTTTATTATCAAAATAATCGTTCTCCAATTGCAACTTTTCGTTCTCCAATTTTATGGTCGTAATAATCGTCCAACTGTGCTCGCTATTCGTCGAATTGTAAAAAAATTCGAGCGTACGTTTTCTTTACATAATGTTCAAGTGCCAATAAGACAAAGAACCGCTCGAAGTAATGAAAATATTGCTGCCGTTCAGGCAAGTGTTGCTGAAGACCGCAATTTGTCGATTCCAAGACGTTCTCAAGAATTGGGACCGTCTCAAACCACAAACTGGCGTATTTTGAGAAAGGATTTGGGCTTACATCCGTATAAAATTGTTATTGCTCAAGAACTGAAGCTGAAAATATAAAATTGTTATCGCTCAAGAACTGACAAGATTTTGTCTTGGAAAAACTTGAAAACGATAACGATTTTTTTAAGAAAATCATCTTCTCCGATGAGGCTCACTTTCATCTGAGCGGTGAGGTAAATAAACAAAACTATCGATTCTGGTGTGAAGAAAATCCACAAATTATTCATGAATACCCATTATATTCACCTAAATTGACAGTTTGGTGTTGTTTTTGATCTGGTGGAATCATCGGTCCGTGCTTCTTTCGAAATGAAGCTGGTAACACTGTTACTGCCAATGGAGAGCGGTATAGATCGATGACAACTAACTTTTTATGGCCGAAATTGGAGGAAGTTGATTTTTACAACATCTGGTTCCAACAAGACGGGGCTACGTGCTACACAGCACGTGAAACAACCGAATTATTGCTAGAAAAGTTTGGATATTCGATTATTTCAAGAAATTGTGACATTGAATGGCCTCCAAGAAGTTGTGATTTAATACCATTTGACTATTTCTTATGGGATTATTTGAAGTCATTGGTCTTTAACAATAAACCAGATCCTCTTCAAGCTTTAGAAGTCAATATCGAACGTGCTATTCATGACACACGACTTGATTTGGTGAAAAAAGTGCTCGAAAATTGGGTTCATCGAATTCGGTCCTGCAAAAGAAGTCGTGGAGGCCATTTGAATGACGTTTTATTCAGTACTTAATTGTATCGATTGTACTTCACATTAAATAAAAAAACATTTGAATTTCCTTAACAATTAGTGTGTTTTTTTTAAAAAAGAAATCATATCGCTCTTATTCGAAAACCCTTTATATGGCAATAATACCACTTTCTCGATCAATTTCAAATTTTTTTTTATTTTAAACACTTAAAAATATGAAAGAAAATTTTGGGACAAGAATGAAAAGCTAAGAAATTTGAGATGTCCACTTTTAACACTTTATACTGAAAAAACATTTAGTGTTTTCGTTTTTTTCCAGAAAACTAATTCGGGAAAAAAAACGTCCATCCTCTAGTGAGGGTTTAAAAATATTGCTGACTGCGACTAATTCCTAAAGGCACATTACACTCCAACTTTTAATTAAAAAAAAAAAAATGTTCAAATCTTTCCTTACTTCCAAGAGTCAATTAGTTTTTTTCCATGCTGCACCGATTTTACTCCGTTACTTTCTATTATTTAAATGATTTCCAACCCAAACAAACTGGGAAATTCCTCGAAGTCGTATAGAGAAATCAGTTTGTGACCAATACGAGGTCTGTTATAAAAGTATCGCAAATTTTGTGTTTTTTCAAAAATTATTTATTTATTCATGAATATCTTTTTTGTCCCCTTCAAAGTAATCCCCACCAGATATTATACACTTGTGCCAACGTTTTTTCCAATCCTCGAAGTACTTCAAAAAATGTTTTTTTTGTGTTCCTGTTCAGCTCGTCCTTCAATGCCGTCTTTATCTCCTCAATCGTAGCGTAGCATCATCCTTTCATGGGGCTCTTCAGTTTTGGGAACAAGAAAAAGTCACAGGGGGCCAGATCTGGGGAATACGGTGGCTGCGGCATTATTAGTATGTTGTTTTTGGCCAAAAATTCGCGCACAAGCAACGATTCGTGAGCAGGGGCGTTGTCATGGTGCAAAAGCCAATTTTTGTTCTTCCATAAATCCGGGTGTTTCTGGTGGATTGCTTCGCGCAACTTACGTATAACTTGCAGGTAATATTTCTTTTTAGCCGTTCTACCCTGTGGCAAGAACTCATGATGAACCACGCGCCCCTTACAGAAAACTGTAAGCAAAACCTTCACATTCGACCGAACTTGGTGCGCTTTTTTCGGTCTTGGCTCGTGCGGCAGCTTCCATTGGGATGATTGAGCTTTGGTTTCCACGTCATAACCATAAACCCATGATGCTACTTAGCAATGTTAATATGATGCTGTTTTTGGTCGAAAATGGGCAAAAATCAAAGACGAGCCAAAACACGTGTGAGCAAAGCAGCTGTCAAAAATTTACTGAACATTCAAAATGTCCGAATTTGTTGGCATAAGTGAGAGATATGAGTACCAACATAACGCTTAAAAAAAAATTGAAAATCGAATATACGTAACCCGCGAAAATTCAAAATTCGCAATACTTTTTAAACAGACATCGTATATGGCAAATTTTTTAATTAAAAAATTCGCAATAGATAGAAGTAAACGTAGTTATCCAATTTTTATATAAGACAAAACACTGCCCAATCTATTAAATTTTTTTAGAGCAATCATAAGATGACGCAATTTAGTCAAAAGTTGATCAAAGTGTATTTGCTTTTGACTACTCTAAAAATACAAAAGCTTCGTTTTATACTCAATATACGAGTACTTCAATTATTTTTGAATTATATCTCTCCCAATGTCATTTCAAAGTATCAGTTAATTCTGAATACACAAAAATATACTTTTTCAGAGCTGTGGTTCTTAAAGGTAGTATTCGTGGTCCACTCCTGTATAATATAATACTTGTAACCTTAAAATACCAAAACTAAAAATGGTACCTATTCGGATGATACCATCATAGTTGCTTTCCATCCAAAAGCGCAAAAAGCTTCTAGACACTTACGATCCCATATCTAAAATCTTTGAGACTAGATGTAAATTGAAAGAGGAGTATTTATTGTGTTTCACCCATCCTCGCATACCTTAATGGGAATATTATTACATTAAGTAACGAAGTACACTACCTTTGATTATACCTTGATAAAACCACTTACTTAGAACCATCAAATAATATTGAAAAGACGTGAAGTCAATAAACGTAATCTACAACCTCTCAGATTACTTGACAATCAATCAAAACTAAAGAAAAAACTTTAATTTAGAACACAATCTTGAGTCCATTTGAACGTACGATATTGAATCTATGTATTCTATGGTACTAAACATTCCACGTCCTCTGAAATCAAATTCCTACAATCCAAAATCCTTTAAAAAATCATTGATACCTTGTTCTTCGTTCATGATTTGTGCGTTTCTCGTTATAAAAAGTTTAATTTCCTTTATGCCTCTCATTCTAATATAATCATCCCAACAAACATTCGTTGGCGTTTAAGAGAAACTGGTCTCAAGATCTATTAAAATGTTAAAATATCTCGTTATGTCATTTTATAATGATGATACACCAAAGGATGTTTACTCACACTTGATCCTCTATTAGTATTATATATTTTTTTTGCAATAAAATTGATAAATAAGAATTTTTTTTCTGTTAAAATATCATTTTTTAAGGCCCTCAAAATTTTATTATTTATGTAAATTATTTCGGAATAATCATTTTTTCGGCTAGGAATTCCTAAAACAAACATACCGATCTAGAAAGTTTACTACTTTCTGCTTTTCAATCCTAAAAAAAAGAAAAATAAAACTTCAAATGCTGCCTTTTTAAAGCTTTAATATTTTCCATCCATTTACATCAAAAGGAAAAAAATTGTTATTCGATTACATTTCTGGCAAATAAGAAGAAATTTTCATAAAGAATCTAATCGACTAGACGGGCGAGACCAAATTCTTTAAATTTGGTAAAATTTAAGTAAATTCTGCATCTGATTTTACTATTGCTCCAGGGATCTGTGCCAGTGTAATAATTACATTTCTTTTTTTCCCCATATCCGACAAACTTGAGATAATAACATTCACTTTTTCCATGTACGATGAACCTGGGTACCTATTTATATGCACATGTTGTATGGATGGCATCTGGTCAAGTAGGACATATGAAAACTATCCGAGAAAGAGGGTGCCAAAATTGTTAGGGTGAATATGATTTTAGTTTACGAAAGTGTTTATTAAGCTTGACTGTCCTAGATGTGTTGGGAATGAATGTGAGTAAATAGGTGGTCTGTAAATTCCTCTCACACTACTTCCAGTTTTATGGGTGAAGTAAATTGCTCTATTAGTAAAAATCGAAGAGGATGCAACCCACCAGATTTTTGCTTAGAATTTTTCTGACATGTTGCTTTTTCTTCCATGTCATTCCCACTACAATTTCTTTTTATTTGTCTGTTCTTGTCGAAATATTTCAATGACCTAAACCCACCTCCCCGACACTTACCTGTATTGAAATAAATTGTTTGCTCTCAAGCTCATCACATTCAAGTCATGTCAGGTTTACAACGTATATAAACCCATAATGCAGGCGACTGACTGGATTGTTTGGACATGTTATTTGAAAAGCCAGAGAATACTAGTCGAGTCTGAATAGCTTCGTAATTTTTGGTTTGACGTGGTAACTTTTTCAGTAAGAACTTTATGACACGTGACACATGACAAGCGAAATATGACACGTGAACTTGTCGCAATGACCGAAGGACGCCCACAAGAGAGTTCTATTTATACCATCGAAAACCACAAAATAGTATGAATTTTGCACAACTTGGAATAAAAGTAGAAATCTTTAAGATAAGCACAACAAAATTGTATGCCTCTGCCCTTAGTATTATCCATCATTTTCAATCAAGGGCAATGTTTCTACTGCGATTAAAGTCAAAGTCGTTTCGAAATTAAATTCGTTTTGGGAAAACGTGAGAGAAATTAACAGAATTTCTATGATTAGGATTTTTTTAAAGGAAATATTTTTTTCAGCTTTTGTGCTTGTGGGAGGGGGAAGGGGTTGGCGCAATGGACAATAATATATTCGATATTTTTAATTTGCAAGGAATTTTTAAAAAACTACAAATTAAGATGTTGGAATTTTTGATAATGTGAGTGAGTTAGATAGTATTATACAGTTAGTGTCCCGTTTTTTTAATGATTTCTGCATTCTAGACTGGATTTTATACTAAACTACAGAGTAGACAAAAAAATAAAACATATGTGGTACTAGACTGTAAGCTAAACAGTATTTTATTTAGACAATATGCTTCTATTTCGGCTACACAAAAGATTAGACCATATAATAGGCCATACACTACACTATACGAGGTCTGTTCGAAAAGTATCGCGAATTTTGAATTTCCGCGGATTACGTATATTCGATTTTCGACTTTTTGTAGGGTTATGTTGGTACTCATGTCTCTCACTTATGCAGATAAGTTTGGCCATTTTGTGGCTTGAACGTGTTTTGGGTCCTCTTCGATTTCTGCCCATTCCAAAAAATGGATCAAAGAATTTGTATCAAATTTTGTGTGAAAAGCAAAATTAGTTGCGCGGACGGCGAAAAACGCGTGGAACGCCCGAGCAAGTCAATAACAAACGAAAACATTGAAGAAGTGAAGAAAATAGTAACATATTGGCAAATCGTCGAATCACTATTAGAGAAGTTGCTGAGGACAATATCGATTGGCTCGTGACATTGCTAAGCAGCTGTTGGACTCTGTGCGCGACGACCCAAATTTGCTCCAGAGGGTCATAACTGGTGGCGAATCATGGGTTTATGGTTATGAGATGGAAACCAAAGCTCAATCATCCCAATGGAAGCTGGCACACGATCCAAGACCGGAAAAAGCGCACCAAGTTCGGTCGAATTTGAAGGTTTTGCTTACAGTTTTCTTCGATTGCAGGGGCGTGGTGTGCCATCAGTTCTTGCCACAGGGTGGAACGGTCAATAATGAATATAACCTGCAAATTATGCGCAAGTTGCACGAAGCAATCCGGTCAAAAACAACACACTAATTATGTCGCAGCTACCGTATTCCCCAGATCTGGCCCCCTGTGACTTTTTCTTGTTGCCGAAACTGAAGAGCCCAATGAAAGGATGACGCTACGCTAGATTGAGGAGTTTAAGACGGCATCGAAGAAGGAGCTGAACAAGATCACTAAAAAGTTTTTTTGAAGTGATTCGAGGACTGAAAAAAAACGTTGGCACAAGTGTATAATATCTGGTGGGGATTACTTTGAAGAGGACAAAATACATATCTATCTATTATATAAAAAAGTTTTTCATTTTGTAAGATTTTATTATGATATATGTGTGTTTTTTTTGAAGTCATGAAAGAGCGTAAGCGTATTTAAGTGAAGAGGAGATGAAAGAGCGTAAGCGTATTCAAAACAATACTGCGAAGAAGCGTTTTTATGCAAAAAATCGAGAAAGGGAGATTAAAAATGTAATGAAAAATTATAACGAAAACAAACCTGAAAAGAGAAAATCTTATCACAAATATTACCATGCGACTAAAGATGAAAAAAAGGCCAAAAAGCAAAAATTTATGTTAGGATTGCATGAAGCGGGAAAAAAAGTAGAATATTTGGACATAGGGGATATGAAAAAAGAATGCGAACATTGTCACGCATTTTTGGTGTGATGATGTTTTCCCTCTATTAAGTAGAATATTTGACCAAGGGGCCCCCCGGAGATCGCGAAGCGATCGAAGGGGAGGTGGGGGTTGGTAAGCGAAGCGAGCAGGGGGCGAACCCCTCTAGTTCATGAATGGTGGAACGATAAGTAGCCTGAACTATGGCAACAATGAAAAAATAATAAATATTCGAGAAGACAGTAACAATGCTCCAGAAGCAAGCCTCAGTACCTGTTGCTATTTCAACATTATATAGCAGCAGAAAAGTGACTGGGGCATGCCATAACGAAGAGCAAATGCGAATGCTGGTCGTAACTGTATAGACGAGTAAACAACGGCCCATAGGTTAGGCCGCAACTAGGAGATTCCACAAATTATCGGGCATGAAGTGCTTTGAGCCTGCAGAAGAATCGGGAATAAAAAAGAACCTACGTCTTCTGTTGCGACAAAAGCATCTATTACGGCACATCCAAACATTTTGCTGGATGTGTTTAATATCAAAATTTTTCCAATGGCTTAACTTACATCTAAAGAAAAGACCCTTCATTCGATTTTCCATCTGACAAGGCGGGAAAAATCCTCGACCATATTTAATACAACGGTTTAGAAGAATACCATATACCAAATGGCAGAGACGCTTATCTGAAAGTTAATATGGCTTCAGGAGAGCACCCTAGAGTTTTAGTGCTACCGATTCGGTCATCAGCACTACGCATAAGACCATCTAGGGGTTAGAGGTAGAGAAGAGGCACTATAAATTACTATGCTGTCATAATCCTTGACGTGAGTAGGGTCTTTCAAATCAGCGATATGGAGTTGAATTTTTGATGCTCTGGTTTCAATGGGTTTGCCAGAATAAATCACCTGAATAATAGCAGATTTCCAGAGATGAAGAACTCTTCTGTACAAGACATATAATGGAGAAAAGCCATACAGGGTCATAAGGAGGTCTCACAAAGTTAGGTTCTGAGCTCTCGGTTATGGGATGTAATGTATAACGGTTGCCGTAAAAAATGCTTTCTATAACAGATTCCCATGGAGGATCCATGGATTGACTAGCGACGCGGTGAGTGAGGTTGACTACTTTTAACTATTAATGAATATAAAAGGTTATTTCGGATTCGTCTGGCTATTTTTATATTGACCGCCTTTTTTCTAATTCTTTACAGTCCAAAGCGCACAATATTTTCATTAAAATAATTGATATTTTGGATATTTACTGCAATTTTGTTGAAAGTTCAATTTCTCAGAGATTATTTAGTAAAATATTATCTTATACTTTCAATGCTAAGCGTTAAGCCAGTGGCTTCATCAAAGGCAATACCAACAATTATAGGCATAAGCATTTATTAGCATCAAGCTTTACTGCATTGTATAGAATTGTAAAAAAAAGATGTTTTTCTATGACAAATTTTTTTTATTTTAAAACTGGAATTCATAGGGCCATGGTTGGCTAGAAAAGTCTATCCTTAAATAGTAATCATGACAAATCTGATAATTTTGCAGTGGTTTTGTGGTAAATTTCACAGTGCAGGCAATAAATTCTTAAATGCCTACAAATAAATAAGGCTCTCGTGTAGATTTTAATCTGATTCTGGAGAAATTCAAACATAACCTATATCCCAGCCGTGTCAGGTTGATCCGAGTCCGAGTCCGTGTCCAAGCTATGTATCGCCATAATACAACACTATTCTATGACTAAGAGTTAAGCTTACGACAAAAAGGATTTGAACAAAAAAATTAAATGTTTTTGCACAATTTATCCAAGTTGTCCTTGATTTATCGTATGTTGAAATTGGTTTATATGCAGTTGTTTTGTAACGTACGTAGCCGTACAGGTAGATAGATAGTCGGATATGAATAAATTAATTAAATTTATTATAGTTGATAAGTTTTGTGCTATTTTGATAATGGAATAAAAAATTAAATAGGACATGAAATATAATAAATCTTAACCGGATCGTATGAGTGCTTCTAGCTTTGTTAGCGATGATTTTATTATTCAATTTAAAAAAAGTATTTAAGTTAGAATGTTTTATCAGTAATTATTTTCTATTTTTTTCGAGGATGGGGGAGGGGGTAGGAGTTTATTTTTTTTTCACAATTAAACTTTGTAGAACATTTTTATTTCTTGAAACTGTATAAAACTTTCTTAAGAAGAGCCCTCAATATTTAAATTATTTTTTTTAAATATCCTTTTTTTTGGATATAGAATAAAATACAGATTTTACAATATTATCTATGAAAGTTATTATTTATTCAAAATAGGTTCCATTAGACTCAATACAACGTTTGGAACGATCAACCAGCGCATGCATAGATTTTTTTATGTCATTTATAGGAATGTTCTTCAGCACCTCGGTTACAGCTGCTTGAATGGCTGAGATATCATCATAAAATGCTCCTTACATTTTGATAATCAGTTTTGGAAATAGAAAATAGTCACATGGTGATAGATCAGGCGAATACGGAGGGTGGTTGATGATAGAAATCCGTTTTTTCATCAAAAATTCGTTCACTTGTTTGGTCTTGTGAGGTGGTGCCTTATTGTGCAATAAAAACAGCTGTTTTCCTGCTGAATATTCAGGTCTAACATGACCAATTCTTTTCCACAAACGATCTAAAATGCCTAAATAGTATTCTCCATTAACAGTTCAACCTTCTGGAACAAATTCTTTGTGGACAATACCCTTCGAATCATAAAAAGGACTCAACATTGTCTTGATTCGAAACTTCTGAAAACGCAATTTTTTTGGTTTTGGCTCGCCTTTGGACTTCAATTCAGCAGATTGACGCTTAGTTTCAGGTCATATTTAAAGCACCATGACTCATCACCAGTTATGATCGAATCAAGAAAGTCTGGATCGTTTTCAGCAGTTTCAACAATGTCTTTGCAATGCTCCACACAAGCGATTTTTTCGTCTTCATTTAATTCATATGGAACAAAACGCGCACAGACCTTTCTTTTACCCAAATCTTCAGTTAAAATTCTCCAAATAGTATTTTTACTTGTATTTAATTCCTCAGCCAACATTTTTGTAGTAAAATTTGCATCGATACCAATGATTTCAAGGACTTTTTCCACCAATTCAGCACGATTACTAGCTTCTGGACGACCTGGCCTTAGGTCGTCCTTTAAATTTTCACAAACATTTTTAAATCTTGTAAACCACGTATAAACTTGAGTATGACTCATACAATCATCATCATAAACTTTTTCCATTAATTTGTATGTCTCAGCGAATTTTTTTTCAAGTTTAACACAAAATTTTATATTTGCTCTTTGTTCCATTTTTGCTTTGAAACATTAGGACACTTTTTCTTTTATTGAAATGGCTTGTTACTTTCACATGTGGCATCCGATTTACATGAATTTAGGTGCGTTTGAAAGAAGATGAATGTATCTCAATATATCATTCAATAGATGGCGCTGCATATTGTATGATTTAAATATAAAGTTATTTTTGGGACAAACTGTGTAAATACAATTTGTAACAAGCAGATTTTTTTAAGGGAGGTTAAAAGGACATGATTGTTTGCTCAGGAACGGGATGGTTTATTTTATAATTTGAAAAATCTTGAGCCCATTAATGCCTAAAGTATTGTGATGGTAGAATAGACGCGAATGGTATTATAAACAGTCCACGAACCAACGGAACATTTATATCACGATTGATAACAGTGTTTCGTACATAAATGAGAACATTAACAATTTTTCGAAAGATTTGTATGCTGTATTAGGTAACGTACGGTAGTTTTTTGTGTAATATTACTGCCACTTTTGATTTTACTTAGTTAGCCTCACATACCACCTTTCAAAAGAGGCTTTTAAGGAATGGATGTGGTTCTGTAGAATAGTGGTAGCTATGAGAATAGTTTTATAATGTGTAAATATGTTTGTATCGTCGGCATATGTTGCGGTTAGGATATACGAGGTCTGCTCAAAAAGTATCGGTGTTGGCTCCTGCGCCAGCTTCCATAGGGATGATTGAGCTTTGGTTACTACGTTATAACCATAACCCGATGATTCGTCACGTGGCTATGACCCTCAGGAGCAAATTTGAGTTCATCGCGGACAGTGTCCAACAGCGCCTTGGCAATGTTAATGCGATGCTGTTTTTGGTCGAAAATGGGCAAAAATCAAAGATGAGACAAAAAACGTGCAAGCAGAGCAGCTGTCAAAAATTAACTGAACATTCAAAATAGCCGAACTTAACTTATTGGCATAAGTGAGAGACATGAGTACCAACATAACGCCGCAAAAATTGAAAATCGAAAAAACGTCACCCGCGGAACTTTCGAACAGACCTCGTAACCGAGACAAGGGTATAAATATTGTAGAGTATTGGATCTACGATATTTCCCTGAGGGACACCGACGAAGATAGAATAAATGTCAGTTTACTCAATAGTTTTATCTACCATGTATCTCACGATAATTTTAGGATGTAAAAATGACTCTCTGAAGTTTTCAAAGCGATTCTACATGTCATACACGGTCGAAAGCGTGCGAAATTTTGCTGTAGCGAGCACGCTATGTGGTCGACTACGCGATAACACTGCTGGGTAGGCAAATGCTTTGTGTTTAATCTAAACTCATGCTGAGGAATGAAATCCTCATTTTCAAAAATCGGATAAAGACATTTTAAGATTATTTTTTTAAAGATTTTTTGGTTGGGATTTGTTGGGGATTTTTGGTTTTAGGATCATTTTGATTATGTAGAAAATTTTCAAAGTGAAGAACATATGTTAACTATTGTAAATGTGAGTTATCAGGACGTGGTTTTTTTTGATAGTTGTAAAAGTATATTCGAATTTATGTGGTCATATCCTGGAGCTGTTTTTTGGACAACTGTAGTATTGTGGATTTAACTTCGGTCGGATTAAGGAACTTAACTTGGATGTCTTCGTATAGTTTAAAGGTCTTTAAGCCAGGTTGCGCTATATTATGTAGCGGGTGTGTATTTTTATTGTATTTAAGTATTCGTTTGGTGGCTATTCAAAATAACCTATTAGTTGTCAGCGGTTCGGTGTTAGTTATTTCTTGTTTCAGTTCTCACTGTAGTTGAGAACTGAAACAAGTGTACTTTTGATTGAGGGGGGGAGTATGTCTGCAGTAGAGATAGCGGAAAGCCACTATATGCAGATGGTGTCTGAATGGTTGAATAGAATGGGAGTGAATGTTTCAGAAAGGAAAACTATGTGTATATTGCTGAAGGGTTTTTTGGCCCAATATTTGTTTAGAGGCGGTCGGGGTCCGATACGTGCGGGAAGTACGGTACCTCGGAGTAAAGGTTGGACGGAGGCTGAACTTTCGGCCTCACTTGCAACATTTTAAGGGGGTGTGTGGCCGGTTTGGTTGGCATGCTGGTGCGAGTATTCTGCAAAGAATGGGGACTTCGATCCAGAGCGGTGAAAATCCTATACAAGGGAGTGTTTATTCCATGTGCAATGTCTGTGTCATATGTATGGGCTGATATTTTGCGCCACCAGTATGCAAGGATTCAGTTCAGCGTCTGCAATGCAGGTTCCTGTACGGGCGTGGTTTGTCTGCAGAGGCTAGTTGCCTTTGTGGTACAGCGGAGGAGAGTGCCAAGCACCTTCTGATTGAGTGTGGCCTGTACGGGAATTTGCGTGACTTATGTTAGGTGCATATGGAATCGTGGTGAATGATCAGAGTGTAGATGTGAGTGGAGTGTTAGATAGGAGAGAATGGTATAAATGCCTAAATAGATTTGCCGTGACACTTTTTGGGAGGAGAGCGAGAACGGTGCTTGAATGTGTGTGTGAATGGCACGCAATGTGGCTACAACCGGGTGAAATACCAAGGTCGATTCAGGTTGTACTTTCGAGTCTTGGCGAACCCGCGTACCTGAGCTGGCTTAGCGGTGCCTAGGGATTTACAAGATTCCTTACCGTAGCTCAATCAGCGGAGTACAAACCGAAGTACTCTTAAAACAAAAATTGGTACTACGTGAATCGGGGTGCCCCATGGTGTTGAAACACACTATGTCCGACATTGGTGAGGCGCTTAGGCAGCAACGTAGTTACTGTGGTTGATACCCATATCGTGGGTACGATCTACGGATCGCTGGTGGGAGATAGTAGTAATTGTCTCGGGCACTGTCACTGCTTATGATAGTAGAGGTTTAGAAAGTCCTCGCCACTAACTGTTAGAGTAATCAGCTTGTAACTGGTTGCTGACTGTAAACTGCCAGTAATGGTGGTGCGTTGATTGAGCGTAACTTAATTTCTATGGACGTAGGACACTCGTGGTTATAAGTTTAAAGACAATAAGTCACGTTAAATAACATATTATAACTGTCACTTGACATCAGTAAACGTAGCTCTAGTTCGACGTTTGTCGCTTATCAAGTTACGAAGTTTTAGTGGCACTTTAAATTCATATATTTGAGATTGAGTTTTGTATATAAATGGTTAAGTCATTTGAGACATCGCCTATTTCTTGGTCATTCTTAAGGCTGCGTTGTAAATAAATTTATCGGTCCAATTTGTATCTAAAATTGTCACAATCAACTTTTCCACTTACGAGTCTAAGAGGGAAGGTTTCCAAAAGCAGAACAGTGTCTAATCTAAGGAGTTTATTTGAAATTTAGATCAAGGAGTGTATTTATGGTAGTATTCATGTGAATTAATGGTGTGGTGATAAAATAGTTTGGGATGTTATATAGTTTTCTAGTACTGGTAGTTCAATAAAAACTATATAGGAAAGCATTTCTTAGATAATCTTCCCTCAGGTATTGGAAACATGGCAATCCTATTTGGGGAAATGAATTTAAAAAGGATTCTATTTCTACGTCAGTTAATTTTTTATTCAATGGACATTAAGCGTTGAAGGTGAAAGATGTAAATTGGAAGGTTATAATTACTGACTGTAGGGATTCCATGGTAATTTGTAAATGAAAGGAAATATTTAAGGAGTTTCTAATGAGAATAGCAGTTCCACTGTATACCATGTTGCGATATTTATAAAATTTTAAAATTTGAAAGCGTTTATAATGACATAAAAGACGACAAATAAAGAACCTACAAAATACTATGCTTATTCAAATATTTTGATTATATTATTGTTAGCTTTTATAATAAAACTCTTTTATACCTCGAAGCTCATCCATATCATCCAATATTATCATTTTTACTAGCCACAGCCATTAAACCTATTACAGTATTTACCTTTTAAAACCCACTTTAACTTCTTCTTTTCTATAAAGTTCTTTCTACTTTAAGTACAGACAGCACCAGAGGCCCTACTATCTGCCCAGCCCTATGAGTCTATGGCTTCACCAAATCCTTAAGGGTTATTGTTCATCATATTTTTGATTATGCCATATAGATTGTTAGCAATCACAGTCTAATAGACTCTAAATAATAATCAAAACTTGTCACTTTATTACATCGAAACACGCAACAAATCCACCCTCAATAATTTCGACTCCCCAAACACCACTAATACTCAACTCGAACCATTACTGTTGATTGTTGTCAATTTTTGTCTTTTGTTGTCATTTTTACCTTTGATTATACCTCAAACCATAGTATTTGTTATTTTCTTTCCCTCCATTATAAGACTTTATCATCAACAAGTTAATAATCTCTTTTAAAAGCGAAGAATATTTCCTTTTTGGGACTAAGAATCCGACATTATTATTACATTAACAATAAAAACAGTAGCAACAGGAATAGCAAATAGTAACAATAGTGATAATAATAGTAGTAATAACGGCAGTAATAATACGAGTAGTAGTTATAAAAAAAATAAAGAAACTAACAAAAGGAGTAATAAGAACCATAAAGGTACCAAGCCAAAAAAAAGTTATAATAGCACTAGAACCGACAACAGCGGTTTAACCAATAATAAAAAAAAAAAGAAATAATAATCCTACTCTTTATTAGATCAATCTATACCTACTCCTATCCCCACCACCTGCTCTGTCAACCCTTCTATGGTTTATGTGATATTGTGTTAAATTTTAATACAATTGGTATAATGAAAATTCAACCCCACCCTCATTTAATTAAACTTAATCCATGCTTCTTGGTAACGGTTGAGAGAGTGCAAAAAAAAAATACTAAAATTTGGTTGCCATTTACTTTTCAGGATCATTTACCGTTTGTGCGCCATTTTCGTATTTATTATTTATCAGACCATACCGTTACGTAAAATGTCGTCTCTATCACAGGTTATTAGGCGGTAAAGTTTAATGGCGCAACAACAATGGAATCAAAGAATCGCAGGAAGGCGATCGAGAATCCCGGCGCCGGCATTAGGAAAAAGTAGCCATTTTAAATTGTCTTCAGCTATAATTTGACAATAACTTAAATTGAAATAACAACTTTTTATCTTTAGTTTTAACACGCTCATTTCATATTATTGCGCTTTTACAACACAAGCACTGGCTGGGATGGGGTCTATCATTAAAAGAGGTTTTAGACAATTAGGATATTTAAAACTTGTGTTTGCTTGACTATATAAAAGCCAACGACATTTTAATTAGATCACCACAATTTTTTTTATTTAATTTTAAGCATAATTGTTAACGAAAACAGTGTTATTGTTGTTGTTATTATTGTGAGAAAAGGAAGTAAACAATTTGTTGCCTTTTAATAGTGGAGGAAATTAATGATGAAAGGATATTATTTTAGAATCGTTTTTAAATGTTTTTTTTTAATGTTTATATCATCGTAAATAAAGTTATTTTTTTTAGTTATTCAAAATGCATTAAGTGTTTTTTTTTTTGGTTAGAGTAACTGCGAGGAAGATAAGGAATACACGTTTTTTTTTGTTGAAAATAATTTTTTAAAAATTTGTATGGAAAAAAAGCACGTCAATGAAGCACAAACCACTAATTTTAGATCGGTCGAAAAATTCAAGAAATGTCGCGTAAAATTGCTTCTGAGCTCTACAAATTCGTATATTGGCTTTGAGTAAAAGGGGGTTTGGCTAACGACGTGGAAATTTTGCGTTCGAAAAGGCTTAAAAGGAAAAGTTAGCCTCCAACAGAGAAGAAAGTAAGTTTTGGTAGACAAACACTATATATCAAGTGGAAGAAGATAATTACCCGGAACAGAAAAGTAAGAAAAGATCAGTTCGGGGATGTTAAAAGTGAATTTCCGGTAAAGACTAATAGATAAACACAAGTGAAATAGACCGAAAGTAAAAATCGGTTTCTACATTAGTAAAAAATAAGTCTCCAAAGCAAATTTCTAAATTATTATCCAAAGCAAATTTATTCAGTAATTACAAACAGATTTTCACTAACATACAATCAAAAATCTCCAAGAAAAAATAAATCGCTAGAGTGGAGAGTTGTTCATAAAAAAAGGGAGAGAAAATTAAGTCTACAGTGGAGAGTTGAAGCAAAAACCACTAATTTTAGATCGGTCGAAAAATCCAAGAAATGTCGCGTAAAATTGCTTCTGAGCTCTACAAATTCGTACATTGGCTTTGAGTGAAAGTGGCTTTGGTTAACGACGTGGAAATCTTGCGTTCGGGCCTAAAATCTAAGGGGACGAATTGAAACCGAAAATGCTAGTTAAAATAGAAAGTACTTGTTAACATTAACTTTATTTTAACATTTACTCTATTTCCAATTTGAACTTACAGAAAATAATAAATTTGAGTATAGGTAAGATAATTGGAGTAAGTAAAAATTACGCTTTGCACTTTACATTATTTTAGTATTCAGTTAATTTTGAGATAAGATCAACCGAAACGAACAATTTTAGAGTTGAAATTGAAGAAAATTTAAGAAATACAAATAACCCTCGATTTATAGGGTAGACTGTTTCTGCGAAAATGTTGTGTAAATTGAAATTGTGGTATTCGAGTCCACATTGTCAGGTTTTTTATTTTTATTCTATTTTCCGGATATAAGGCAAGCTGTGTTTTAATCAAATCTGTAATCAAAAATTATTTCAAATCTTTACTCAGCTGCTTATAAATTTCTTGATATGGAGGTAACCAATTACGCGATTTCTTTCCAAATTGGGGCAATTACTTCCTAAATTTTTAGATTTTATAGATGCGCCTGGTGCAGTTGATTTCTAAATTTTTAGATTTTACAGACTTGTTCTATGCTCTTCGAAATTCATGATTATTGTGTACGCGATACCACGTCCTCTGAGAAATCGGCATGGCTCAATATGCAGCATTATTTTATTCTGTTGATTGCTTACAATCATGTCAAATAAGCCGTCCCGACTCTGCGGCTGGGACCTAGTACTCTCTCGGCCGTAATTTTGACAGTGCTTTTTAGTTTAAGTCTTTCCATGCTATTTTAATATCTGCTTCATCAATTATCTTCATTGTTGTAAATTCGGTATCAGCCATTAGTTCTTCAAGTTGATTTGACGCTATATTATCGAATTATTTTCCTTCTGCTTCATTAACCTATCTTGTAATATTGGAGGGTTTTATTTACTCAAAACCACCTCATCTGGCCAGACAGATTCCAGCAGGCATTTAAGTTAGACTTACTAATTTCTCTAATGACTAACTTGGTTATTTTCACACAGTTTGGATTAGGATTCATCCAAAATCTCTGTTTTTAAAAACATCTTTCAAGTAATATGTCTTGAAAATCGAACTAATACCATGTGCAAGCGATTGGATTATATAAAATTCAATATCGGAAGCAAAGTAATCGTTGAAGCAGTCTCGAAATGTTGCTGCTATAACCGAAGCTTCTTTATTAGTATTCCTATATACAGAAAGATTATATTTATTTGATCTTTCCATCACTTTTGGGTTTAGAAAACTATTAATAACCATAGGTTTAATAAGACAATGACCTGAGGTATTGCTATATAAAATAATAGAAATGTGTTCCTTTTAAATCTTAAATCCTGTAGCTGATCTTTCATTTCGAGATAAATATGTCCTCAGTGATATTTTTTCACTCCATCAGCCTTGTTTCGTCTTAATTTCGTCTTTCATTAATTATTTTATATAATAGCTACTTAGAGTATTCTTATGTCGCCATTATACACATATGCAAGTAAAATCTCATTTTAAATTTCTCAACAACTAAAACGTGAACTGAATATGGAAATTAGAAAGCACTATAATGAACGAAAATTTTCAGCCCTCGGAAATTAAATCAACTATTCTGCGCCTTCCCAATAAAAAATGGCTACTATTCTGCGACTTCTCAATAAAAAATTTCCAGAAAAGCTTTAGTTTTAATTATATACATTTTCAATAGTATTCTGCGCACAACCTATTTATTCTTACTCTGGAAATTTTCTGTTATTAAAATGAACTCCTATTAAAACGACTCCACCTATTCTTAGTTGATGAAAAAATTATTTCTGATCACTAATTTGGCTTCTGATATAAACACTCCACAATCCAACAATGCCATCGCATTGTTCATCAGATTGCATCCTTTCCTAACAGGAAAGAGTATTGTCCAGGAGTATCTCCCAAGCTTTTGATCGTGTATGGCATCCTGGACACCTCTGGAAACTCAGCAGCTTTCTTCCTTCAACATACTACATTATCATAAATTCATATCTCTCCTTACGTCATTTCCAAGTTGTAATTAACTGATAATCCTCGGGAATAGCCGGGGTCCCACAAGGCAGTATTCTTGGTCCCATTTTATATAATATTCATACCCATGACATACTATCTGATCCTAATATATTATTGCTACTTATGCAGATGATACAGCCATACTTGCTACCCATACAAATATTGACATAGCTTCCAACCATTTACAATCCCATATCCACAACCTTCAATCCTGGTTTAAGAGATGGATTTTGAAGTGAAGAGTGGGGAAAACCTACGCCATTATACCTTAATAGTAACATGATTTGATAATATGATAATTTACGTAATCAAAAGATTAACATGGAATCTTCATACTATACTAAAAAAACTTGTAGCCACTAGACGTTACCTACAACTTCTTAGATTGTTGGACAAACTCTCGAAACTGACAATCAAAAGTGAACTCCTGATATACAATCTAATATATAAAAGTCAAAATATGTATGTTCGTTCGTTCGTTTGTCCACAATTCTTCTGTACGTCACTACAATACTTTTCTGAAATACCAGGCGCTCATACAAAATGCAAAACCATGTTTTTTTTTCTACGCTGTCTTTTCTCCTCACCCCTCACCTTATTCCTCATTGCGAGACCGTGTCGTGCCCATTCCGTGATAGCCTTAGAAGAGTAGAGTAGTATAAGTATTAGAAATGTGTCATGGTTGAGTAAAGAAATGGCTGGATCTAAGGCTGTGGAAGTAAGCGCTGGATACGTGATGATTTTGTTTCTGATTTTCTGACTTTTTTATGAATGCCTGGTACTTCAGAAATGAAAATGAACTTCTAAAAAATTTAAGGAAACTCTGGAAAATTGGAAAATATGGAAATCTTTTTAAATGTTTAATGAGAGTCCAGAAACTTCTAGAAAATTTAAGTAAACACAGGAAAATTCGAAAATATGAAAATCTTCTAGAATGCTTCTTGAAAGTCTGGAAACTTCTAGAAAATTTAAGGAAACTCTGGAAAATTAGAATATATTTTAGTCTTCTAAAATGCTTCATGAAATTCTGGAAACTTCTTGAAAGTTTAAGAAAACTGTAGAAAATTCGAAACAAAAAGGGACCCGGGCAACGTCGGGTACTGATCAGCTAGTACAATTATAAAACCAATTTGGATATATGAAATTGAATTTTGGGGTTCAACGAAACGTTCCAATTCCTATCGCGTCCAGGCCTTACAATCCAAGATCCTGCATAAAATTGTTGATGCCCCCTTTTATGTTCGTAACAACGTAATACATCGTGATCTAAATGTTTCCTTAAATTTTTGTATGATTTAAAGTCAATGGTTGCTAGTAAAAATTTGAACTGCTATATTATCTTATATCCAAATAATTAATACTTTTTTCATTAACTTCATATTTGTATCTCTAACATAAGAAGTGCTTTAATTTTTTACTAGGACAGTTTTTGAGAAGTGTCTGATTTTTAATACCGATTTGGAGGTTTTAATATTGTAAAGAAGAAGTAAAATTATTTTTGTATTAGTCTGATTCCAACCATCTTTAAGTAATATTCTAGGTCGTGTAAATGGGAAGTTCTTCTACTCTTCTTCATCCGTGTTAAATTAAAATTACTCAATTCGAATATAGTGTAAATCGAGGGTTACCTGTACATTTTTATAAATCTAAAAATTCGTAATTTTTCTTGATATTTACAATACAAGAATATAAAGAATATATTTACAGATAAACGTAATTTTATATTAATTTACAATAACTTCGATTACAGACAAATAACAGGAGTTCATGGATTGAAGTATGAGTTTATATACAGAATTTATTACAAATGTGGTCATGTGAGATTCACAATAAAACTTAGAATTAAAACTATTATATATGCTCAATCCTAATGTAAGCAAAAAGGACCTTTAATCAAAGTAAATAAATGAAAAACCTAAAAATAGTCGGAGTTACCCTAAAAAATGCCTGACCTGTAATTTTTCCTTAGAAATATTTTCGGGATTATTATCATAGTAAATACTGGAAAAGAAAAAAAAGTTCTATAATGCATATTGTTAATTTATTTTCTGTATAAATAAAAATTCTCTAATATCCTTTATACTCCTTTTTGAAAAAATATCAAAATAATTGCGATCATTTTCTAATTAACAATTTAATATTTGAATTGGTTTAATTTTTAAAAGAATTTATTTTTAATTTTCTCACCCATTTAATAAATAGAATATTTGAAATTGTTCTATTCAATTTTCTTAAGGTTAGCCCCATTATTCTATAGTGCACCTCCATAAAATTAGCACAAGTTTGATTATGTTTTGTTGAACAACAATTAACCGCATCAATCATGGCTTATTTCCTAATTACCTTATCCAATTTGAATTCAATTTTGGAAAATTCTCAATCGTCATTACTGTAAACTTAACCTTTTTTTTTTGTTGCTAAAGATTGAAAAGGATTTGTTCACCTTTGGTATACAATTAGACCACCCGCAAATAGGAAGTGCTCATTCACAGACCGAATGCCTGAATCCCTCTCATTCTCTCCATCAACAATGGTATCCAATTTAAAGCATAATAAAACCGCGATTTATATGATTTTATCGGATATTACATATTTTACGTCTTGTTAAATGGTCGCCCAGTCAACGTTATGTTACAATAGAACCATAACAGTTCAGAATAGCTAGGAACCATAACATTTCGAATATTAGCGATTCAAGTAAGCATTTGCATTGTTGTGAAGAATTACAAAGGTTTGCACATTATACTAGGTACAGACAGTCGGGTAATATGAGAATGTAAGGCATTTGTTCTTAGCTCTAAAATTGCTACGGTCATTAGAATTCACTGCTTGCCATTGCTAACACAACTAATGCTTATTCTATGCCCGTAGAAACATTGAAATCGTAGTAATTAGAGCGAAAAAATCAATAACAAAACAATTCGTTCAACTTACTGGTTATACGATTCCGTCCAGTGGGATATCTTTTCATAGTATAATTCTGCTCCAAAACTCCATTTCAAGAGCAATACGTAAATTGGACATTAATAATTGTTTAATTTTAATATTTTCCAAAACACAAGAGTCAACGTAATTGGGCAGAATATTTATTGACAAATTATGCAATCTTCTTCCTAATATAAAAGATCAAAAGATGGAAATGGTAATTATGGTGGAAATTTAATTATAACTAAATTTTACAAAAGCAAATGAGAATTTTGTGTGATTTTTTTTATTGAAATTGAAAAAAATTTTCGACATGACTCTGGATTGATTTTTATTATTTCTGCTATTAAGGCTAAATAGTAAAAGTGTTTAAAGAGTAAAAGTGTTTGGAGCAAATTAAATTTAAAAATAAAAAAACGAACTTTTTTATATGGTTTAGTGAATATTCACAACTTTTTTTCAAAAACTTTATGGCATTCCAATTACTTAACTTTATCTCTCTTTATAAACGCTAAGTAATTTAGAATTATTTTTGTAATACTTTTCCTTTTAAATTTATTTTTTTATTTCACTTAAACAAACCAAATTAGGTCGTGAGATTCTACAATCTAATAGTGGTAAGACAACGTAACCTACTTAAATGATCCAAATACTGTACGATTTTCATCAATTAATAATTATAACGAATAAATTCCGATATTAAAAGGAAATTAATCTCTTCCAGAAGAAAGTAAACATGGAGTACAGAGGAGTAATTAGAAAAGAGAAGTATTTGTCCAGTCTACCTAAATGGATCCTTAAAATATTTTTTAGATAATTTTCATATTTTTAAAATAATATTTAATAATAACACGAAATTTTTTACAACCGCACAATTATAATACATAGAAGAGTCCCAAGGAGAAAGAAATTAGTCTTCAGTGGAGAGGGAAAAATTTTATAAGTGGAGATTTTTTGGTAGACAAACACTATATATCAAGTGGAAGAAGATAAGTATCCTGTACAGAAAAGTAAGTAAAGATCAGTTCGGGTATGTTTAAAGTGAATTTCCGGCAAAGACTAATATCGGTTTCTACATTAGTAAAAAAATCGGTTTCTACATTAGTAAAAAATAAGTCTCCAAAGCAAATTTCTAAATTATTATCCAAAGCAAATTTATTCAGTAATTACATACAGATTTTCACTAACAGACAATCAAAAATCTCCAAGAAAAAATAAATCGCTAGAGTGGAGAGTTGTTTATAAAGAAAAGGGAGAGAAAATTAAGTCTACAGTGGAGAGTTGTTGATAAGGAAAAGTTAACTTTTATAGTTAAGCAGAATAAAAATAGAGTAGAGAAAAGTAAGTTTTAGTAGAGAAGTTTTTAGGAGAGAAAAGTTAGTCTCGAGTGGAGAAAAATAAGTCTACTGCACAGAAAAGTAAATCTCCAGGAAATAGCAGTTCTTAGAAGGCAAATATAAATTTCCAGTAAAAAAGACTCTAATAGAGTAATACTAATGAATTAAATCAAGTTGGAAGATGAGAGAAATCGGTCCCTGAAGTGGTGAAACTTAGTCTCCACAAAGATAAACACACCATAATTTATAGAAAAAAAAAAATGTTTTGTGCTAAAAAGATTTTTCATGATAACCAAAAATAAGTATTCCTCTTTAAAGGGAAACAAGTGTTTTTTATGACATCCGTGGTAAGGTAGTCAAAATTTAACTACTTGACCGGACGAACAGAGAGCGTGACCATCATTTAACGACACGCTAACTGGTATCATTTTTCCTAATAAAATAAGAGAAAATGCGAAAATCGGCAAGTCTCGATCTCTCCGACACTGAACTCCTACGAGAGCAATTTTTTTTAAACATTTGTGTACTTAACATTTATAAATTTATTTATTTTTTTATTACAAAGTTATTTAGTTTAAGTGCAAAATAAATTTATTGTATAAATAAATGTGTTTAGACACCTCAATTTGTGCCAAATCAACAGGAAAACTGGCTCCTGGTGATCAACAATATCTGGATCACCACTTTGGCTTACGACTGCTTCCTCCCTCAAATACCGCGTCTCCTTTTTTTTTGTTGTGCCCGGTTTTTTTTTGAATTTTTGGGTGTTCCTAGTTATTTTAATACCTTTCCTCCTTTTCATCACCCAAAAATACTAACTTATTTTTTACTTTGGATACAAATTAAAAGTTTGGACAAAAATTAAAAATTTTCTGAATGTGAAGATTTTGGCAGAGATGTGCTCCCACACCCATCATAACCAGAAAAAGTCATGCCGGATCATAGAGGGAATAATGGAGACGCCTAAAGGTGTTTAGTTCTTCATAGCAGGAAACGAAGAAAAAAGAAGAAAGAATAGTAAAAATTTAAAAAAAAGACTATTCTGGCAAAAGGTAAGGAATGGAAATTGAGAGAGAAGGTACACCAGTGGTATAAGCTTAAATCCGCTGTTTGGTCATGCATGTAGATGGCGTGAGTGAGCGTATTAAGCTACCATGGGCACGCCATACTTTTTCTTTATGAGTTTGACATCTGTCAACATTAATCAGTGTATATTGTCAGCAATTTCGTACAACAACATACAGTTTTCCTTTGGTAATCATGTCTAGTTTTGTGCCAGAAAAAGAGCATATGCGGGAAGCGCTGCTTTCCCGCATATGTTTTTTTTTCTGGCACAAAAGAAGAAATCGGCTGCCGAATCGTATCGAATGCTTATGGAGGCCAATGGTGACAGTGCTTTATCGGAAACAACGTGCCGAAATTGGTTTCGTCGGTTCAAAGACGGCAATTTTGACTTGTGGGACAAGAAGCGTGAAAATCGACCTAGGAAGGTTGAGGACCATCAATTGTAGGCTCTTTTGGATGAAGACGATACCCAATTGCAAAAAATGCTGGCGTCTGTGTGCCATGGGAAGATTGAAAAGATTGGAAAATGGGTGCCGCATGAATTGAACGATAGGCAGATGGAGCGACGCTATAACACATGTGAAATCGCTTCGGACGGCAGACGATGCTGTGTGTTTGGTGGGATCAGCAGGGTATCGTCTACTATGAGATGTTGAAACCTGGTGAAACTCTCAATGTTCACCGCTACCACCAACAACTGATTAAATTGCACCGTGCTCTGCGTGAAAAAAGGACGGATTATCAACAAAGGCATGACAAGCTGATTTTCCTCCACGACAACGCACCATCGCACTCGTCAAAAATGGTCCGAAACTACTTGGAGACACTCAACTGAAAGGTGCTACCCCACCTCGCTTATTCACCAGACCACCTGTTGTCGTCGATGGGCCACGCGCTCGCTTATTCACTTTTTTTTATTCTTACGAAGACATCCGAAAATGGATTAATTAGTGGTTTGCCTCGAAAGAGAAGGAATTTTTTTGGCGTGGTATCCACAAATTACCTAAGAGATGGGAAAAATGTGTAGCTAGCGAGGGCAAGTACTTTGAATAAAATTGTTTTTGCTTTCTATGAAAAAAACATGTGTTTTTTTTTACTAAAAAATAGCAGATTTAAGCTTATACACTTTGTACAAAATTTGTTGAAAAGAAAAGAAAACATAGTTTTTCTTCCACCTATCTTAAACATAATACCTCCAATATATAAAAATAAGTTTCCAGGGGTAGGTATCTTCATTGGAGCGGACTAAGCTGCCACTGTCGAATCGAAAGTTTTATTACTTTCAAATACGTTCTATTCGTCGAAGAAAGTCTACTTAAGTCTCCAATAAAACAAAAATAAGTACCCACTTAATCTGTTTGCAATAAAATCAGTCTTCACAAAAAAAAACCTCAATGAAAATATCTTTACAATAAGATAGAAAAGACTTTCTCTCAATCGATAAATTGTAAAAGTTTATAAATCTTCGCAAATAATTTGCTTCTAATTACAATGGAAATTGTTTCCATCAAACAATCTCAAATAGAGTTTCTACTTGATGAATAGGAATTATTTTAACAATTTCAATTGAATTTCAAATCACTCTAATTGAATTTTAGATTCACTGCAGAAATAAATGAATTTAAAAAAGAACCTCAAAAAAATTAATAGAATATTTGAGTGAGAATTTTCGATCAGATTAAATTCAACTCCTAAAAAAAAATTAATAAAAAGCATTCTTTGCCATTTTTCAATTTATTTCAGTTAGAATAGATTTGAAATGCTTTAATACAGGGTGATTCGGTTTCCAATTTTTTTTTATTAATATTATTGCAGATCGCCAATGAACACATCCGCCTGCCTACCTACTAAATTCATCTTCTAGACTCTTTTCCAGCAGTTAAATTCTGCAGAGTATTTGGAAAAAATCACAGTAAATATTTTACTACCGAACCGATGGTCGATAAATGTTATAGTCAAATAGGAAAAATAGAAACTATGTACAGACAACGATAGACCATCAGAAAATAAAAATTCTCTAATCAATATTCAATCGACCACTACACATCCGACGATGTGTTCGTATAAATGCAAATGCAGACGCAGGATGCAATCTTACGAGTACGTACGAGTATATTCAAAAACGCAATCATTCTAACAATAATCGCCATTTTATATTGATTGACATTGATTGATGTGCTTGGTTAATTATTTATTTGCTACTATTAACGTGTGCAATCGTGTTTATATCGATGGTTTTCCTTTTCTAGTTTTATCGATTTAATTTGAAAAAGTCTGCCCCACGGAAACATTTCAAAACAACTCTCCACACACACACACACGCATGCATAAAAATATTATACAATTCAATTTACTAAACACTATTCGAATCTGTGAATAAATCTCTCAATTTTCATTTAGTTTTATTTCATTTACGACTATAGTTGGGCTTATAAAAATTTAATATGGAAATTCGCAACAACAAAAAATCAATTTAGAAAATTAGCGAATGTCAGATGATTTATTTAATGTCAATTGCACTCTGCCAACCGTAATTCTTTTTTAAATATTCAAAAAAACATTGACCTAATTTGTTATTGTACAAAATACTTTCTCGAACGCAATTTACTAACAGTATTCAGGATTTTTGGACACTAATAAAGACCTAAAGGCTCATAAAACGTAAAGACCTAAAGACCTAAAGGCTCAGGTAAGAAAAATTGTATTTGTGAAGATCTCCAGGAATAAAAGCTTAAGGAACGAATAACTTGATTTTTGCCTGATAAAAGGATATCTTTTAAAAGAAGCTGTAATTTTTACCAATAAAAAGCTCAAAATATTTGAAAAAAATTGCGTTTATGGGACTATAATCACATATAAATTAATATGCTTCTTGAGAAAAAGATTCGATTTTTAAAAGAAAGATAATCTTTTTGATGAAAAAAATATCAAGGATAATTTTTTGAAAAAAAAGAATATTCAAAAACGAACAGGCGATTTCAAATTGTGAATATACCCTTTTCTAAAAATTTCTCTAAGCTTTTCATTGTGAAACAAATTTTTCGTGAAGTTAGCCATAAACAATAGACGTTGTCAGCCATAATCATTTGCTTTACAGCAATGTACAAAGTTTATTAGCCATAAACAATAATTGTGAGGCTTGTGCAATGCAGTACGCCATATGTGGCCAAAGTGGCCAAAAGTTGCCGACCATGTGCATTTTGCAATAATTACTAGTAATGTGCAATGATTGTAGGTCCAACGCCTCAGTTTTGAGGGACGTTTAATGATTGCAGCGATGTGCAAACATTGTCAACCTTGAATCTTAGTTGTAAGCTATATGAAAATGGTTGTTATCGATGTGCAATGGTTATCAGGCAGACGCCAAGGCGGTTAGCTATGTACAATGGTTTCCAATAATGTGCAACAATTGTCAGTTATGTAAAAGGATTTTCAACAATGGCCAACCGTTGTCAGTTATGTGCCGTGGTTCTGAGTTATGGGAAATGGTTTCCAGCGATGTGCAATGATTGTCAGTCATGTATAACGCTTTTCAGCCAAGTGCCACGGTTGCCAGCCAAGATACAGATAAGTATTGTATATAGATCTCCATGCCTTACGGAGAAAAGTGCCAAAAGAAGCGAAATCCGACGAACATGTGTACGCCATAGACGGAAATTTTTCGAAACAAAATTATTCTCAAAGAAGAAATGCAATGCGGAACCAATTTATAATACAATACTAAGACATGTGTTTTATACTAATATTTGGTCCTTCGGTGTTCCAGTGAGTCTAATGACTCTATAATATTTTTCTCCCATATTAATTTTATCGCTTGAATTTCAATCCCATCTATTGTAGTAAGTGAAATGACGTTTTAGAAGCGCCCATGAATATACGAGTATGCTTTCTATATATTGGCTGTATCAGACTCATGTCTCTCATTTATGATTCCGCCATTTTGAATGTTCAGTTAATTTTTGACAGCTGCTTTGCTTGCACGTGTTTTGGCTCGTTTTTGATTTTTGCCCATTCCAAAAACTAGATCAAAGAATCTGTATCAAATTTTGTGTGAAAAACAAATTTAATTCCGAATGTTGACTGTGGTATATGGTGAAGCTACCTTGGACCGAAGCAACGTTTATCGGTGGTACAAAATGTTCTCAGAGGGTCGAGAAGATTTGAACAACGAAAAGCGTGTCGGACGCCCGAGCACGTCAACAACAGACGAAAACATTGATGAAGTGAAGAAAATAGTATTGGCCAATCGTCAGATCACCGTTAGAGAAGTTGCTGAGGACTTAAACATATCGATTAGCTCGTTCCTTTCGATTTTTACCAATGATTTGGCGTGAGACGCTTGTGACGAATCATGGTTTTATGGTTATGACGTGGAAACCAAAGCTCAATCATTCCAATAGAAGCTGCCGCACGAGCCAAGACCGAAAAAAGCGCGCCAAGTTCGGTCGAATGTGAAGGTTTTGCTTACAGCTTTCTTCGATGCCCTGTGTGCATCATAAGTTCTTGTCACAGGGTAGAACGGTCAATAAGGAATATTACCTGCAAGTTATGTGCAAGTTGCGCAAAGCAATCCGCCAGAAACGCTCGGATTTGTGGAAGAACAAAAATTGGCCTTTGCACCATAATAACGCCACTGCTCACGCATCGTTGCTTGTGGGCGAATTTTTGGGCAAAAACAACACACTAACAATGCCGCAGCCACCGTATTCCTTAGATCTGGCCCCCGTGACCTTTTCTTGTTCCCGAAACAGACTCTTTGATCCATTTTTTGGAATGGGCAAAAATCGAAAACGAGCTAAAACACGTGCAAGCAAAGCAGCTGTCATAAATTGCCTGAATATTCAAAATGGCCGAACTTGTCGGCATAAGTGAGAGACATGAGTACCAATATAACGCCACAAAAAATCGAAAATCGAATATACGTAACCCGCGGAAATTCAAAATTCGTACTTTTTGAACAGACCTCCTATATAATGGTTAAATGATGATAGAAGGTGGGAAAGGGAGTGAATAAATATATTGAATAGGATCGTAGATAGAGGGAATCCTTGTGCGATACCGTTTTCCACTTTGCGTTTTAACAAAAAATGACCGTTTGCGAGTATCGTAAAGGTTCTGCCAGTATGTGTGGGCAAATTCGTTAATACGCCTTTTCTAAGTCGAACGTCAGCAGCAAACCATAATGTCTACGTTTGTAGCGATTATGGATTGACTACTGGAGTTCAAGTAGCATATTCAGAGTTCCCCTGCCCGACCTGTAGGTATGTTGTTGTGGATTGAGTCTCTTGTCAAGCGCCTTGTGAAGTCTTGTAGCTAAGATCTTTTTCAGGTTCTTGGAAGTACAAGGCAATAATGAAATTGATCTAAAGTTGTTAGCCGAAGTTTGGGAGAGAAATTTCTTGGGAACTGGAATGGCTGTTGCAACTTGCCAGCAATTTGCGAAAATATGGTTGATATTTCCAGAATTTGGTTAAAGAGGTTGACATGTTGTAAGGAAATAATAAGTAAAGTTGCCTAAAGAAAACATAAACAGAAATCCGTCTTTAAAATAGTTTTCTAAAAATAATCGACGCAATTGAGAGGCAAAAAGAAGTAAAGAAAGCAAAAAAATGTTATTATTGGTAGGGAAGGATTTTTAAGAATTTCTTTCATCTATAAAATTTGGTATTTTCTCTATGATGAATTGAAAAACCTTTAATCCTTTTAAGAAGTCTTTTCACAATACTAAATTCTTAATCAAAAAGCAGACGGAAAAGTTTTTCTTTTTATCAAATTTCTGATATTCCCTCAAATTTACAATTGTTTATTAAGAATAGACAAAATCACAAACCCTTACTGTTGCTTGTAATTAAGATTCTTAACAAAAAAGACGAATTGTTACTTGCAATCAAAATTAATATTCAACGAAAGTTGAATATTAATACGATAATTCTTCCTTAAATTAGATTATCAGAGAATAATTCTCTATATTGATTTTGATTTAAAAAGTAAATGACAGAAAAACCCGGTAAAAATGAATTAACAAGATTCAACTCATCAATTTTACTTCTCTTTATTATGTAAATTCTTTTTTAACAAATATTACCTCAGCAATTATAATTATTTTGAAAGATATTTTCAACCCTTACTCGAAGAACAGACAACATTTTTTCGAAATAAGTAATATTACACCTGAGAAAGACCAACAAGGTAGCATAAACCTTGGTGACCACCGAGGTATTTTCTCTTGTCTTTTTTGGTAATTACAAATTAAGTGGAGGATTTTTATAACCTCATACATTTATCCCCACCAGCAAACGGGGAGATTCTTAAACTATAGAATAAGAAATTTTACTCTTCTCCAATGGTTTTAGTGTCGAATTGTATGTTTGTATCGTTTTTATTAATAATCTTATTAGCTAAATAAATGATGAGATTCATTTGTAAATGGCTGCGAATTAATTTCATCAATATTTATATTGTCGTCGAATCAATAATTTTGATTTTGCCATTTAGTAGGACAGGAGATAAACGTTGTGATTGAAGAAAGCGCTCATAAGGCGAATGGAAGCAAAATTTTCTTTCCAAACGGAAAAACAATTTTTTTTTTATTTATTTTTTATTTTTCTTAAATAAATATAATTTTACCTAAAGTCCAAGTTTAGATTAAAATAGTCCTCCTTTTTTTCGCTCTTGTATCTATTTACCAATTGCAGAACGAAAAAGGTTTCAAAAAATACAAAAAATTTTATCTCAATTTTTTTCACATTTTAAAGCATATTTTAAATAATTTTCAGCTTATTTTTGTTTATCAAATCTATAATTAGGAAGGTCTTAAAAATATACCTGAAAGCAAAGAAATGCAAATTTCCTGAATCTACGAAAGTCGTTCAATAAGTCCTTAGAAAAAGATAGAAAAAAACTGTTTTTAAAAAAAAATAATTTTCTCCTTCTAGCTCTATACACTTTTCCAACCGTTTTTCCAAAATTTTTATCCCGTCCAAAAAATAGGATTTCGGAAGTTCTGCAAAATACTCATCCGTTTGAGCAATGACGTCCTCGTTGGAAGTGAACCGTCGTCCGCCAAGCCATTTCTTCAGATTGAGGAAAAGAAAATAGTCACTCGGGGCCAAATTTGGTGAATAAGCGGGATGCTGCAACAATTCCATTCTCAATTCCACAATTTTGCCCATGGAAACAGCGCAGGTGTGAACACGCGCATTGTCCTGATGCAAGAGGATTTTTTTCTTCTTCAGATGGGGGCGTTTCTCTTTGATTTCCTCGCTCAACCGTTGCAATAACGACGCGTAATACGCTCCTGTTATTGTTTTTTCTTTTTCCAAGTAGTCGATAAAAATGATGCCCGGCGAATCCCAAAAGACCGTGGCCATCACCTTGCTTGCCGATGGCACAGTTTTTGCCTTCTTCGGAGCCCGTTCACCCTTGAAAATCCACTGTCATTACTGTCTCTTCGTTTCTGGAGTGTAGTAGTGAAAGAGTGCCAACATAGCCTCAGAGTCCACTACACGATTGCGCTTATTCTCCTCTGAGAGCAAACGCGGCACCCATCTTGCCGAAATTTTTTTCACAGACAATTTTTCATGCAAAATTGAAGCGACTGAACCTTGTAATATGCCCGTGGCCTCAACTAATTCGCGCACTTTAATTCGCCGATCGTTCAAAATCAGATCGTGGATTTTGTCGATGATTTCAGGAGTAGACACCTCAACTGGGCGTCCTGAACGATGTTCATCTTTTGTGGCTAAAAATATTATTTTTCGGTCATGAATAGAATAAGAAAAAAAAGCAATAATAGAATTTCGGTATAAAAAAACCTAATTTATGGACCCTAGTAGTGAACAATTCAATTTTAAAGATAAATTACTGATGAAAAAGCAGATTTTAAGACCCAACACAAGCTTGCATTGTTAATTAATTTTGAAAAAAGACTCTAATTGGTCAAATTTTGCAAAAATTAGTGGGAAAGGAGAGACGTGAAAAATTTTCCATATTTGTACAAAAGAAAAAATTTAAAAAAAAGTTTAAAACGATGCAATTAATATCGGTTAAAAATCTTAGAACATTTACTAGATTTTAATGGCATTGTTTAAGTTTATATGACCCACCCCCCTCTCCTCCCGAGGCGATCGTTTTGATGATTTGTTTTGTTGCCAAAATTCTAATTAGCCAATTAAAAATTCCATGGTTCGATGACGTTCACAATAGAGGGCCTAAGACCGAGCCCTCTGTCATGACCCAGTTTCACTTATTCCCATAGCTCGTCTTGTATAGTAGAGTCCCACATCTCAAGTAATCTGCAAAGTTCTAATTAGCCAATTAAAAATTCCATGGTTTAATAACGCTTCGTGGAATGACTGGCGAAACCGGTGTGTACAAAAATGTCTACCTTGTAGAACCTTTTAACGTTTTGCTCAAAAAACATAATATAAAAATTACAACATAATTACAGTGAATTTTTGAATTAAAATCTCCTGATGAGGTTATCATTATCAAAAAATGTTAGCGTATAAAATTTCCACAATAAATAAACTAGTAAGAATATTGGTAAACATTACTTTAATAAAGGCAACAGGATAGCAACCAACCAATTATTAAAGTTCTAAGCGACACGTTTTTCCCATTTCTATGTAATTCTTGACTTACTCCAGTTGCCACCACTTTTCCCAGTACAGAAAGAACCCAGTCTCGTATTGCCATAATTTTTATTTATAAAAATTCCATTCCTACAATTGCCGCTCTTTTATTGCTATAACAAAATATATTATTGAAGTAGACAACTGTATTAGAAAATATATGCTTGCGTAGAAAATGACTTTTACTAAAAAGAAAGCACAAAAGGTAGAAGTGGAACTCATCCGCCTATATCATCATATGCTCAGCGAAGGCCATTATTCTGAAATATTACGCAATATATTCAACGAAATAACTGCTATTCTTTTTGTTAGATAACCCTGCTATATCCTGTTGCTTTTGTGACTTTTCTTCCCTGGTATTATTATCTCTTCTCTTTCTCTGTAACTGTTCCCCCTTTCTACGATTCATTTTTGTTTCTATTTCAATGTCACCTTCTTCTTTAATCAGCCAAGCTTTCACTTCGTTGTTATAAAGAAATAATTCTTATCATAATGCATAAAATCTTTTGCCACTCTTCATTACTTAGAAATTTACCAAGCATCTTTATTAATCTAGGTTTTTCGAGACTAAAGCAAATATCTTATTAAGTGATTGGTTAATTCTTTATTAATTTTGCAAATTTAAAAAATGTTCAAAACTAAAATATTCAAAGTGAACGTGTAGGTAGTCCTTTTTAGTAATTGAACTGTTTCTTGGGCTGTATAGCATGTGGCACCATCTTGTTTGAACCACATGGCATCCACCATCAAGGATTATCTTGCAATTTATGTACTAAAAACTGAATTATCATGTCGCAATAGCGAGAACCATTAGCATATTTCCTGAGCAGCTGCGTTTATGAAGACGAATAGTCCGAGTGATGTTTCTCACTCGTGCATTTTCTGAATCCCAAATGCGTTAATTTCATCGATTAACCAAGCCATCAATATAAAAATGAGCCTCATCGCTGAAAATGATTTTGTTCGAACTGTTATTATTTTTAAAATATTGCTTAACAATGAAAACAAGTTGTCCTTTCGTGTAGCGCTCCATTTTTAATAACCCTGAACTGACAGCTGTCTTTTTTTCATTGGCGACACTTTACCGCACAAATGGCGCAAAATTCAAATCTTTCCTGAATTTTGGGACATCCTTTATTTTTGGAAATGTAATTATGGTTAAAAGTGGTAGATCCCCTTTTATTACTACTCAAATTTTCGGAATTATTGAAATTCATTTATTAATATTTTTGGAGATTTTTTTTAAAAGTTTATTGTCAATATTGGGTTAGTATATGTCATTAATAGTGCAGTAGCCTGAAGTCACATCTAGGCCTGTTTAATCAACCTTTGGTGCTTACGCCATTGTTCCATCGCATCGGAAGCATGATCTACTTTAACTCATAGTACTATAAACGTAGCCTGTGCACACGTTTAAGACAATCTTTCTCATTCATATAGATTACCTTTGGTGTCACGCCAAAGGTTGCATATTGAGTCCAATTTTAATAACATCTAAGCTTCTATGATTTTGTTATTTACGTTATTATAGCACTCCATGGATATGTGTATATTATTAAATAGGCGTCAAAATCGGCCATTTTCTTACAGAGTGGAAAAATTTATTCGGAACATTTTTTTCTTCAATGTGCCCAACAGTTTGCATTGATTTTTTTTTTTTGAAGATCCAGTATTTTCTGTTGCAAATATTATTTTCTGACGACACCAATGTCCTGCAGAGTAATAGCTTTGACTTTATGGTGGAAATTTTGAGGGGAAATATTTTGGACTCACTGAAATAATCTATATTGGATGTCAGGAGCCGTGTATAGATTTTTCCCTCTTTATATTTCTAATCTTCAATTTGCTGCTTTTCTGGGGCTCTGAGGACCAATCATTGTCGAAAGATAAAGTATGGGACTTTGACCCACTAAAACCATATTATTTGGTCAGTTTTATATATTTCCCTACGGAATCACAGTCAGGCATTACTTTGTGGGGCAGGGATTGATTCAAAACACTCTCTAATGAGTTTCCACTCCTTCTGCCCGATATCAGGGGCCTGCCAACACACTTTTGAACCGCCTCTTTTTCTTCTCGCAATCGGGTACATTAAAAGAAAATGAGTTCCACGCTCTCCTCGAATGCACATTGGGTTATACATTCGATTGGAGAAACGTAGTCCATACTATCGTCCAACCCGTCATCCATAGATCCATCACCGTGACGAGATGACAGGTTTATCTGTTATCAAAAGCAGCATCCTAATGGTTTTGCCACTACTGCCCTGATTCAATTCTTTGTTCCGAATATGCGTCGCATTGTTACACCGCGTTTCTCAGATTTTTCCACCGGTACAGTCTCGGTCGCTCATCCTCAACTCACACGACCTCATATTACACCATTTGAAATGCGCAAGATGATCTCAATGCGATACTACAGTAGCCTGATATAACTCCATTCAAAAAATTTGCCCAAATCGGTGCACCATAGAGCAGGATTGACCTGACCGCATTTACCAATAGGATCCTTCTTCTCTTGTTGGGTCGTCCAAGGTTTGGCATTAGGCGCGATAGTGCCATCATTATCTCCGTTGCCTTTTCACTCATCTACAATATGTGGTTCTGAAACCGCAGCATCGCGCCAGTGATTGCCCCAGGTATTTTAGCGAAGTGCCAGTAACCAACGGCGAAGAGTAGCAATAATTTCATTGCAATACGATCCTCGCATCTCTAGGATGTGTGCTTGAGGATACCGGTATACATTACGTTTACAATAGCGGTCCTAAGACCGAGCCCTGTGTGACTCTGTCATGACCCAGTATAACTTCTCCCCTTAGCTCGTCTTATATAGTAGAGTCTCACATCTCAAATAATCTGCTGGACCCAGCTTATCAATAGTATTAAGGCCATATAATCAAGGATACGACCCTATTTCCCAGAATTGAAGACGTTCGTTTTTTTCTTCTTCTCATTTTATTATAGCTTCATGGGATTGCATCTAATGTTAAGCGCACTCTTCTGAAGCTATATTGGTTTTCAGATGAGCTTCTCCGGTATTTGGTAAATTTATCTAATTGGTTGCGTAAAATACACTCGACGATTTACCTAGCCGTATCTAGAAGACAAATTGGATAGTAGACAAATTTTTTCTTTTAGAAGGAGCAAAAGGCCTTGCTTCTTCAAACGTTGAGAAGTACATCCCATACTTAGGCACGTATTAAACCCTTCTTCAAAAGAAAATTGGATGTGCATAAATAGCAGTAAAAATTAATAACATTTGCCGCAGCTGATTTTTAACTTGGATTCCTCTGCATGCTTCGCGCAGTTCATCCTCATTAATTGTTGGGACCTCTTTATTGTCAGGCGTCGAGCGTCCTTTAAATATAGCCATCCATTGCAGAGATAACAAACTGGTTACAACTCTGTTCACCAGATTATAGCAGTTCAGAGCCCCAATGGAAGGATCTTTCAGTTGCTTCGTAATTGCAATACTGAGGCCATGACAATGAGGCCATTTGGCGACTTCATATATCGCGTGAGTAAGAGTTTTAAGTTATAAGTTATCAATGCTACACTCGATTAATAGTTTGTGGTAGTTAAATTTTGTGGAGAATGTTAATCTACTAAAGAACTGTCGTACATAATATTGAATGCCATAAAATTGGCTAAACGATTATTATTGCCAAAACAATGATGTTATGGGTAAGAGTGGTATGACCAAGTCGGATTCTGAGCAATTTGGTTTCGTGCAGAATTTTTTGATCGAACCGTTATGGACGATATCGTCGTCGTAAGAGTAAATTTTCATAGACATAATGCGGATGGTATTAAATCTTACTAACCCTGCACTTTAGTATTCCCTTCTTTTTGCCGAACACAATTCAATTGTTCTGAGAATATCTTAGCTGCTGGCTTAGCGATTTAACAAAGATTCAGTCTAGTTAGTCTAATTAGATCCAATACCTTCAAAGAAAGTTTTACTCTGGCTGTGCTATTATAAATAGATCTGTATTCGACAATGAGAGGTCTCTTTATATCCTAGTCAAATTAGTCGTAAAAGATTGTCTGGCCTAGTGGAATAGTGTAGAATATTTTATAGATCTCAGTCTTTACACAATTATTTATAAAGCTCGAAGATACTTACAGTCACTTGTGTTGTTATTTTCTATAGCAACTATCCAAAAGTAATTTAAAGTTTTTGAATAAAAATGACAATTTTGTATGACTTACTAGTCAGAGTAGGCTTAAAATAACCGCAAACAAAATACACAGTGTGTCGCAAAAATAACAGAAGTTATTTTTAAATCATACAACATGCAGCTCCATCTATTGAAAATTTACAGCGTTAAAAAGATACATTCATCCTCTTTCAAACGAATTAAATTCATGTAAATCGGATGACAGATGTGAGAGTTACAGCCATTTCAATAAAAAAAAAGTGTGCTAATGTTACAAAACAAAAATGGCTGGGATGTCGTCATAAAATGCTCCTTTCATCTTGGTTTTCAGATTTGGAAATAGAAAATAGTCACATGGTGATAGATCAGGCGGTGGTTGATGAGAGAAATCCGTTTTTTCATCAAAAATTCGTTCACTTTTTTTGTCTTTATTTAATTCATAGATGGCGCTGCAGGTTGTATGATTTAAATATAAAGTTCGGTTATTTTTGAGACACACCGTGTAGTCAGAAAAGTTTATTTTGTACGTCTATCATTTCACCACAACAAAATAACGTCTTCGAATTGTAAAACTGAAATTTTTAGAAATTTAATGCGTTGATACAAAATTATTTCCAGAGAAAATAATAAAATGTAAAATTCCTTAGGACCAATCCTTTAACCAAAAATTTTATATAATAATATCTCTCTAATGGTAAACAGCAATCTAATAGTTGTTCCAAGAAAAAAATAGTAGAAAAAATTAAATTCACTACTTCATTATCAAAAAAAAATGGCGCACAGAAAATTAATTTCAATAATTAATTATAATTAATTTTGCTTAAATAAAACAAAAGCTAGATTTTCACTATAATTTGTCTTCTAAAAGAAAAAGCGTTGAGAAAATATTGAGAAAAATACTCGAAAATAATTAAAACAGCACGAAATAATCCAATCGTGTCATTACCTGCTGAGTAAAATTAACGAAATATTTGCCCTCCTCCCTCTACCATTTCGGGACACTTCTTATTTTTTCTAACTCACAGAAAAATTGAAAGTGAATATTTTCCAAAGTCGTAAATTTACTATAGTATATTTATTGGGGTTTGGAGTTTTCAATCTGGTTTACTATTTTTTTTGTTTTAATAAAAAGCACGCAACAAATATACCCCACTGAGTTTTTATGTCGCGATAATTATGTTTGTCCGCCTCGTTGAAATTGATTATTGTCCTTTCAATCGTGATTATGGCTATTTTTCATCTAATTTATTTTTAGATTTTTCATTGGGAATAGAAAATGTTGTCGGAAAATTTTTCAATATGAAGGATAAATAAATATTACTCTCATAATATAATTTATCAACAGAAAAAAATTTATTCAAATATATCTGCGAATAAATAGAAAACAATAACCACTTTTAGATAATTCAGTTCCAAGAACGCTTTTTATTTTAACAATATCAAAACTGAAATCTATAATTTTTAATAGAATTTAATTAAAGACAATTTTCTTTATTTTTTACTCATAACTGTTCTAATTTTCTATTAAATACTCGTACCTAATTTTAATACCTAAAATTAATTCGTAAGTAAAATTAACGTTATCAAAATAAATACCTTTCTGGGATTTCCACAATATTTTTTTAATATATCACAGTTTACCTAAAACTAGGTTGAATAGTAAATATTAATAGGCTGAGTTCTAAAATTTGGAATTTCTATTTCATGTCGATTAATTTCCGTTAATTGACTACAATTAATTTGGAAAAAATTTCTGTACATAATTTTCGAAATAAATACTATTTTAGGGCAGAAAATATTTTTGTAACAGGTCAATAACTTATGCAGTTGAAATTTGTATAATATAAATTTTTTTAAAAAGGATTTTGGATAATTTTTCATTTAAGTGGTTCTAAAAAAAAACAAGAAAAAAATTACATATTTGCGGAGAAATAAATTTTTGTTCATTACAATATTATACGAATAAGCAAACATAAAAGGAAAAGGGGAGGAAATTATATCTTGAAGAAAATTATATGGTATAACCGAAGAGATGTATTTAAAAATTAAAGTTTCCTGCAAAAAGCAGTCAAATAGACGTTTCCGATTGGATTAGGATAGGAGCAAAAAAAATTAGTGTCCCGTATAAAATGTTGCATTGGAGCAAAATTTATAACGAGACCCTTATTTGCTTCGAAAAATTGGATCGTTATCAGAAATCACTGAGAACTCGAAGTCACCTACAAAAAATGACCCCAATACTCTAGACATCTCCAACACTACTACCACTACTTCATACACTAACTTCGGTGGGCTAGATCAAAGCAGAAGAATTCTGACTGGAATCTCTTTAATGGCTATATTTGTGAAAGAAAAGGGTAACTTCTATTCGAACATTGCATTACTTTTGAGCCAAATGAATTAGAAGACTTAAGCTTGATTTACTTCGGTTAGAGAGGCTAAGACCAAAAATCCAAATTATCAGGACAAAAAAGGGGTTCTTAATTCTTAACACCAGGAAACAAATCTGCTCAAAAAACTATTCCGAACTCAGAGGCAAAGAAAACCTCTTCAAATCTGTTTTCTTCATACTAAACTTACCCATGGAATCCTCTACGGCAATCAACCTCGTCCTTCATGGCATTTATGCGGTGTCCTCCTTGTCACTTCCAATATTTGAAATTAATACCATTTAACCTATAAATTGCACTCCGACTATTGTGGAGCTCCTTAACTATTTGTTCTCCAAGTTATCTTCTAAACTATCATACGGACTTAAACATTTTTTAGAAAATTAATTTGCTAAATTAATGTCTGATTGTTCCGTCCTCCTAAATTTTGCTGAAAAAACCAAATTTTTTCTGCAACTTCAATTGTATTGAAACAAGCAGATTTACATAACATTTTAATAAATAATCTTATCCATCATGAAGTGGGAGTAAACACCTTTCGGCGTTTCTCCAACTAATGGAAGTTAGATTCCTCTAGAAAATCTCTAGGCCATTGTCTCTTAAGTCTCGGATGAGTGTTTCCGGGGAGGGCTGTACAAGACAATTCTCTCACAAGTGGATTATGATGAAAGGATAAATGGAAGTGAAATTTTTTATAGCGAGAAATGCACAAGTCTTGAACAAAGGGAACATTTAGGTCACGATGTATTACGTTATTATGAATATAAAATGGGCAATCAACAATTTTACAGACGATTGTAAGGCCTGAACTGAGGAATTCGAACGTTTCGTTAAACCCCAAAGTTTAATTCCATATGTCCAAATTGGTTTTATATTAAATTGTTTACTTTTTATTGTTAGTTTCGGGTATTTGTCCAGTTGTCTAAGAAGTTGTAGATAAAGTCTGTTAGCTCCAACTCTTTTTCATCTAGTATGATGGTTCCATGTATATCTTTTGTCCAGGTAAAGTCCCAAATAACGTACTTTAACATATTGTAGAATCATGTTGCTATTAAGGTATAAAGAGGTAGGTTTTCCTTGACAAAGTGTGAAAGTAATGTGAACACTTTTCTATTCATTAACCCTCTCTTTCCCGATCTCTTAAACGAGGATTGAAGGTTGTGTATATGGAATTGTAAATTGTTGGAAGCTATGTCAGCATTTGTATGGGTAGCAAGTATGACCTTATCATCTGCATAAGTAGCAATGATAGTATTACGATCAGATGGAATGTCATGGGTACAAATATTATATAAAATGGGACCAAGGATACTGCCTTGTGGGACTTAGGCTAGAATAGTTAATTGCAACTTGGAAATAACGTTGCGAGAGATATGAATTTATGATAAGGTGGTATGTTGAAGGAAGAAAGCTCTTGAGCTTTCTCCAGAGAAGTCCAGCATGACACGAATGATCAAACGCTTAGGAGATATCTAAATAGTCTTTTCTCTCAAGAGAGGATGCAATGTGTCCAACAACGCGATGACATTACTGGATAGTGGAGTGTTTAGATCAGCAGCCATATTGGTGATCAGGAGCAGGAATGGGTAGAGTCGTTTTAGTAAGAGTTTTCCAAAGATCTTTCTAACGATTGGCAGGAAGCTGATAGCTCTATAAGAAGAAGTAGAATTAACGGGTTTCCTTAGGAATCATTTTTAAAAACCCAAAAGAGTAAGGGAAAATAGATTGTGAGCAGGATACCATTGAAAATGTATGTAATTAAACCTAAAGCTTTTCGGAAAATTTGCTTCAGAATGTGAGCTATAATTAGATCATAACCAGAAGCTTTTCTATTGGGAAACCGCAAAATAGTAGATTTAATTTCCGTGGGCTTAAAATGTTTGGGAGGAATACTCATGTAGTTCATGTTTAAATTAAATTTAAAGATTTGTGCTCCATTTATTGGGTTGGTTCAAAAGTTTTTTTTTATATGTAAAAAAGTTTTTTTACATATACAATTAAACATTTTTTTTTAATTTGTATTATTTGTTTAATCAATTATATAATTTCCATCCGTTCTTATAACCTCATCTTATCTATCAACTTATTAATACCATTAGTGTAAAATTCCTTGGATTTTGATGCGAAATATGTAGAAAGGGATGTTTTTACCTGCTCTATTGTATGAAATGTTTTATCATTTAAAATGTTTTGCAGTGATCAGAATAAACGAAAATCGGAAGGAGCAAGATCTGGAGAATACGGTGGATGCTCAATAACATCCCAATTCAACTCATTCAGCTTGTGTTGGGTCATCATAGCCACATGTGGTCGCGCGTTGTCGTGATGAAACACAACCCCTTTTCTGTTTACAAATTCTGGTCTATCCTTTTGAAGGGTGATGTTCAATTTGGATAATTGCTGACAATTTCGTTCTGCTGTAATTGTCTGATTGCGTTCCAAGAGTTCAAAATACACAATACCCTTGCAATCCTACCAAACACAAAGCATAATTTTTTTTGATGGATTTCTGCTTTAGAAGTTATTAATGGGGCTTGTCCAGGTATAGCCCAATGTCTTTTTCTTGTCACGTTGTTGTACACGACCCATTTCTCATCTCCCGTTACCAAACGACGCAAAAAAGGTTCATGTTTTTGTCTCGCACTCAAAGCAACGCACGTTGAAACACGATCCAATAAATTGGCAGACGACAATTGATGAGGTATCCAAACATCGTACCGCGAAACCATCCCCATACGCTTCAAATGCCTTAATACGGTTGTATGGTTGACTCCCATCAGCGACGCGACCTGCCTGGTGGTTACACATAGACGTGGATTGGTGTCAATTATGACTTTAAACTTGTCGTCATCAGACTTCAATGACCGCCCGGTACGTGGTTTATCAATTAGTGAAAAATCCCCAGATCGGAATTTTGTAAACTATCTTCGTACCTGTCGAACTTTGATGACGTCTGCTCCATACACTTCGCAAATGTTTTTGGTTGCCACACTCGCGGTATTGTCTTTACGGAATTCATAAAGTAAACAATGACGTAAATGCACTTTATCGACCGACATTTTGAAGGCCAAAACTGAATAGAAAGTTGAGAGAAAGCATCCTTTATATAATGCAATCATTTAAAAGAAGATACTATTCATCATTTCTGAAGAAAAATTTTTTTTAACTGGGATCATAAAAAACCGTCATAACTTTTGCACCAACCCAATAGCAGATATTTCGTGAGCTGTTTGGAATTCACAGTGTAAATGGATATTCGAACGATAGAACAATTCAACGTTTAATCAGAAAATATGAGGAAGGCTTTGTGTATGAAAAAAACGTCTAATCAGAAAATATGAGGAATGCTCGGTCGAACCAAAATATTTTGGCTCAGTGCTTGTGCATCAGAAAAAAGTTTGGTTGAACCAAAATATTTCGGTTCAAAGTGTGTGCAAAGATCATAACCTCCCAATTCCTCGTCGTTCACAATGACAAAGCATATTTATGGCTGAAGGGCGACGTAAACAATAGAAATTGCCGGATCTGAGACCATAACAGCTCCATGAGCTTTCCTTAGGTTCAGATAAATACTGTCCGGTGTGGATTTTGGTCCGGCGGCTGTCACTGTCAATAGCTAGAGGTATCAAGCGATGATAACAGATTTGTTTGCCTTAATTAGATTATATGGACTTGGATAATATCTGGTTTCAACATTATATATCTTCAAATAAGTGACTTATAGCAGACCACGTGACATTATTTAAAGAATTGCTGCTGTCAGCTGGTCACCAAGATCATGAGATTTAATGCCCATAGACTTTTTCTATGAGAATACCTTCAAGCAATAGTCAATAAATTAATAACATTTTTAAAGCCAAGTCAGCCGTGAAATTCAGCACGATTTGAATCCATTTGAACGCTTTTAATGTTAATTAATAATGGTAACGAATGTGCTTGACCGCATGGAGTCTATTTGAACGATGTTAACTTTGATTATTAATGGTAACAAATGTACTTTAATATGCAGTAAAGATATCCGCTATAGATCATACACAATTTGTTTTTATTCAAAGAGCGCCCATAATGAAAACCCCTTTTTTAATAACTTAATACGTTAATTTTCATCGAGAATATTACCTGAAAGGCCCCACTCAGAGGCAAAAAAAGTAATAGTTTTTAGACGTTTGCAAGTAGGTCTCAGAAGTCATATTCAATTTTTTATTAAAGAAGAATATATTTTCTTATGTTTTCTTTCATATCATTCAACTATCAATTTTTACCCTTTCTACTGAAAAAATTAAAATTTAGAATTTAATCTAACTTTTATTATAAAAAGTAGAACGAACCGGATGATTTTATTAGCAGCATTCCTACTACTAGTCGTAGTGAAAATTTTTCAATAATTTCGAAAATAATTTTGGCATATCAGAACATGCTAAATATTCGGTTTGTTGTAAATTGTTATTAGTTACACATTCGTTCTATATTTTAATTAATAATATTATTTACAAATTATTACCTAACAACACCGTAAATGATGAGCATAATTTAGATTAAAAACGAAAATAATACAATATAATTAAATAGTTAATTGAAAGCTTTTAGCAAGCATTCAAATTTGTTAGAGGTCAGATTTGTTAAACGAGATGGAGGAGCACAAGGGCAAATAACAAATATTATAATAGTCGAATATCAAATATTATTTTAAATTAAGAGTTAAATCATTTTCAATTCATTATGGGAAAATGTATCAAAATTATAGTAATTTCTAGATGAGGTAAATTGGCCAATATTGTCATAGTAGAAGTTGTATCAGCCAATGGAAAATTCAATTAGCCATCAGTCCTTTTAACTGATAACTAATTGAATTTTCCATTGGCTGATAGCAATTTATTTTAATTTAATAAAGAAAATCAACTTAATAATTACGGTGTATGAAAATGGCTTATTTAAGTTGGAGTTATCGTCAAAATATGGAGAAATTTGAAAGTTATTGTAGGAAAATTACGAGGACTTGTTAGTTGGCATACTGTCTGACTTCCAAAAGTTAAAAAAAACCAAAGTTAATTGAAACTTCGATTTTTTTTCAAAAATATTTCTTGAGTCTTTTTCTAACAGTTGCATTTTTACAAAATACATTTTATTTAAAGAAATTTCGAAAAAGTGGGCCATTTGTTTGAAAAATTACAAAATTCAAAAAAAAGGTTAACTCTACCAGGTATATAAGCTTAAATCCGTCAAATGAACACATGTTTTGTTTCATAGAAAGCAAAAACAAATTTATTCAAATTACTTGCCCTCGTTAGCTACACATTTTCCCATCCCTCGGGCAATTTGTGGATACCACGCCAAAAAAATTCCTTCTCTTTCGAGGCAAACCGCTCATCAAGCCATTTTCGGACGTCTTCGTAAGAATCGAAGTGCTGCTCAGCGAGCGCGAGGCCCATCGACGAAAACAGATGGTCAGGTGAATAAGCAAGGTGGAGTAGCACCTCACAGTTGAGTGTCTCTAAGTAGTTTCGGAACATTTTTGACGTGTGCGATGGTGCGTTGTCATGGAGGAAAATCAGCTTGTCATGCCTTTGTTGATAATCCGTCCTTCTTTCACGCATAGCACGGTGCAATTTAATCAGTTGTTGATGGTATCGGTGAAAATTGACAGTTTCACCAGGTTTCAAAATATCATAGTAGACGATACCCTGCTGATCCCACCAAACGCATAGCATCGTCTTCCATACGAAGCGATTTGGTCTTGGGGAAGATGTTGATGGTAGGCCGGGATCAACCCACGATTTCTTGCGCTTAGCATTCTCGAAATTATCCTGTCACAGTCCCATGCAAGAACAACTTTTTTTTCTGTCTGGGGAGCAAGGTTTAGCATGTGTTATGGCGTAGCTCCTTCTGCCTATCGTTCAATTCATGCGGCACCAATTTTCCGATCTTTTCAATCTTCCCCATGGCACGCAGACGCCTGGAAATAGGTGGTTGAGTAACACCCAATTGCTCCGTGAGAATTTTTTGCGATTGGGTATCGTCTTCGTCCAAAAGAGCCTATAATTTATGATCCTCAACCTTTCTAGGCCGATTTTCGCGCTTCTTGTCCCACTAGACAAAATTGCCGTTTTTGAACCGACGAAACCAATCTCGGCACGTTGTTTTCGATAAAGCACTGTCACCATAGCCCCCCATAAGCATTTGATGCAATTCGGCAGCCAATTTCTTCAAATTGAAGCAGAAAATCAGAGCTTCTCGCATATGCTCTTTTTCTGGCACAAAACTAGACATGATTACCAAAGGAAAAATGTATGTGGAAGTAGCTACTACGCATCCCAATTCTTGGCGAGACATGGGTTTTTTAGAGCCCCACTTGCCGTCTCACAACACTGTCCAGGCGGTATCAAAAAAAAATTGTCTTTTTCCACCATCAACGTTTTACCGAAAAAAGAAAGGATTTAGAGAAAATCGACAATTAACGACTTTCTCTAGCTCCTTTCTTTCATCGGTAAGACGTTGATGGTGAAAAAAGACTCTTTCTTTAAATGGATAACATTTTAAAAATGAAAGCATCGTAGGCATATTAGAGTGCGGTATCTGAGCATGCCACCCAAGTAATCAAGGAGATCCGTAATAGTGAGCAAAGTTTGGCTTACAGCCTATATAGAATAGTAGGTTAAAGCCCATGGCTGGTATATTAAGAGAACAAGCTAATGGCAAAGATACTATAGGGTTGGGTACCAAAAATTACGAGCGCAAGTACTTTGATTTAATCCTGTTAAAAACCAAAAATATTGTAAAATAAAATGCTGTATGAATAAAATGCAATTTTGGAAAAAGTGTTCCGTAATGGTTTGGAAAATGTTTTGAGGAAAATGTTTCACAACCTGTCCATTCCGTAAATGTAGCGTTTTAAATTTTTTTTTTTTTTTTTTTATTTGACAGGTTTTCATTTCTATGTTACACATAGACATGAGAACACAGTCACTCCTATGGAGCATATAGCGGCACTAGAGCCTCTGTGAACTCTCTCCATCTGCTTCTGTCTTGAGCCAGCCTTTTTACTTCCGACCATGATTTGCCAGTTTGTTGGTGTTCGCGCTCGACTGATCTTCTCCAAGTGGTCCTTGGACGTCCTCTGCTGCGATTGTCCTGTGGGTTCCAATCTAGTGCCATCCTTGCTATGTCCGTAGGTGGTTTTCGCAAGGTGTGGCCAATCCAACTCCATTTCCTGCGTTTGATGTTATCTAGCAGGGGTATTTGCTTCGTGAGAAGTAACAGCTCATCGTTCGTTATCCAGTTTGGCCAGAAGATCTTGCTTATACGCCTCAAGCATCTGTTCACAAATGCCTGATACTTACGAGTCGTGCTGTCTGTTACTTTCCATGTTTCGCAGCCGTACTGCAGGACTGGCTTGACGTTTGAGTTGAATATTCGAAGTTTGAGTGCTATGGAGAGATGATTGGAACGCCATACGTTCCCAAGTGAGGTGTACGCTTGTCGCGCCTTGTTGATGCGCATTTGTATGTCTATTTCAGTTCCACCATCCTTGCTGAGCATGCTGCCAAGGTAACAGAACTTTTCGACATCTTCAACTTGGGTACCGTGTAGCATCAAGGGCCTCTCGCAGGTGGCGCCGATACGCATCAATTTGGTCTTCTTGATGTTGATTCTCATCCCAACTTTTTCTGCGTTGGAGGCCAGTGCATTCAGTTTCTCCTGAATGCCGTTGAAGGTGTGGGACATGAGGCATATGTCGTCGGCGTAGTCCAGGTCGTGGAGCTTCTCACGCAGTGTCCACTGTATACCGTTGCTGGCTGTGCTGTTAGTGCGTTGAAGAACTAGGTCTAGGGCGATTATGAAGAGGATAGGCGAGATTATGCAACCCTGCCTGACTCCTCTCGAGATGTTGAATGTATCGCTGTTTCGTCCTTTGAGACGCACTCTACACGGGGCCTCGCGGTATAGTTCTCGGATTAGATCGATTATGGCCTGCGGGATGCCTAGTTCAGCCAGAGCACTCCAGATGGCGTCGCGAGAAATCATGTCAAAGGCTCTTTCGAGGTCAACGAAGAGAAGATAGAGCGGGCTGTTCCATACGGAAGTAAATAAACTTTACATCCGTATGGAACAGCCCGCTCTATCTTCTCTTCGTTGACTTCGAAAGAGCCTTCGACAAAAAAATAATAAACTTCCGTATTTAAAACGCTTAAATACGGAAGTTTATTTACTTTAAACAAAGTAAATAAACTTCCGTATTTAAGCGTTTTAAATACGGAAGTTTATTTACTTTGTTTGCCTATTAGTCCGTCATCTAATAGGCTCAAATTCCAATCTTTTCAAGCAGTAGACGACGGAGAGTTATAAAAAATGTCTATACAATGTTCAGAATGTTATTCACAGCAGGACCACTCAATGGACCACGATTGCCTTCCAGGCATGCATAGTTAATTCTGTTCTGAAAAATATTTTGATGAAAAATTATAATACAGAACAAAAACGAACTGTTTTTCTAAAAAAACCTTCCGCAAAAAATGTAGATACATTTTAAAGAAAATATATTCTATTAATTAAGCTAATTTTCTCTTTTGAAATACTAAAAAGATCTCCGCAAACACAATATTTCAAGGCATCTTATGTTAACCAAAATAAAGAAATTATTAAGAATTGTTTTTAAAGAAACTTACGGAAAACACGGTATGGTCTTTTTCAAATAAATAAATGTATAAAAAAATTAACGACTACCTATAATTTATTAGAAATCACAAAAATTGAGGTTAAGAAATGCCAGTACTGAAAAAATATTTGGGAAAAGTTAGCAAAAGCTTGCATTGCTCTTTTCTATGGAAATTCTTAATTTTCCAAAGAAATAAATGTTCGGGAAAACATATTAAATCATACAAAATTGGTTGCTTTCAATCAAAGTAAACCACCACCTAAAATACTATGAAATTTTAGTATTTTATTAGTTCTCGTACTTTTCTACAAAGTACATAAAAAAAAATTAAATCTAAATCAAACCACAAAAATTATTTCTTTCAATAAATAAAATTGCATATTTTTCTACTTTTGATATAAAAAATCAAACGTAAAATAAATATCGAATGCGTTTTGTACAAAATAAGTTAACCAACTTCGTCTACAATAGATTTTTTGTTTATAAATAATTCTGCCATTTTTTTTTTTTGGATTAGCTTTCATATTTTGACAATAGGAAGAATTTATCGTATCAGCCTATTAGCTTCTCATAAATAATGAATTTTATTGGCAGTCTTACAAGTAATAAAAAAGTTTTTGATAGTAAAACTAAGGCATTACCTCGTGTGGTTGGTACAAAATATTTTACCACATTTCTAATGCATTCCTTTCCAAAATTCATATTCAAATATTTACAATGGCAATCGGCAACAACTCCGCACATTGATATGGATGACGATGGTGATGATGGTGATGCTAACACTGACTCCAACTTATTTTCACTTTAACGACAAGTAAATCATCAGACGATATCTCCTCTAACTCTAACCCCGCTCCGAACGCCATCTACCATCGTTATTTTCTGCCCAACTTTATGATTAACAATATAATCAAAATTATTTCTATTAGAAAAGTTAATATACACCGACAATAAGGTGGAATGTAATGAATTAAATATGTTCACTTTGCATGCCATATTGCGTGTTTACAGTTCCTCTGATATAGTGACGACATCCCCACCCCCATTCGATATTGTAGTTGAGAAAAGTTTATTTACCTATTCACAAATTATCGGCAAGGTAAATGACAATATATTAAAGATAAAAATATTTCCACCTTGTTTTATTTATTACTATGGAACTCGTATGATAATCTACTAAAAATTGCACATGGTTATGCAAGGAGTGAAGAGAAAATATTAAGGAATGAAGCTTGCTAAAAAAATTAATAGTTTTATAATCAGAAAAAAAATCAAAATAAAATTTGGACAAAATACGATCATGTATAAAAATTTATACAAAATGATTGAAGTAGCAATAGTAATCTCTAACTGTAACTGAAATCACTTTTTTTGCTCAAAAGTGAGGAATTTCTGCACTTGCAATTTCTGAAGCCATTGAAAATACAATCGAAATTTTTTTTTTTTTTTCGATTGTCAAAAGTTCTTATTTGATTCGAAACAAATAAATACCATTGAAGCTGCAATCGGAATTTCTTTTTGCTCTCTGTTGAGCAATAAATATTGTTGCAATTATAATTAAGCAACTACCAAAATGGAACAATTGGACAAATTGTTAAGAATAAACTAATTCCTGAAAATATGATCTGTAAAATTTCATTTAAGTAGTACATCACAAGTACTCATTTGCTTTTGAGTAAAATAATGTACCCAAGTGAGCAATTGAATTATTTTAAGTAACGAATAACTATTGAAACCACAAATTATAAGTTTTAAAAACGATTGAAACCGCAAATTATAAGATTTCATATGCTTCAGCATACAAAAAATGCTCCCAGGTGAGCATACAAAGAAAATCCAATGTGATTAATGCGAGAAATTATTAGATAGAAACTACTTATAATGAGTATTAACTCTTAAAACACTATTAAACACGTAAATTATAAGTTTTTTTTCATTTTGAAAAAAATAATGCTCCGAAGTGAGAACTTTACCTACCCAAATTGACCAATATTACACATTTTTAAGAAAAAGTTGTCATGGATATGATTTAAAGAAGACTTTTTAAGCAGTAAATCACAAGTACTCGTTTGCTTTTGAGTAAAATAAGGCTTCCAAGTGAGCAATTTGATTTTTTTAAGTAAGGAATTTCGCAAATAATTACAAAGGAAAAATTTGCCATGGATATTTATCTTTAAAAAATTTTGAAACCGCAGATTATAAGTTTCTCTGCGGTTTCAATAGATTTGAAGGTACGCTTCAGCATTCAAAAAATGCTCCCAGGTGAGTATACAAAAAAAATCCAATTTGATTAATGCTAGAAATTATTAAGTAGAAACTAATCATAACGAGTATTAGTAAAATCTACTAAACACGTCCATTATAAGTTTTTATTTCATTTTGAGAAAAAAATAATGCTCCGAAGTGAGTACTTTACCTATCCAAATTTATAAGAAGAAACTATTTGCCATGGATATGATTTATAAAAGACAATTTAAGCAGTAAATCAAAAGTACTCGCTTGTTTTTGAGCAAAATAATGCTGCCAAGTGAGCAATTTGATTATTAAATATTAGCAATGAAATAAATGCTTACGTAAAAATTAGTTAGTATAAACGTTCATTCTTAAAACTATTAAACACATAGATCATAAGTTCTTATCTGATTTAAAAAATAATAATAATAATGCAAAGTGAGCAATTTAGCTCACTGTAGAGCAACTAAAATCATTTGGAAATTATAGGCATAACGCGATAATTTTTTAGACTTAAGAAAAAATAATTCCTCTTATATAATCAATTTTGCAATTAATATTTTCAGCTTTTTAGCAAAACAGTCAAATGACATATTTAGATTATTTGGTGACAAGCCGAAACTATCAAAGTACCTTTATTAATTGAGAAATTATTTAAGCAACATATTATGGTTCACACTAAGAAATAATTAAAATTGTAAATTACTAGCTAAATTTTTTATGTAACAAAAAATAAAAATACAATAGTTTTCGTCATGAAGATGCGTATGCCAAAGAAACTAACAATTTTATCCCCTCTTGGAGTAAGGTGTTGCTGCAAAGTGAGCAACTGCTAAGTGAAAATAACATCTAAAAATATTAACAAATTAGAAAATATATGAAGTTGGATTACTCCATATCTGTCAATTGTAAAAACAAAATGTTATTTCCAAAACTACAAACTTTTACAAACTCATTTTAACTTTGCTATATTTTAAAATTTATTATTAATAATAGTATACATAACTTGAATATTTTAAAATAGGTAAAAATTACACTTTATATTTAAAAACCGTATTAATTTACCTACAAGCTTTTTATGTGATTGATTAGGCTATAATTTACTCATGAGCAAGCTTATGCTCAACAGAAAAAAAATTATGCTCCATTCTTTGCTTACGCTTAGTTTCTTGTAATTAGTGCAGTGTTAAAAAATATCGGAGATCTAAAAATAATACCTTATTATAAACGATCATAAAAAATATTCAATTGTAAATAAAAAATTCTCCGGAGTAAGTAGTTATAGTAGAAATTAGGATAAATGGCAATTCAGTTTAAGATTTATGTAAATAAGTATTCATATGATTGATGAACGCTTAGGTTGAGCATAGCAAAATGTCTAACAAAGGTAGTCGATCTACTAAGCAAATATTGTCTACTTCCTTAGATAAAGCCATTTTCATTTGAATTTACAATTTTCAAAATGTAGACCAAAAATCTTATTAATGATAGAATAAAAGACCAAAAATCTTATTAATGATAGAACTGAGATTTGGCAAAATATTTACCAGGTATATAAGCTTAAATCCGCTGTTTGGTCATAGATGGCGTGAGTGAGCGTATTAAGCTACCATGGGCACGCCATACTTTCTTTTTATGAGCTTGACATCTGTCAATATTAATCAGTACACATTGTCAGTAATTTCGTACAACAACATACATTTTTACTTTGGTAATCATGTCTAGTTTTGTGCCAGAAAAAGAGCATATGCGGGAAGGTCTGCTTTTCTGCTTTAATTTCAAGAAATCGGCTGCCAAATCGCATCGAATGCTTATGGAGGCCTATAGTGACAGTGCTTTATCGGAAACAACGTGCCGAGATTGGTTTCGTCCATGCAACAACGACAATTTTGAGTTGTGGGACAAGAAGCGTGAAAATCGGCCTAGGAAGGTTGAGGACCATCAATTATAGGCTCTTTTGGACAAAGACGATACCCAATCGCAAAAAATTCTCACGGAGCAATTGGGTGTTACTCAACCAGCTATTTCCATGCGTCTGCGTGCCATGGGGAAGATTGAAAAGATCGGAAGGGGTGCCGCATGAATTGAACGATAGACAGATGGAGCGACGCCAAAACATATGCGAAGCCTTGCTCGCCAGACAGAAAAGAAAGTTGTTCATGCATCAGATTGTGACAGGCGATGAAAAGTGGATATATTTCGAGAATCCTAAACGCAAGAAATCGTGGGGTGATCCCGGCCTACCATCAACATCTTCCCCAAGACCAAATCGCTTCGGACGGAAGATGACGCTATGCGTTTGGTGGGATCAGGAGTGTATCGTCTACTATGAGATGTTGACACCTGGTGAAACTGTCAATGCCAACCGCTACCACCAACAACTGATCAAATTGCACCGTGCTCTACGTGAAAAAAGGACGGATTATCAACAAAGGCATGACAAGCTGATTTTCCTCCATGACAACGCACCATCGCACACGTCAAAAATGGTCCGAAACTACTTAGGGACACTCAACTGTGAGGTGCTACTTCACCCCGCTTATTCACCTGACCATCTGTTTTCGTCGATGGGCCTCGCGCTCGCTTAGCAGCACTTCGATTTTTACGAAGATGTCCGAAAATGGCTTGATGAGTGGTTTGCCTCGAAAGAGAAGTAATTTTTTGGCGTGGTATCCACAAATTGCCCGAGAGATGTGGAAAGTGTGTAGCTAACGAGAGCAAATACTTTGAGTAAGTTTATTTTTGCTTTCTATGAAAAAAAAATTGTTTTTTTTGACTTAAAACAGCGGATTTAAGCTTTTAGACCTGGAGGAATAATCGTGAAAAAGTGGGGTTCAGTCATTTTAGCCTATCTAATGGAACATAAATTAACTTTTAAGAAATAAGAAAGTTATACGAAAAGTTGGAAAATTAAACAATAATTATTGTTTTATTTTTAATTTTAAAGATATCAACAACTACGAAATAGTAACAAGTAAATTTAAATAATAATATTGATTAACGTGATGGGTTGTGAGAAGTAAACATTCATCGAAGTTGCTCCTATTTGCGTGTACAAAAATCTGTAAATTATAGTTGAAAGATACTTTTAACTAATATTGCGAACAGAAAAGGGAGCATCGAGAATTTTGCCAACTATTTTAGATTTGAGCGTTTGTATTTGAAGGCAATTGAGAGGCGTAGTAGAGAGACTTATAGTTTTGGTCCATAAGCCCATATGGGTTTCAGTACAGCATTGTATAAAAGTACTTTTGTTGTGTATATTATGCTTACAATATTTGTCTAGAAATCAAATATGTTCAGTTCTTATCTTTTAAGTCATATGTGTGAATGCCATGTCAATCATTTGTCTAAATACAGTTCTAGATAACCAACTTTAGTGTCTTGCGGTATGGCACTACCATTTAGGTAAATGTGCGAATATGGTCCATGACAGAGTTTATAATATACTCATTTGCGTTCGTTTATTGTACACTTGATAAACCAATCCTGAAGGATTTAGATTTGGTTTGGAGAATTTCGGAACCGTGTTGGGGATTTGCACTACATATCATCTGCATATGTTGCAAAAGAGGTATTGAGATAGATTGGAATATTGTATTTATAAATATCGTAGAGAATGGGACTAAGTATGCTACCGTGCGGCGTACCAGTGAATATTGGAGAGATTATCGAGAGTTCGTTAGCGAAATTTACTTGGTAATATATAGGGAAGGTGGGGGGTTAGGGGTTGAGGGCGAATCCTCTTGAGTTTCCAAAGTAAGGCCCGGTAGCATAGTCGATTAAAAGTCTTACTAATATCTAAAAATATACCTTAACGATACTTCTAAAGAGCATGTAGTGAAATCGATAACTTCGTTGGATAGAAGAGTGTTAGGAGTGGAAATCGAACTGATTGATTACTTTTTTGAGTTAATAAGAAAAAAAAGAAATCAAAAATACTGCAGAGGAAAATATTATTTGTTGTTAAACCATTTAAAAACTAAACCATTCCAAAGTATCTTCTTAGAAGAATCTACAAAAATTACATGGGCCACATGGTTGTGTTAACAGTAAAAAAAGTCTTGCAATAAATCTTAACTTTTGGTTATATCTTAGTACCTTTTAAGAGTGAATGGACATCAATTGCAATCGGAATAGGACTCGTTTTTATGCTTCTATAACGATAATTCCATATTTAACTGCGATAGTAATACTGATTCATATTTGAAAATTTGTCTGTATTTTTTAAGTTTTACGGAAGATTTTTTTGATTGTAGAGAAAATTCATCCATAAAAATGTTTCCCATAAAAAATGAAGCCTGAAAATTTCAAATTTTAACTAAATTTAAAAAAAAAGGTATTGCAATATTTTTCAAGAATCTATAAATTTTTAGCGGAATGTCTCGAAAGAGTTTTCAACATCGAAATTTTTCATTAAAACTATTAGTTTTCCCACAATCAAAATACCATAAATACATAACAGGATAACATCTCATCTAAAGTATAGGAAGTCATATTATTATTATAGGAAGTCTATTATTATAATGTGCTTCATGTAAACGTATTCCGTGCGTACGATAAATACCAATAATTATGTGTGAAATGTTTTCTTTCGAAGGAGTTTTGTTGGGTACTAATATTCTGAGACGAAACATGATATTACAATCCCATATTGTCTGGAAGAGATGATTTTCTACTCATCGTTTTTAGTATAAAAAATGGCAGGTCATAACCCTATCAATTTCCACATCGAATAATCATACGCTACTGATACAATATTTTTCACGATAGCTACTTTCTGATCCTAACTAGAGAGAAGAAGATTCATATCGACTGGTGATAATTGTAAGCGGAACACCCAAAGAATATTACAATTTATGGTCAATATTTTTGCCGTAGATTATAATCGATATGAAAGGTGAACCGTTTCTACTAACAAGCAATAAAGAAAACTTTCTCCATTCTATCGGCTCCATAAGTTGCCTCGCTTAACGATTCTGTATCAGTAGAGTTTACCTCAACAATTGTATGTTAGCAGGTATAAAAATAATGAAAATAACATCCCTTCCAACGATGGTGATAGAAACTGACAAGTAGCATGTGTACGTGCTAGAGAAATCGTTGAGGTACAATTAATTACTAAAGCAAGAAAAGTTTATATTGATATTATCCTGTACCTTATCCTTGGAGTGTGGGGGTAAAAAATCTACTCAATTTCCATTTTTCTCTACAACACTTCCATCCCCTTTTTCCAACAATTACCGATAATACATTACAATCCCAGTTTATTTATTGCATTTTAAAATGATTATTTTTTGCGTTATTTGCATCCATTCTGAAAGTTTAAAAAAAAAGGGAACACTGACAAAAAAAAACCAGAAAAGGGATGATAGTGCCCGTAGCAGCTGGCCAATAACGAATAGCTCCACATCCGATAAATACTCGTACATAAGCCCACCCCACCCCCAACAATCAATGACACATTCGGAAATATATCAGATTCAGAATCAGTGATTTCCATTCCCGACCTTTTACCTATGCGATGCAAGGTCTTCAATTTTTTCACAATACAGTATATCAACCCTCTCAACTTTTTCACATACCCTAACCCCTTAACACAACATAATTATTTGCTTGTTAATTAATTTCGTATGACAGAGTAGCCAGTTGCAATTTTCATTTTGCACATTTTTACATATTGTCAGGGTAATCATACCCTCGTAAGCAACTTATTAAAATGGAATCATTTTGAGGTGAAATAAATTTTATGTGGTCGATTTTTTATCCCTATTCTGTCAATAATAATTTTTTTTATTTATCTGTAATAATTTTAAAATGATTTGTTTTCTGTTGAACTTTTTCAGCTCTCGTAAATTCGGCTTGATTTATTGGATAAAACTTAAGTGCCAACCGGCATTATTGAATACAACAACTTTCATAGATATTGTTCTTAAAACAAAAACGTAAATTGTATCAAAAAATAATTCTTTTTTTTTCTATAAAAAATAAAAATTGAAAAAAATATGAAATTGTGAAAATACCAAAGTTAAATTTTCTTTTTGATGTAGCACAAATTAATTGGAAAATTAATCAAAATCGAAAAACTATGCAGAGAAATGTATTGTACAAGGTTCGTTCAATAAGTCCTTAGAAAATCCGAGAAATTGCGCTCGTAGTGTCGGTAAAGATTTTTTTTTGTAAATAATATTATCGACAGGAAAGCTGTCAAAATTTCACCTTCGACCTTCGATCCATAGCGTAGGTCAATTTCTATCGTCGATTAAAGTTAACGACATTTATTTGTGCATAACAATGGAAAAAAGCGAGTTTAGGGCTGTCATCAAACATCTCCATTTGAAAGGCTTAAGCCCGAAAGAAATCAAAGCCGAGTTGGATGCAGTTCATGGCACATCTGCACCTGTGTTTGCGACGGTTTACAATTGGGTGAATGAATTTAAACGTGGCCTTTTATCCACAAAAGATGAACATTGTTCAGGACGCCCAGTTGAGGTGTCTACTCCTGAAATCATCGACAAAATCCACGATCTGATTTTTAACGATCGGCGAATTAAAGTGCGCGAATTAGTTGAGGCCACGGGCATATCACAAGGTACAGTCACTTCAATTTTGCATGAAAAATTGTCTGTTAAAAATATTTCGGCAAGATGGGTGCCGCGCTTGCTCTCAGACGAGAATAAGCGCAATCGTGAAGTGGACTCTGAGGCTATGTTGGCACTCTTTCATCGCAATCCTGCCGAATTCCTTCGTCGATATGTCACTGTGGACGAAACCTGGATACACTACTACACTCCAGAAATGAAGAGACAGTTATCACAGTGGATTTTTAAGGGTGAACGGGCTCCGAAGAAGGCAAAAACTGTGCCATCGGCCGGCAAGGTGAAGGCCACGGTCTTTTGGGATTCACAGGGCATCATTTTTATCGACTACTTGGAAAAAGGAAACCAATAACTGGAGCGTATTACGCGTTGTTATTGCAACGGTTGAGCGAGGAAATCAAAGAGAAACGCCCCCATCTGAAGAAGAAAAAAATCCTCTTGCATCAGGACAATGCGCGTGTGCATACCTGCGCTGTTTCCATGGCCAAAATTGTGGAATTGAGAATGGAATTGTTGCAGCATCCCGCTTATTCACCAGATTTGGCCCCGAGTGACTATTTTATTTTCCCCAATCTGAAGAAATGGTTTGGCGGACGACGGTTCACTTCCAACGAGGACGTCATTGCTCAAAAGGATGAGTATTTTGCCGAACTTCCGAAATCCTATTTTTTGGACGGGATAAAATTTTTGGAAAAACGGTTGGAAAAGTGTATAGAAGGAGAAAATTTTTTTTTTAAAAAAAACAGTTTTTTTCTATCTTTTTCTAAGGACTTATAGAAGGACCCTCGTAGATTCAGGAAATTTTCATTTCTTTGCTTTCAGGTATATTTTTAAGACCTTCCTAATTATAGATTTGATAAACAAAAATAAGCTGAAAATTATTTAAAATATGCTTTAAAATGTGAAAAATAAAATTATTTTTTTTAAAAAACAGTTTTTTTCCATCTTTTTCTAAGGACTTATTGAACAACCCTCATAATAAAAAAATTGAAGATTAATTAATGCAATAAGGGCGGCTTGAATGAATGGTAATAACGAGTAACTTGGATAGATTTTATGTAATTTATTTTTTCTTTATTAATTTGGATTTTGTGGAATATACATTTTTTTAGACATTTTCTTTTATAATTTATAAGAATAAAGGATGCATTCGGTGGATAATGCGTGAAACATTTTTTAATAAAAAGACTGACATTTTGGCCAAAAAAAGTAGCTTCGACCAGAATAAGTCAGAAAATCGGAAAGTTCTGTGGCGTGCTGTAGTGGATCGATGCCTACAGTATATACTGGAGATAGTATACACTATGGGGAATCGATACATTGTACTTAGCCAAATGAAGAGAATATGATTAAATCGAGTTGCCCGAGATATGAGCGAAATAGTTTACGTTTGATTGTAAGTTAGTATTCAAAGAATATCAAATAAGTTACTTTTAATATAAAATTAACTAAGTTGCTTAAAATAGCTAAAAGTGGTTCTAAAAGTAAAATAAGTCTTTTTAAATTTATTATTAAAATGAAATGTGTGATTATTAAAATTATAAAGTAAAAATAAAATTAAAATGTCAAAACTTATAATGCGGGATAATCTGCAACTACAATTATATTGTAGCGAGCAGATTTACACAACGGGATAATCTGCAACTACAATTATATTGTAACGAGCAGATCTTGTGCATCATGAAGTGGAAGTAAACACCCATCGGCGTTGGGAAGTTAGATTCCTCTAGAAAATCTCTAGGCCATTGTGTCTTATGTCTCGGATGAGTGTTTCCGGGGAGGGCAGTACAGAAAAATTTTCTCACAAGTGGATTATGATGATAGGATAAACGGAAGTGAAATTTTTGATAGCGTGAAATGCACAGGTCCTGAACAAAGGGAATATTTAGATTAAGATATATTACGTTGTTACGACGACCATAAAAGGGGGCATCAACAATTTTGCGGAGGATCTTGAATTGTAAGGCCTGGACGCGATAGGAATTGGAACGTTTCTTTGAACCCCAAAGTTCAATTCCATGTGTCCAAATAGGTTTTATAATTATATTGTATATTAGAAGTTTACTTTTGAAAGTCTAAGAAGTTGTATGTAACGTCTAGTGGCTTCCAGGTTTTTTAGTCTAGTATGTGGGTTTCATGCAAATATCTTGTTCAGGTAAAGTCCCAAATAACGTACTTTATCATATTGTGGAATCAAGTTGCTTTAAGGTATAAAGAGGTAGGTTTTCCTTGACAAGGAGTAAAAGTAATGTGAGCATTTTTCTGTTCATTAACCCTCACTTTCCCGATCTTTTAAACCAGGATTGAAGGTTGTGGATATGGAATTGTAAATTGTTGAAAGCTATGTCAGGATTTGTATGGGTAGCTATGTAAGTATGACCGTATCATCTGTATAAGTAGCAATGATAGTATTACGATCAGATGGAATGTCATGGGTACAAATATTATATAAAATGGGACCAAGGATACTGCCTTGTGGGACTCCGGCTAGAATAGGATATATTTCCGAGGATTCTGAGTTAATTGCAACTTGGAAATGACTTTGCGAGAGATCTGAATTTATAATAAGGTAGAATGTTGAAGGAAGAAAGCTTTTGAGTTTCCAGAGGAGTCCAGGGTGTCACACATGATCAAAAGCTTGTGAGATATCTATAAATACTCCTGAGCAATACACTTTCCTCTCAAGAGAGGATGCAATGTGATCAAGAATGCGATGGCATTGCTGGATAATGGAGTGTTCAGATCGAAAGCCAAATTGGTGATCAGAAATAATTTTTTTATTAACTAGGAATGGGTAAAGTCGTTTTAATAGGAGTTTTATTTGGCAGTAGGCTGATAGGTCTATAGAAAGGAGGAAGGAGAATTAATGGGTTTATTTGGTTTAGGAATTATTGTAATCAGAGAAAATTTCCAGGGTAAGTTATTAAAACTAAAGCTTTTGGAGAAATTTTCTTCAGAATGGGAGCTGTTATTAGATTATAAACAGGAGCTTTTTTATAGGGAAGGTGTAGAATATTAGATTTAATTTCCGAGGGCTTCAAATTTTTGGAAGGAAGACTTCGTTAATTTTATGAGTATGTGATTTGTCTTCTATATCATCATGTGGAGCAAAAGTATTCACCAAAGATTTAGCAAATACTTCGGCTTTTTTTTGTCTGTTTTTGCCCAGTTACCGTCGTTTTGTTTCAGTAGGTGTGATGTTCTTTTGTACGAGAGTATTCGTCTAGTCGCTCCCCATAAAGAAATATTGTCATTTATGAGCCTAGGATGAAATTTTTTTAAGATTGGCTTAGAATGAATGATAAGGAGAATAGGACTATGATCAGAGTTCAAATCGGAAAGAGTTGCAATACTAGAATTCATGGTACTTGAAGGAGTGCTAATGAAGAAATCAAGGATATCAGGTCGTTTTGAACTAGAAGTATGTTGGATTGGGATAAAGCTTCTTAAAAAATCTTTCTTCAAGGTTTAGCAATACTGTAACCCCATTGAGGGTGCTTAGCATTGTGGTCACCACCCGCGAGGAACGAGGCTCCAAGTGAGTATAGAACAATCAAACAGTAAGAATATAGGAAGGGAATATCATTCTTACTGCTTGATTATTGCTGTTGTGGTTATTGTAATTGTGTCTGCTAATGTTGCTGTTGATTAGATTCTTGTTGTTTTGTTGTTGCTGTTCAATGTTGAATACACCTGCCGCGACCGCAGCAAGTGATAAATCTTGCTGGAATGGTTGACTATGATTGATTCGGATTGATTTTCTCCTGCAACTTTTCATAAGTAGATCATCCTTTATAATTTTCGGGATGGCTATTGTTGCAGATAACGCATTTGGCTGGGGTAGTTTTTTTTTTGCATTCAGTGGTAAGGTGGTCACCTGCACATTTGACGCATTTGGGAGTGTGTCGACAATAAGTCTTCGTATGTTTATACTCTTAGCATCTATGGTATTGCAACAATATCTTTCGTTACTGATGTACGGTTTTTAAACTTTTATTTTTGTGTATATTAGCGTCTTGTGGTTGTAGATGTCTTTATTGTTTGGCGCCAGTTTTAGTGACACGAAAAATAGTGGCAAAGGGGTACTTTTCTTTATACTAGAAATACCAGTGACACTAATGTCCTAGTATCTCAAACTAATTTTTTATGTCTGCAGTTGGTGTTTAGTGGTGAAGATGACGAATCACTACCTTATAAGCGTTTTTTGTCTTAGGCTGGTATGTGTGAAGGATAATTAATTAAAAAGAAAACTAAATTGGGAAATTGGAAACCATAAATCATAATCAGACATTAATTAATTCAAACAAAAATATTATAAAATATAACTTCTCTCATTTAATCATTTAATAATACTCGCGATAAATTTATATTTATTATAATATATTCGATATATTTTATAAAAACTATCTTTATAATTTTTTTAATATATTTTATTAATACAATTATCAAAATTCGACCCCTCCAACAACAGTTGCATTGGCTACGTTAACGAGTTTAACGAACTATTCAACTTACTTATTTAAAATTTATTAATACAAATTAAGAAAAAATAATTTTAATATTATTAGTTGAATAGTTTGTTCAACTCGATAATAATTATCAATCTAAATATTGTTGGAGCGGTTGGATATTGTTATGAAATAAAAGTTATCTTTAAATATACAAATAGAAAAATCGATCTATTTTAATTTTGACCTTCCTCATCGCTATTACCTATTTCTAAGGCCCTCATAAGTAATTCAGACCACACAAAGGAATTTTTCTTGAACATACAAGAGTCGTTCAATAAGTCCTTAGAAAATCCAAGAAATTGCGCCTTTAGTATCAGTAAAGATTTTTTTTCTGTAAGTAGCCGTATTAACAGGAAAGCTGTCAAAATTTCAGCTCGATCCATAGTGTAGGTCAATTTCTATCGTCGATTAAAGTGAACGACTTTTATTTGTGCATAACAATGGAAAAAAGCGAGTTTAGGGCTGTCATCAAACATCTCCATTTGAAAGGCCTAAGCCCGAAAGAAATCAAAGCCGAGTTGGATGCAGTTGATGGTACATCTGCACCTGTGTTTGCGATGGTTTACAATTGGGTGAATGAATTTAAACGTGGCCGTTCATCCACAAAAGATGAACATTATTCAGGACGCCCAGTTGAGGTGTCTACTCCTGAAATCATCGACAAAATCCACGATCTGATTTTGAACAATCGGCGAATTAAAGTTGCCGAATTAGTTGAGGCCACGGGCATATCACGAAGTACAGTCGCTTCAATTTTGCATGAAAAATTGTCTGTGAAAAAAATTTCGGCAAGATGGATGCCGCGTTTGCTCTCAGAGGAGAATAAGCGCAATCGTGTAGTGAACTCTAAGGCTATGTTGGCACTCTTTCATCGCAATCCTGCCGAATTCCTTCGTCGATATGTCACTGTCGACGAAACCTGGATACACTACTACACTCCAGAAACGAAGAGACAGTCATCACTGAACAAAACTGTGCCATCGGCCGGCAAGGTGATGGCTACGATCTTTTGGGATTCGCAGGGCATCATTTTTATCGACTACTTGGAAAAACGAAAAACAATAACAGGAGCGTATTACGCGTCGTTATTGCAACGGTTGAGCGAGGAAATCAAAGAGAAACGCCCCCGTCTGAAGAAGAAAAAAATCCTCTTGCATCAGGACAATGCGCGTGTTCAAACCTGCGCTGTTTCCATGGCCAAAAATGTGGAATTGAGAATGGAATTGTTGCAGCATCCCGCTTATTCACCAGATTTGGCCCCGAGTGACTATTTTATTTTCCCCAATCTGAAGAAATGGCTTGGCGGACGACGGTTCACTTCCAACGAGGACGTCATTGCTCAAACGGATGAGTATTTTGCAGAACTTCCGAAATCCTAGTTCTTTAAGAGATAGTACAAAGAATTTAAAAAATATGACATTAACGTATGTAAACTGTTCAATTCAGCGTGTGAGAGACCCCTAAAGTAAAAGGTTTTGAAGGAAATTTCAAGATGAAGGAAATGTCAAGATGATCAGAATAATTTAAAATATTCTAAATATTTATATTGACTCTCTGTAAGGTAACAATAAAATACCAACTTCTTTGGAAGTTGCAGAAATCCGAATAATTTTAATTATTTTAATAAAATAGAGTTTTTCTTATAAATATGTTCTTTAAATAAAATATGTAATAAAAAATGTTTTCAAAAATTAACAATCCTCAATAATGGGAGAGGACTATTTTTCAAAAGCTTATTCTAATCCTACCTTAGACAATTACCATTAATTCATTATCGGCTCTACATTCATTAACATGCCATATTAACACATGTATAATAAGCGAATCAAAAATATATAAAATTTTATCTTCTTGTTTTGCTGACAAGATAGACGCTCCTCCCTAGAGTAAAAATAGACAATTCTTTGCCCTTAATTTGGCCAAGCATTGATTTGAATTTAAATCTCATACATCACGTTTAACAATGATAATAAACATAAAAAAAAGTTCACCTTTTAGTAGTAAGTACTAATTTTATTTTAGTAGATTCTTTATATTGTCACAATAACTTTTATTTCTGAATTTTTAAGCAAACTAATCTTATATGACCATTAAATAAATGAGAGCGTAAAAAAAAATAAACACTTTCTGATTATTTGACAAAACATAAAAACTAAAGTATAAATTTTTACCACCGAAGTGTTCAAAAGGGAAAAAATCACATTTTATGGTAAAATAATACTGATTACAAGCAAACACCTCTTGGGGTTTTGCCCAACAAAAGTGCTTAAAAAATAGTCTGCTCTGTAAGTACTTATTTAGATTTGATTCGAAATAGTTTTCTTTTACTGTTTACAGGTTGCGAAAAAGTGTCAGGTTTACTTTTGAAAATAAACCACAAAAACATTTAAATGATTTTAGTTTTTAAGAGTTAATCTAAGAAATCAGAAGTGTTTGTCACTTCGAAACTTATCCTAACCCTCAATTAAGTTTATGGGACATAAAACGTTTCATGTATTTATTAAACAGCATATAAGAAAAGTAGAGAGACTTTTTTTAATATATTGCCAAATAAAACTAACAATTTTAAGATACGAGTATAATAAAATTTTAGAGAAAGTCATATTATACAATATAAGTTCTCAAAAAATTAGGATCATCAGTAAAAAATTCTGTGATTCCATTAGCATAAATAAACTGTAATATTTTAGACGGATAAAAATTTAAAAAAATGATTAAAGTCAAATCAAAAACGACACCAAATTTGTCAGTTTTCGGATATAATTTCTACTGTTCTTCTTGATAGGCACTATTAATAATTTTAAATAAATCCGACCGACAGTTTAGGGTTCAGTTCAGAACCTACAATCAAGTCTAAAGTACTTGGAGTTCAGTTTTAACTAAAATTGAGATCAGAGATAAATCGATCCATCATTAGTGAGTAATTAAACACTCTTAAGAGTGTGAAAGAACGATTAGAAAAAAATCTATAGTTAAGGTCATATTATTAGTAATAATGTAAAGGGTTTTCGAATAAGAGTGATATGATTTCTTTTCAAAAAAAAACACTCACTAATTGTTAAGGAAATTCAAATGTTTTTTATTTAATATGAAGTACAATCGGTACAATTAAGTTCTGAATAAAACGTCATTCAAATGGCCTCCACGACTTCTTTCGCAGGAACGAATTCGATGAACCCAATTTTCGAGCACATTTTCCAGTAAATCAAGTCGTATGTCATGAATAGCACGTTCAATATTGACTTCTAAAGCTTGAGGACAGTCTGGTTTATTGCTAAAGACCAATGGCTTCAAATAACCCCAAAAGAAATAGTCGAATGGTGTTAAATCACAACTTCTTGGAGGCCATTCAATGTCACAATTTCTTGAAATAATCGAATCTCCAAACTTTTCTCGCAATAATTCGGTTGTTACACGTGCTGTGTGGCACATAGCCCCGTCTTGTTGGAACCAGATGTTGTAAAAATCTACTTTTTTCAATTTCGGCCATAAAAAGTTGGTTGTCATCGATCTATACCGCTCTCCATTGACAGTAACAGTGTTACCAGCTTCATTTCGAAAGACGCACGGAACGATGATTCCACCAGACCAAAAACCACACCAAACTGTCAATTTAGGTAAATATAATGGGTACACGTATTCATGAATAATTTGTGGATTTTCTTCGCACCAGAATCGACAGTTTTGTTTATTTACCTCACCACTTAGATGAAAGTGAGCCTCATCGGAGAAGATGATTTTCTTAAAAAAATCGTTATCGATTTCAAGTTTTTTCCAAGACAAAATCAGCAAATTCACGACGTTTACGGTGGTCCAATGGCTTCAGTTCTTGAGCGATAACAATTTTATACGGATGCAAGCCCAAATCTTTTCTCAAAATCCGCCAGGTTGTGGTTTGAGACAGTCCCAATTCTTGAGAACGTCTTGGAATCGACAAATTGAGGTCTTCAGCAACACTTGGCTGAACGGCAGCAATATTTTCGTTACTTCGAGCGGTTCTTTATCTTATTGGCACTTGAACATTATGTAAAGAAAATTACGCTCGAAATTTTTAACAATTCGACGAATAGCGAGCCTTATTACGACCATAAAATGGCAAAAGCGCACGAAAAGTTGCAATTGGGAAACGATTACTTTGATAATAAAATTGAATAATTTGTAAACGTTGTTCTTGCGTATATCTCTCTATGATAAAATTGTAAACATTACAGAATACAATGAAAAAAGAAAATAGGTTATGACATATTACAAATGGCGAAAACGTCACTTAGAAATCATATCACTCTTATTGAAAAACCCTATATAAAGTATTTCGACGTAGAGCAAAATTTTTGTATATAAAATTATCGCCCATAAAAATAATTTTTTTAAATTTTTTTTTCAAGACAGATGAAAATTTTAACACGTTAACTTAACGTAAATGACGTCTATAGTAATCCAATGCTCATGACTAGGTTCAAATGATGGTAATAATTGTCCTATATTCTTAGTATTATAAATAAAATATTAAAATGGGTTTGTTTTAATCATCCGTCACCGATTTTAAACTAAGCGTCAACGTGGTAAAAGACACTACGTGCGCGACCCGCGTTCCTTGAGCTCAACCATCCCAAGAACGATCCCGCTGTAAACTATTGCGATCTAGTCTTGACAGTAATAAGAAATATTTATTTTAATGTTTTACTAATTTCTTACTCTTATCCCAGCAACTTATACAGTGTTTCATAATTATCTATAAATATTTGAGAAATTTACAAAAAGTCATACTAGTATATACGATATATTTTTCTAGGTGACATAACGATTGTTAATTTTCATTAAATTTGGTTAAACGTTTTTCTGATTTCTTGGAAATAAATATTGGAACTCTTTATGTACTATTACTCACTTGTCAAAGTGACTATCGTGACCTCTTTTTCGTTTGCAGAATTGGAAAAGCACCTAAATCTTGATATGGACCTAAATATTACTGCTGTCAAAGTGACTAAAGTGCATTACCCAACCGTAAAGTCTTACCCAAAACGCAGACCTGTAACAAATTATTGTCAATTAGAATTTTTAATCGGTACTCTCTGAACATAACCACGTTTCGGTTATAGCTATAACCCTATTTTCAACGTATTACATCATAACCTATGTATGTGTATGTTAATAGTGGGCATATGGGCGAATTGTTAGCTAATCACTTTTGATCAACCTTGATGTGTCTATGCTAACGTAATACTTTACGATTCAGAAGCAATTTTAGGATGGAATTCTTCGTATGGCAAAAATCAGTTTTTCTATTTTAAGGCACATAACCGGTGTATAATATACTTTTTTAAATTTTTATTTGTAGCACCGTTAATATGTGGAATAACTAGTTTTATTGAGTGTTCTGATAAATAACTGGTCTTGCTGACGAAAGTCCTAGAAAAGTTACTAGATTTTTGAGAATCCTTAAAAAAAAGTTTTTTGAGAATGCCAGGAAATGACTGAGTTCGTTGAACAACTTATGTGATTATTTGGGGTCCTTGAACAATGACTACTTTTGATGAGGACCCTAGAAAATAATTAAATTATTTGAAGGCACTAGAAAATAACTGGGTTTCCTTATAAACCTAAAATATAATTCTGTATTTTCGTAGGCTCTTAAAAAATCCTAAGAGTCCTAGGAAATTGCTGCGTTTATCGAGGACCCTAGAAAATGACTTGTTTGTTGAAAATCTTATATAATTACTGAGTCCATTAAGGACCTTATATGATAATACATTTTGAAGACCGTACAAAATGAGTATTTTCTTGAAAAGCTTTAAAGTAACTAGGTATGCGGGAGAACATAAAAGGGAGCATCCGGAATTTTGTAAACTAATTTAGATTGGAGCATTTGTATTCGAAGGCACTTGAAACGCTTAGTAGAGAGTTCCATATTTCTGGTTCATAAGTACATAACATATAAGTTTCAGTAGGACATTGTATAAAAGTACTTTTGTTGTGTATATTATGCTAACAATATTTGTCTATAAATCAAATGTGTTTAGCTGTTGTCTTTTAAGTCATATGTGTGAATGCCATGTCAATCATATGTCTAAATACAGTTCTAGATAACCAACTTTAGTGTTTTGTGGTATGGCACTACCATTTAGGTAAATGTGCGAATATGGTTCACGGCTAGGTATGCGGGAGAACAGTCAAAGTTGTGTTAAGGACCCTAGAAAATTATACGTTTTATAAAGAACCTCAGAATTCATCTTTGTTTGATTAGAACTCTAAACACTAGAAAGGTTTTTGTAGACCCGAAAAAATATTTTTTTTATTATTATTTTAATAAATTCCTCGGCATTCGTCAAGGAACCTAAAACATTAAAAAAATGACTTAGTTGTTGATTACCCTAGACAATTACTGAGTTTATTAGGGACTTTTTATGGCAATACATTTTGAAGACCGTAAAAAATGAGTATTTTTCTTAAAGAGCTTTAATGTAACTAGGTATGCGGGGGGACATATAAAGTTGTCTTAAGGACATTAGAAAATGACAAGTTTTATTAAAAACCTCAGAATCCATCTCCATTTATTTAGGACTCTAAAAAAATAGAAAGGGTTTTGTATACTCTTAAAAAATAACTGGATTTGCTGGTTTGTTAAGGATTTATTAAGTAAATTACAATATGAGTTGGTTGTTGAGAATTCTTGAAAATTACTGAATCCATTAAGGATCTTATATGACAATACATTTTGAAGACCGTACAAAATAAGTAATTTTCTTGAGAAGTTTTAAAGTGACTAGGTATGCGGGAGGACAAACAAAGTTTTGTTAAGAACCCTAGAGAATGACAAAGTTTATTAAGAATCTCAGAATCCATTTCCGTTTATTTAGGACTCTATACAATAGAAAGGTTTTTGTACAATCTTAAAAAATAAAAAGATTTGCTGGTTTCTTTAAAGATTTTTTAAAAAAAATTAGAAAATGACTTGTTTGTCCCTTAAAAAATGATTATTTTTGTTGATAATTGAAAATGACTAGTTGTGTTGGGAATCATATAATAACAGACCATGTTTTTGGTAGACCCTCAAAAAATTACTTGACTTTATAAGAAAGGTAGGCACTATTGAAGTACTGTTCCAAAAACTAGTTTTGTCCTTAAAATTTGAAGGTATTTTTAAAAATAATACTATATAAATAAAAGGAACGTAAAAATAATTCGAATTAATCAATTTTAGGTATTCTTTTCAAGGTCAGGTAATCTGAGAATCTAAATTGATTTTTTTTATTTTTTTATATTTTTTATTTTTACAGATATTTACAACTACAACATAGTAATAAGCAAATTTGAGCAATATTATTAATTAGCTTGAAAGGTTGTGGGGAGTAAACATCCAATGAAGTTCCTCCTGCTAGCGTGTGTTTCTGTTTAGGCTCAGTATTTTAGTAAATCACGCGGCCAGTGATGCTTAAGTCTTCGATGGGTATTTATAGGGAAGGAAGTGGAGGATAGTTCTTGAACAAGAGGTTTATTATGATTGAAGACACGGGAACAGAACTTTTTATAACGAGATACTGCCACATCAAAAACAAATGGGACTTTAAGATCACGATGAATAACAGTATTGCGAACATAAAAGGGAGCATCGACAATTGTACGGAGTATTTTTGATTGAAGAGATTGGATTGGACGGGAATTAGAAGGCTTAGTAGATCCCCAGAGTTCTAGTCCGTATGTCCATATGGGTTTCAGTAAGTTATTGTATATCAGTACTTTGCTGTCTATAGTAAGTTTGGAACGTTTGTCTAGAATTCGAAGTAGTTTTAGGTAACGTCTTTTTAGTTCTTGTCTTTTAAGTCTTGTATGTGGGTTCCATGTCAAGCGTTTGTCTAAGTACAATCCTAGATACCGAGCTTCGGTGTGTTGAGGTATGGCACTGCCATTAAGGTATATGGGAGGGCATGACTCACGACGGAGAGTGAAAGTTACCTGGGTAGATTTACGTTCATTGACTTTTATTCTCCATCTAGTAAACCAGTTCTGGAGGGTTTGGATTTGGATTTGGAGAGTTTCGGAAGCATGTTGGGGATTTACGCTAGATGCAAGGCAGGCCGTATCATCGGCGTATGTAGCAAAGAAGGTATTAGGGTAGGTTGGGATATCGGATGTGTAAATGTTGTAGAGGATGGGTTCAAGTATGCTACCCTGAGGAAAACCAGCTGATATCGGAGAGATATTGGAGAGTTCGTTCGATCCATTTACTTGGAAGTGTCGGTTGGAAAGGAATGATCTTAGGACTAGAAAATAGGTGGAAGGAAGGAGCCTCTTGAGTTTCCAGAGTAGACCCGGGTGCCAAACTCTATCAAAAGCTTGACTTATATCAAGAAACACACCGGGACAGTACTCTTTTTTTCTAAAGAGGATGCAATGAAATCGACAACTCGATGACACTGCTGGGTAGTGGAGTGCTCGGCGCGGAAACCAAATTGGTGATAAGGATATAAATTTGAAGATTCGTGTAGAGGACGTAAGCGGCGAAGGAGGATTTTTTCAAAGATTTTTGAGAGTAGTGGAAGGAGACTTATTGGCCTGTAGGAAGTGGGGCGGTTTATTAGTTTATTGGGCTTAGGGATCATTTGAATGATGGCAACAGAAAATTTAGGGGAAAAGTTTTGGAGTGTAGATTATTTTTCGGAAACTTTTAGTGTGCTTAGAAGTTTTAAATTTCTCTAAATTTGGGTGGGTTACTATATCAGGTAATTGATTCTTCTGTTATTTTTTACAAGGGACTATTTTAATGAGTTTTTTTTTAAATTTAGTTCTACCATATAAAAAAAAGGGTGAAAATTCTACATGGAAACTTCATTTAAAAAATTCAACAAAACTTAAAAATAAATTTTCTTTTCTATTGGAATATTTGTTGTTTCTTTTTTAGCCAATTTTAATTATTTAAAGCTGATGTGCAAAAATTATTCAACTATTGAAGATTTTCGAGAAATTTTCAAAACTGAAATATTTTGTTAGACAGCTTTTCTATGGTGAACTCTTTTGAAAATTCTAATTACAAAAGTCTATTGTGTTAGTGTGAAACTAAAAATCGATATATAATAGCAATAGAAGAAATTATGCTTTTTGGTAAAGTTTCATTTCAGTTAAAACTTTTGGGAAAATGTTTAGCAAAAATTTCCATTCTGGAAGGAAAGTAAAACAGGCATAAACACACACACACATCGGTATCCCCACACGCACACACATACATCCATGAAGTATTAATTTGTATATCTGGTTTTTATACATTCAAACATGCCCAACTCTAAGTACAAATACGACAGCCCACACACTCTCCTCAATATTCTTATATGGGGGGTATGATGATGTCTTAGAGATGGTAAATTGTGGTTTAGCATTAATTAAAAATATTTAATTCTCTTATCACGAAACATGCAAATGGCAGAAAAGACAACACGAGCAATTGTTCGTTTTTCTTTAATTTGATTACCACAAAAAAAAATTCGGTTGATTATATTCTATTATGTACGAAGAATCGGAAGATGAAACCTATTATCCCTTGGTCTAGATATAAAAATCACTAATTTAATAGATAGAAAATTTACCATTTTTATTACAATTGTGAAATTTTTTACTTAGCAACTAAAGGACCATCCCTTCCACCTATCCTTCCGTCAATAATAATAATATTACGAGTAATAATAATAATAATAGACAAGAAACAATTTTTACGAGTCTTAATTTTTGTATAAATATTAAATTGAAAGAAAATTCTTTTTAACAATTCATCCATTTAATCCTTTATAAAAGGCTAAAGGATCAGCTATTGAATTGAGAAGAGAAAAGAAAGAAGTTACAAAATAAATTGGATGAAAATGATTTGTAGAGGGGTGCAAGAACGGAATATATTTAGGTTGTGGATTGACAGTAAAATTTAAAAAAAAAAATGATTTTTCATGGTTAATTCCCACCAACATCAAAGGACGACGACGATAAACTCTTTTGGATTTAATTGCCGCACAAATCTCCATTGAAAGGTTTGTAATTTCTTCTTTTTAATGCAGCGAGGGTGGTATTAATTTTTTAATTTTTTTTTGGTTGCAATAGAACGAAAGTGACACTTGTGCTCAAGTGGTTCATCTTTGCTTTTTTTTCTCTAGAGCTTTTGCAAAAGACAGACAGATCCATTCATTCCATGCAGCTTACACTCAAAGAAGTGTAAACTCTCGTGTCAAAGTTTGTGGCAGTTGATTCCGAATGGCAAAATTTTCAACCTAAACACCTCTTCTTTGACCTTTTGTGTCGGTTCTGTGCAAATGGCAGTATGTTAGTATGTTGTAGAAGTACATTTGCTCATGTGTATCTTATGACATCAAGTGTAATATTAGCTTTAATAAATTACAAATATTTTTCATATAAAATCTCGGTTAAGCATTTAAATTTTTTATTTTTGAACTCTTCTCAATAAGTTTTTTTTTTAATTATTAGTTTTTTATTATAAATAAATTTATTTTTATAGCCAATAGTCTTTATAAGTGAATGAACTTTCAACAGTTTCTTAAAACTCTTCTATTAATGGTAAAAATTAAGTATGGCATAAAATAAATGATGTTGTTTTTGAAATTTTTCTGTGTAAAATTTTCACCAATTAAAACCAATTTTACATTACAGAACCGTCATGTCCCTGATGTTGGACTCGAGGGTCGTTAGAACTCGAGGAACAATAGTCCTAAAAAGATCCTATTGGAAGGGGTAATCCAGCAGAGTAGTGATTTCAACCATCCCTGTCCCACAAAGTAATGCTTGATGGCGTTTCCATTAGTAGATCGGGAAATATTACCAAGTAGGGTTTTTTTAGTTAGTTAAAGTCGCACACTTTGTCTTTCGATAATTTCTACCTTACTACAACAAAATGAAAAAGCCTCCCAGTAACGATATTAGAATACTCAAACACCAGTAGTAATATTGAAAGATCAGACTATGATCAATACCAGAAGTGCCTTTGGAATTTACTGAACCCCGTAAGCAGTGCCTGATTTTCACAAGGTTCCTTACTATATGTCTTTGAAAAAAATGGTACAATGGGGGTCGAATGTCCTACGGTGCTAGTTACACCCTGTCCGACCTAGATGAGATATTTTTTGGCTTGATACCTATATCGCGGTCACAGTTTTCAGACTGGTGGTCAAAAATACCAATTATCCAAAGTATTGTCACTTCAGATGATATTAACGGCTTAGGATTGGCCTTCCTACTAACAGTTGACTTTTAGGAGTGGTGAATAAAAAACAGGATCACCGGTTTCCTGGATGAGACCACTCACTGTGAAAATGACATTGATAGATTAATTCTGCAATTGCTTCGGGCGTAAAGCAGAAAGGCAAGAATTTAGAAGGAACTGGTAGAGTTGGCTACAGGCAGTATATATCTATTTTCATATTATACTAGATGCGTTATCTACTAAGTTGTTGTTATTTTAAAGGCGCCATCTGTAATATACGAGATATAAAGAACACCATTTCTACCAGTTCTGAATTCACAGACCATCAAATTGTGGGGCAGACCGTATAAGACGGTCATGCATAGGATTAAAAGCCTATCTGCAACAACATCAACTGTCCTGAAATGCTGCACATAATAGTAGAACATCTATTCCCGGAGAAACCAGAACTTCCCGACTACCACCCGGAGGGTGAAAAAGTGGAAATTACTGGAGTGACCATGGAAGAGCTCATGAGGGCCTGCAATAGACTGCAGAATGGCAAGGCACCAGGACCAAGCGGCATACCAAACATTGCACTGAAGAGTGCAATTGCTGCCAGACCAGATATGTTTATAAACATGTATGACGCCTGCCTGCGGCAAGGTGTATTTCCGACTCGATGGAAGCAACAAAGATTGGTTCTTATCCCAAAAGAACCAGCATCCTATCGTCCACTTTGCATGCAAGATTTGGACGGGAAGAACTTGGAACGGATAGTGGCCGACAGATTGGAGCAATACATCAATTCTCAACTTTCCGAATTCCAATTCGGATTCAGGAAGGGGAGATCGACCATCGATGCGTTGGAACTCGTCACGAACATCGCAAAGGAAGCCATCTCAGGAAAGAGATGGAAAGGCGGTTCCAAAAAGTATTGCCTCATTGTCACCCTGGACATCAAAAATGCTTTTAACTCGGCCCGCTGGGATAGAGTCCTGGAGGATCTTAAGAACATGGGGATGCCCTACTACCTACGGAGGATGGTCAGATCATACTTCAGTGATCAACTACTACACTACGAAACGGAGGATGGACCAGCGGAGTATGGGGTCACGGGTGGGGTACTTCAGGGCTCTGTCCTGTCACCACTCTTGTGGAACGTCATGTACGACGGCCTACTCCATCTGGAATTACCGACGAACACAACGCTCATGGCTTTCGCGGACGACGTAGCGGTTATCCTTGTAGCCAAACACCTAGAGAATCTCCACCACCATCCGGAGGATAAGACGTAGCGGTTATCCTTGTAGCCGCATTCTCCACCACCATCCGGAGGATAAGACAGTGGATGACATCGGTAGACCTGTCATTGGCGGAACATAGGACCGAAGCACTTCTTGTGAATAGCCGGAAGAAATTGAAGACCATTACCATAAGAGTGGGCGAACACAACATCCAGTCCCTACATTAGGTATCTAGGAGTGGTTTTGGATGCCAGACTCAACTACAAGAAGCACATATCCAGCGGCAGCAGGAAGTCATCAGCAGTACAGGGCGCGCTTTTCGCGGATAATGCCCCAGGGAAATTCGAAGACGACTACTGGCAACTGTGGTTACCTCAGTTCTGCTATACGGAGCACCAGTGTGGACGAAATCGCTAGAGCTAACAACATACCGCAAGACAATGTCATCAATCCAGCAGCTCTCAGCGATCAGAGTGGCGTCAGCATACCGAACGGTATCACACGATGCGGTTGACGTTATGGCATCATGCCCACCCATCGACATCCTGTCAGGAGAGCGAGAACGCCAACATCGTAGAAAGAAGGAAGAGCGGCAAAAGGTCCTCTGTGAAGAGGAGAGACCCGAGAGTCTTCGCCTCTGGCAAGAAAGATGGGACAGCTCGACGAAGGGTTCGTGGACTCATCGACTGATACCAGATGTCACCAAATGGGTCACTCGCCTGCACGGGGAAGTCGGGTATTACATCACCCAACTCTTGACTGGACATGGATGCTTTCGGGCATACTTGCGCAGATTCACGAAAACAGACTCCCCAAACTGTCATCGTTTTGTGTTCTACCAATGCCCCTTTTACGAGGGGACACGGGCAGAACTGGAGAAAAATGTGGACCGTTCCATCAGTCCAGAAAACATAGTGGGGTGCATGGTGAAGAACCAATCGGCTTGGAACAGAGTTGCATAGTACACGGAATCTATCATCAAGGATCTTCACACCACGTACGAAGAATAGGCCGCGAGGCGTCATAACATCGGGACAGCAGTAAAATATTATAAGAACGCCCCGGCGAAGTAGTATTTACAAAGAGTGCCACCGGGGAACCATCGTTCTGGGAGAAAGGGTAGAGGTACAGGTTAGGTTTTAGCGAGTTAAAAATCCCGCATAACTCGTCTGACAGGTAGAAGGCCTCCCAGTCGAGTACATTTTGAAGGTTTCCCCCTGTACCTCAATAATCTAAAAAAAAAAAAAGACCATCAGATTGTTAACTTATTATTACCATCTACTGACAGTTATTTCACGAACATAAATAATAAGTTCTGTTGCAAAAAAATTTGTATTTATATGTAAATAAAAAAGCATTATTTTTGTACTTCTAATAAATTGTATTTATTCCACTAAAAACTATTTTGATTTTAGAACTTAAGTTAGTTATTAGTCATGTACAGACATTTCATCAGTTCTAACCTCAATGGAGTTGCTCTGAATTGGTTTATTTTTATATATTCACAATAATAAATTCAGTACTGATAATCGGATATGATAAATATCCGATAATCAGTACTGAATTTATTATTGGGAATATAAAAAAAAACTCATAGTGTGGATAAATAATATTGCATTAGAATAGAAAAACTTAAATAAAGTGAATAAAAAAAAATTAATTATTTTATAAGTGGCTTAATTAAAAATGTTCATAAGTATTTAAAAAATCTGAGATTACTGACCAAATGAGGAATGTCGACGATAACCGTCTTCTGCCAGTGAGGATAAAGATTTCGTAGCAAATTCATAAAACCAGATGGGCGACCTCAGCATAAAAAAATAGCGAAAAAGAGTGTAACTATCACCAGCTAGCCCGGCTCATCGCCAAAGGCTAAAAATAAAAAGAAGGCAATAAACTTTCCAGCATCGGATACAGCAAAAAATGATCCCGACAACAGATTTGCTCTATTGTCCGAAATTCTAACACTGCGACGGTTTCAAATTCCTTTACACAAGCGAATATTTAAGTCACAAATGTCACAAATTTTGTTAAGCTAGGTCGTGCCATTGCCAAACCATTGGTAACGAGCAATTCGTTGCAATACAATCTTAGTCTGGTAAGGCGGAAAAGGCTTATAAGGTAATCATTCGTCATCTTCACTATTCAACACCAACTGCAGCATAAAAAATGAGTTGGAGATACAAGGACATTAGGGCACTGGTATTTCTAGTATAAAGAAAAGTACCCTTTTGCCACTATTTTTCGTGTCACTAAAACCGGCGCCCAACAATAAAGACATCTACAACGTCAAGACGCTAATATACACAAAAATAAAAGTTTAAAAACCGTACATCAGTAAAGAAAGATATTGTTGCAATACCATAGATGCCAAGAGTATGAACATACGAAGACTTATTGTCGACACACTCCCAAATGCATCCAGTGTGCAGGTGACCACCTTTCCACTGAATGCAAAAAAAAATAAAACTATCCCAATTAACCAATACACTTATACACCAATTAAACAAAATACTAACACCATTTGTATATAAATGCTTTGATGTCCATTGTGTCAGCTTTATCGTCCACTGTTCAAAAATAAATGTCGTCGTGCACTACAAATTCCCTCTCCATTATTTTATGGAACCCCTATCGACAAGAACTGGACATTATTCTACATAACAAACGCATTGGCATTGCTCTATTAACTGAGACGCACTTTACATCCAGGCCAAACTTTACGATACGAGACTACAATATATACAAAACTGGTCTCCAAATCCCTGCAATTCACATTTGTCACTCCTTATTTAATCTTAATGTAGCATCTGTAAACTGTCCTCCCAATAAAACCATAACTGGTTCCGACTTTTTATCCTTCCTACACTCACTTGGAGCCTCGTTCCTCGCGGGTAGTGATCACAACGCTAAGCACCCTCAATGCGGTTACCGTGTTACTTTATTCCATACATCACATCAAATAACTTACCCTCCAAATCCAACATACTGGCCTACTTCTAGATCAAAACGACCTCATATCCTCGATTACTTCATTAGCAGTCCTTCAATTACCATGAATTCTAGTATTGAAAATCTTTCCGATTTAGACTTTGATCATTGTCTTGTTCTCCTTACCCTGAATTCTCAGCCAATCTTAAAGATATTTGATCCTAGGCTCATAAATGGAAAAATAGATTGGATTATATTTAGAAACAAATAAGAACAATTTTCAACTCTTATTAAAACGACTTCCTGGTAAATGAAATCTGATTTATGATCACCGATTTGCTTCCGATCTGAACACTTCACAATCCAGCAATGTCATTGCGTTGTTGATCACATTGCAACCTCTCTTGAGAGGAAAGATTATTTTCTAGGAGTATTTTTAGATATATCCCAAGCTTTTGATCGTGTGTGGCATCCTGGACTCCTCTGGAAACTCAAGCGCTTTCTTACTTCAACATACTACCTTATTATAAACTCATATCTCTCCCAACGTCATTTCCAAGTTGCAATTAACTCAGAATCCTCGGAAATATATCCTTTTCAAGCTGGAGTCCCACAAGGCAGTATTTTTGGTCCAATTTTATATAATATTTATACCCATGATATCCCATCTGATCCTTATACTATCATTGCTACTTATGCAGATAATACGGTCATACTTGCTACCCATACAAATAATGACATAGCTCCCAACAATTACAATTCCATATCCACAACCGTCAATCTTAGTTTATGAGATAGAGAGTGGTGTGAAGAGTGGGGAAAACCTACCCCTTAAATCCTTAATAGCAACATGATTCCACAATATGATAAAGTACGTTATTGAGGACTTTAGGTGGACAAGAGATAAACCGACATACAAGACTAAAAAAACTTGAAGCCGTTAGACGTTACCTATAACTAACAATCAAAAGTAAACTTCTAATATACAATACAAATATAAAACCTATTTGGACTTATGGAATTGAACTTTTAGGTTCAACGAAACGTTCCAATTCCTATCGCATTCAGGCCTTACAATCCAAAATCCTCCGTAAAATTGTTGATACCCCCTTCTATATTCCTAATAACATAATACGTCGTCATCTAAATGTTCCCTTTGTTCAGGACTTGTGCACCAAAAATTGTAGATTTCAACTCCAAATCCTACAACTGCCATTTATCGATTCAGTATTTTACAAACGCCACCTATCAATTCAAATTCCGCTAGCTATCTACAATATCTATCAAAATAAAAATTTAATATAAATGTAACCTTAATAAAACCGGAAAAAATCACCGATACTGTAATCTGAGAGCTTTTAGAGAACTCTTCTTTAAAGGTGCTTGATAAACCAAAAAAATTTAAGAAAAAATACAATTCAATTTTTCCCTTCGTTATATTTTATGAAATTTTCTTCTTAATAAATAAACTTATTTCTCCCCATCCAAACCCCAAACAGTATCAACCTTCTTAAAGATAAACGATAACAATTTAAAGGAAATTAGGATGAAATAGTATTAAAGTTTTAGTTTTAATAGTTTTCAACAAAATCCTTTTTAAAAATGATTTATTAATAAAAAATAAAAATAATTATCCTAAAAGCCATCCGAAAGTGTATCTTTAGTAAGAAGCTTTTAGTCAGACTGTGCTTCCGTAACTGTTGTTATTTTTCGCCATTAGGACAACCTTGAACTGATTTGCCCTCCACTTAGAAGAGAACGAAAAAAGTTTAATTGGTAAAAAATTGCATTACTTCCGCTCAAGTTTTCTTCTGGTAAAGATTCCTTTCCATTTACTTATTTTGTCTGTAATTTTTTTCACTCTCGGATTTGTATGGTTTTTTGCATATCTTTAAGGGTCGATTTATTTTACTTTCTTGCATATGTTTTTGCATCGAATTGTTTTCCATTCAACTCTCGGAGCTTTTTTTTTAATTGTTTTTTTGATATTTTGTCGGATGGGGGAGGGGGAGGGGGTTTGTATAGTCAACTGTGTTTTTTATATTTTTTCTTTGACTTTTCTCCTAAAATGTAATTTTTTTCTACTAAATTATTTTTGGTTTTTTATGTTTTTTAACTTTATTTTTTTTTACTCAATGTAAATTTTTTTTTTTTTGTAACGCTTGCATTAATAAATGCTAATTTTTCAATTTTAATATTTCTTTTTTTAATTTTGTGTATAGGTCTACAAAGGGTAGGGTGTATGTAGTAAATACAAATAATAATACATTAAATTACTAGGTAGGAAAATAGTTTTTTTTCCCATGTTTCCAAAATATTTTTTTTGCATAAATTTTTACTAGTTTTTTTCTGACTTGATTGGTATTTTTTCTATTCTACTTTTGACGTTTATTTTATAGTTTGTTTTCTCAAATTCTACTTGAAGATAAAAAGAAGGCTGAGAGAAGGGGTTGCAGAATTTTGTATTATATAATCTAATATGATTTTTAATATCATCGCGTCGAGGACTGAAATATATTTGTTCTTTTTAGAGTTTTCAAGTTTTACCTTCAAATTTTTCAAGTAATGGAGAAACTCAAAGTTTTGCTGGTTTCTTAGTCGTACTAATAACTACTCACTCTGAGCTAAGGAATTATTATTTTTTAATAATTTCTTTATAAATTTTTGATTGGAATTTATTTTTGATAAAATAAATATTCTAGAAATGGAAAACAAGCTGAATTTTTAGTTTTTCCAGTTTTATTTTTTGTGTTTTACCTACGCGAATATCTTTTGTTTCTTATAAAATTTATCTACGTGCGCATATGCTCAGGAAAAGTTCAGCCGTTGGGTTGCTGCTCTGATTGCTGCTCATTCTGCACACTGATAGCTTATCGTCAATTCTCTTTCTTTTATCTCTTTTAATTACTCGCAATTATTTAATGATGCTACTCAAATCGGATGATGACAAATTTAAATAGAAAATTTTATGAAGTTTTGGTAAAGTTTTCTCAAAAACTCCCACAGAAATTTATTCTCACAGGTCATTTTCCTTCCAATCAGCATAATAAGGGTCATAAAAGGTTTGCCTAAGATTTGCCGCAATGACACCATAAAAAACCGATATTTTTATAGGAAAAAAAACAAATTTTAAAAGAAAAAAACATCAAATTTTATGCAATAATTCTTCAAAAGCTCTCATAAAAAGTTATCCTGAAAGGAGATTCTTCTTCCAATCAGGATAATAGGATCGAGAAAAACTTCGCAACGATACCAAAAAATATCTAAAAATCCACCATTTTCATAGAAAAAAAACAATTTTAAGAACGGCTGGACTCAGTGTAATAATTATTGCCTCCTATTTTCTAAGAAAACTGGGTGCCTGGTGTAAAATTGGATTTTCGGCAATTTTTGCTACAAATTTTCGAATTTTTGTGGTTTTCGCATGCCTATCTTTAGGCGTCGATTTATTTTGTTTTCTTGCATATTTTTTGGGACCCAATTGTTTTCCTTTCTACTCTCGGTAGCTTTTTTTTGGATGTTTTTTGTTATTTGTCGGTAAGGAGGTGACAATGTTTTAATATTTGTATATTTTTTCGTTGAATTTTTTTCTAAAATTTAGTTTTTTTCTACTAAATTATTTTTTGTGTTCTATTTTTTTTTTAGAATTTTTTGTGTTCTATATAAAAAGTCCTGCATAGAGGAAATCATAAAAAATTTGTCAAAATCGTTCCTTTTCAGGACTACAAATAAATTTTAACAAGGAGGAAACAAATATTTTATGTTATTTACAAAATTAAACTTAACTTCCCAAAAGGATCAAATAGAGTATCGAAAAATATTTATCTTAGTCAACACAAGGACATTAAGTGAAAATATTGATGAAAAATTATTCTTTTAATGCAAAAATTTCGGTAACTTCGGTAACTAAAAAATTTAATTTTACGCATTTTTTTTTGAATAGCGCTCACAAAAATTTATTCTGAAAGGATATTTTTTTTTCGATCAGGATAGTATGGATCAAGAAGGCTGTGTAAAAGTATACGCAATGAAACCATGAAACAAATTGCCATTTTTATCCAAAAAAGCAAACTTTATTTTTAAAAAAATACAGCGAATTTATGCATTTTTTTTAAAACGCCTGGAAAATTTTTTCCTGTAAGGACTTTTTTAGTCAGATCAGGATAACAAGAATAAGTAATAGTTTTGCCTAAGTATGCGCATTAACATCACAAAACAAATCTTCGAAAAAATTGCCTTTTTCATAGAAAAATATAAATTTGAAGAGAAAATTTTATGATCTTTTGGCAAATTTTTCTCAAAACTCCCACCGAAATTTATCGTGACAGGTCATTTTCCTTCCAATCATTATAGTAAGAGTAGTAGAAGGTTTGCCTGAAAGTACGCAATGACACCATAAAAAAAATCCAAAAAACCTTAATTTTTAAACAAAAAAAACGAATTTTAAGAAAGAAAACAATAAATTTTATGAATTTTTTCTCAAAACCACCAACAAAAATTTATCCAGAAAGGATATTCTCATTCCAATCGAGAACATATGCATTGGAGAACCTTTGCCTAAAAGTGTGCAATGACACCTTTAAAAAAAATTCGAAAAAATCTAAATTTTTATAGAAAAAAAACAAATTTTAAAAGAAAAAACCAACAAATTGTATGCATTTTTTCTCAAAACTGCCCACAAAAATTTATCCAGAAAGAATATTCTCGTTCCAATGAGAATATTATGAATCGGAGAAGCTTCGCCTGAAAGTGCACAATCATACCACAAACAAACATCTCCAAAAAACCACCATTTTCATAGAGAAAAATAAATTTTAAGAGAAAGTGGACTCCGTGTAATAATTGTTGCCTCCTATTTTTTGAGAAAACTGGGTGCCTGGTGTAAAAATTGGATTTTCGTGAATAATTGTCACAAATTTTCGAATTTGTGTGGTTTTTTGCATATCTTTAGGGGGTCGATTTATTTTGTTTTCAGTAAATAAAAAATTTAATTTTAGGCAATTTTTTTTGAATAGCGCTCACAAAAATGTATTCTGAAAGGATATTCTTTTTTCGATCAGGATAATATGGATCAAGAAGGCTGTGTAAAAGTATACGCATTGAAATCAAGAAACAAATTGCCATTTTTATCCAAAAAAGCAAACTTTATTTTAAAAAAAACAGCGAATTTTATGCATTTTTTTTAAAACGCCTGGAAAAAATTTTCCTGTAAGGACTTTTTTAATCAGATCAGGATAATAAGAATAAGTAATAGTTTTGCCTAAGTATGCGCATTAACATCACAAAACAAATCTTCGAAAAAATTGCCTTTTTCATAGAAAAATCTAAATTTGAAGAGAAAATTTTATGATCTCTTGGCAAATTTTTCTCAAAACTCCCACCGAAATTTATCGTGACAGGTCATTTTCCTTCCAATCATTATAGTAAGAGTAGTAGAAGGTTTGCCTGAAAGTACGCAATGACACCATAAAAAAAATCCAAAAAACCTTAATTTTTAAACAAAAAAAAACGAATTTTAAGAAAGAAAACAATAATTTTTATGAATTTTTTCTCAAAACCACCAACAAAAATTTATCCAGAAAGGATATTCTCATTCCAATCGAGAACATATGCATTGGAGAACCTTTGCCTAAAAGTGTGCAATGACACCTTTAAAAAAAATTCGAAAAAATCTAAATTTTTATAGAAAAAAAACAAATTTTAAAAGAAAAAACCAACAAATTGTATGCATTTTTTCTCAAAACTGCCCACAAAAATTTATCCAGAAAGAATATTCTCGTTCCAATGAGAATATTATGAATCGGAGAAGCTTCGCCTGAAAGTGCACAATCATACCACAAACAAACATCTCCAAAAAACCACCATTTTCATAGAGAAAAATAAATTTTAAGAGAAAGTGGACTCCGTGTAATAATTGTTGCCTCCTATTTTTTGAGAAAACTGGGTGCCTGGTGTAAAACTTGGATTTTCGTGAATAATTGTCACAAATTTTCGAATTTGTGTGGTTTTTTGCATATCTTTAGGGGGTCGATTTATTTTGCTTTCAGTAAATAAAAAATTTAATTTTAGGCAATTTTTTTTGAATAGCGCTCACAAAAATTTATTCTGAAAGGATATTCTTTTTTCGATCAGGATAATATGGATCAAGAAGGCTGTGTAAAAGTATACGCAATGAAACCATGAAACAAATTGCCATTTTTATCCAAAAAAGCAAACTTTATTTTAAAAAAAAACAGCGAATTTTATGCATTTTTTTTTAAAACGCCTGGAAAAAATTTTCCTGTAAGGACTTTTTTAGTCCGATCAGGATAATAAGAATAAGCAATAGTTTTGCCTAAGTATGCGCATTAACATTATAAAACAAATCTTCGAAAAAATTGCCTTTTTCATAGAAAATATAAATTTGAAGAGAAAATTTTATGATCTTTTGGCAAATTTTTCTCAAAACTCCCACCGAAATTTATCGTGACAGGTCATTTTCCTTCCAATCATTATAGTAAGAGTAGTAAAAGGTTTGCCTGAAAGTACGCAATGACACCATAAAAAAAATCCAAAAAACCTTAATTTTTAAACAAAAAAAAACGAATTTTAAGAAAGAAAACAATAAATTTTATGAATTTTTTCTCAAAACCACCAACAAAAATTTATCCAGAAAGGATATTCTCATTCCAATCGAGAACATATGCATTGGAGAACCTTTGCCTAAAAGTGTGCAATGACACCTTTAAAAAAAATTCGAAAAAATCTAAATTTTTATAGAAAAAAAACAAATTTTAAAAGAAAAAACCAACAAATTGTATGCATTTTTTCTCAAAACTGCCAACAAAAATTTATCCAGAAAGAATATTCTCGTTCCAATGAGAATATTATGAATCGGAGAAGCTTCGCCTGAAAGTGCACAATCATACCACAAACAAACATCTCCAAAAAACCACCATTTTCATAGAGAAAAATAAATTTTAAGAGAAAGTGGACTCCGTGTAATAATTGTTGCCTCCTATTTTTTGAGAAAACTGGGTGCCTGGTGTAAAAATTGGATTTTCGTGAATAATTGTCACAAATTTTCGAATTTGTGTGGTTTTTTGCATATCTTTAGGCGGTCGATTTATTTTGCTTTCAGTAAATAAAAAATTTAATTTTAGGCAATTTTTTTTGAATAGCGCTCACAAAAATGTATTCTGAAAGGATATTCTTTTTTCGATCAGGATAATATGGATCAAGAAGGCTGTGTAAAAGTATACGCAATGAAATCAAGAAACAAATTGCCATTTTTATCCAAAAAAGCAAACTTTATTTTAAAAAAAACAGCGAATTTTATGCATTTTTTTTAAAACGCCTGGAAAAAATTTTCCTGTAAGGACTTTTTTAGTCAGATCAGGATAATAAGAATAAGTAATAGTTTTGCCTAAGTATGCGCATTAACATCACAAAACAAATCTTCGAAAAAATTGCCTTTTTCATAGAAAAATCTAAATTTGAAGAGAAAATTTTATGATCTCTTGGCAAATTTTTCTCAAAACTCCCACCGAAATTTATCGTGACAGGTCATTTTCCTTCCAATCATTATAGTAAGAGTAGTAGAAGGTTTGCCTGAAAGTACGCAATGACACCATAAAAAAAATCCAAAAAACCTTAATTTTTAAACAAAAAAAAACCAATTTTAAGAAAGAAAACAATAAATTTTATGAATTTTTTCTCAAAACCACCAACAAAAATTTATCCAGAAAGGATATTCTCATTCCAATCGAGAACATATGCATTGGAGAACCTTTGCCTAAAAGTGTGCAATGACACCTTTAAAAAAAATTCGAAAAAATCTAAATTTTTATAGAAAAAAAACAAATTTTAAAAGAAAAAACCAACAAATTGTATGCATTTTTTCTCAAAACTGCCAACAAAAATTTATCCAGAAAGAATATTCTCGTTCCAATGAGAATATTATGAATCGGAGAAGCTTCGCCTGAAAGTGCACAATCATACCACAAACAAACATCTCCAAAAAACCACCATTTTCATAGAGAAAAATAAATTTTAAGAGAAAGTGGACTCCGTGTAATAATTGTTGCCTCCTATTTTTTGAGAAAACTGGGTGCCTGGTGTAAAAATTGGATTTTCGTGAATAATTGTCACAAATTTTCGAATTTGTGTGGTTTTTTGCATATCTTTAGGCGGTCGATTTATTTTGCTTTCAGTAAATAAAAAATTTAATTTTAGGCAATTTTTTTTGAATAGCGCTCACAAAAATGTATTCTGAAAGGATATTCTTTTTTCGATCAGGATAATATGGATCAAGAAGGCTGTGTAAAAGTATACGCAATGAAACCATGAAACAAATTGCCATTTTTATCCAAAAAAGCAAACTTTATTTTAAAAAAAAACAGCGAATTTTATGCATTTTTTTTTAAAACGCCTGGAAAAAATTTTCCTGTAAGGACTTTTTTAGTCCGATCAAGATAATAAGAATAAGTAATAGTTTTGCCTAAGTATGCACATTAACATTATAAAACAAATCTTCGAAAAAATTGCCTTTTTCATAGAAAAATATAAATTTGAAGAGAAAATTTTATGATCTTTTGGCAAATTTTTCTCAAAACTCCCACCGAAATTTATCGTGACAGGTCATTTTCCTTCCAATCATTATAGTAAGAGTAGTAGAAGGTTTGCCTGAAAGTACGCAATGACACCATAAAAAAAATCCAAAAAACCTTAATTTTTAAACAAAAAAAAACGAATTTTAAGAAAGAAAACAATAAATTTTATGAATTTTTTCTCAAAACCACCAACAAAAATTTATCCAGAAAGGATATTCTCATTCCAATCGAGAACATATGCATTGGAGAACCTTTGCCTAAAAGTGTGCAATGACACCTTTAAAAAAAATTCGAAAAAATCTAAATTTTTATAGAAAAAAAACAAATTTTAAAAGAAAAAACCAACAAATTGTATGCATTTTTTCTCAAAACTGCCAACAAAAATTTATCCAGAAAGAATATTCTCGTTCCAATGAGAATATTATGAATCGGAGAAGCTTCGCCTGAAAGTGCACAATCATACCACAAACAAACATCTCCAAAAAACCACCATTTTCATAGAGAAAAATAAATTTTAAGAGAAAGTGGACTCCGTGTAATAATTGTTGCCTCCTATTTTTTGAGAAAACTGGGTGCCTGGTGTAAAAATTGGATTTTCGTGAATAATTGTCACAAATTTTCGAATTTGTGTGGTTTTTTGCATATCTTTAGGCGGTCGATTTATTTTGCTTTCAGTAAATAAAAAATTTAATTTTAGGCAATTTTTTTTGAATAGCGCTCACAAAAATGTATTCTGAAAGGATATTCTTTTTTCGATCAGGATAATATGGATCAAGAAGGCTGTGTAAAAGTATACGCAATGAAACCATGAAACAAATTGCCATTTTTATCCAAAAAAGCAAACTTTATTTTAAAAAAAAACAGCGAATTTTATGCATTTTTTTTTAAAACGCCTGGAAAAAATTTTCCTGTAAGGACTTTTTTAGTCCGATCAAGATAATAAGAATAAGTAATAGTTTTGCCTAAGTATGCACATTAACATTATAAAACAAATCTTCGAAAAAATTGCCTTTTTCATAGAAAAATATAAATTTGAAGAGAAAATTTTATGATCTTTTGGCAAATTTTTCTCAAAACTCCCACCGAAATTTATCGTGACAGGTCATTTTCCTTCCAATCATTATAGTAAGAGTAGTAGAAGGTTTGCCTGAAAGTACGCAATGACACCATAAAAAAAATCCAAAAAACCTTAATTTTTAAACAAAAAAAAACGAATTTTAAGAAAGAAAACAATAAATTTTATGAATTTTTTCTCAAAACCACCAACAAAAATTTATCCAGAAAGGATATTCTCATTCCAATCGAGAACATATGCATTGGAGAACCTTTGCCTAAAAGTGTGCAATGACACCTTTAAAAAAAATTCGAAAAAATCTAAATTTTTATAGAAAAAAAACAAATTTTAAAAGAAAAAACCAACAAATTGTATGCATTTTTTCTCAAAACTGCCAACAAAAATTTATCCAGAAAGAATATTCTCGTTCCAATGAGAATATTATGAATCGGAGAAGCTTCGCCTGAAAGTGCACAATCATACCACAAACAAACATCTCCAAAAAACCACCATTTTCATAGAGAAAAATAAATTTTAAGAGAAAGTGGACTCCGTGTAATAATTGTTGCCTCCTATTTTTTGAGAAAACTGGGTGCCTGGTGTAAAAATTGGATTTTCGTGAATAATTGTCACAAATTTTCGAATTTGTGTGTTTTTTTGCATATCTTTAGGCGGTCGATTTATTTTGCTTTCAGTAAATAAAAAATTTAATTTTAGGCAATTTTTTTGAATAGCGCTCACAAAAATTTATTCTGAAAGGATATTCTTTTTTCGATCAGGATAATATGGATCAAGAAGGCTGTGTAAAAGTATACGCAATGAAACCATGAAACAAATTGCCATTTTTATCCAAAAAAGCAAACTTTATTTTTAAAAAAAACAGCGAATTTTATGCATTTTTTTTTAAAACGCCTGGAAAAAATTTTCCTGTAAGGACTTTTTTAGTCCGATCAAGATAATAAGAATAAGTAATAGTTTTGCCTAAGTATGCGCATTAACATTATAAAACAAATCTTCGAAAAAATTGCCTTTTTCATAGAAAAATATAAATTTGAAGAGAAAATTTTATGATCTTTTGGCAAATTTTTCTCAAAACTCCCACCGAAATTTATCGTGACAGGTCATTTTCCTTCCAATCATTATAGTAAGAGTAGTAGAAGGTTTGCCTGAAAGTACGCAATGACACCATAAAAAAAATCCAAAAAACCTTAATTTTTAAACAAAAAAAAACGAATTTTAAGAAAGAAAACAATAAATTTTATGAATTTTTTCTCAAAACCACCAACAAAAATTTATCCAGAAAGGATATTCTCATTCCAATCGAGAACATATGCATTGGAGAACCTTTGCCTAAAAGTGTGCAATGACACCTTTAAAAAAAATTCGAAAAAATCTAAATTTTTATAGAAAAAAAACAAATTTTAAAAGAAAAAACCAACAAATTGTATGCATTTTTTCTCAAAACTGCCAACAAAAATTTATCCAGAAAGAATATTCTCGTTCCAATGAGAATATTATGAATCGGAGAAGCTTCGCCTGAAAGTGCACAATCATACCACAAACAAACATCTCCAAAAAACCACCATTTTCATAGAGAAAAATAAATTTTAAGAGAAAGTGGACTCCGTGTAATAATTGTTGCCTCCTATTTTTTGAGAAAACTGGGTGCCTGGTGTAAAAATTGGATTTTCGTGAATAATTGTCACAAATTTTCGAATTTGTGTGGTTTTTTGCATATCTTTAGGGGGTCGATTTATTTTGCTTTCAGTAAATAAAAAATTTAATTTTAGGCAATTTTTTTTGAATAGCGCTCACAAAAATTTATTCTGAAAGGATATTCTTTTTTCGATCAGGATAATATGGATCAAGAAGGCTGTGTAAAAGTATACGCAATGAAACCTTGAAACAAATTGCCATTTTTATCCAAAAAAGCAAACTTTATTTTTAAAAAAAACAGCGAATTTTATGCATTTTTTTTTAAAACGCCTGGAAAAAATTTTCCTGTAAGGACTTTTTTAGTCCGATCAGGATAATAAGAATAAGTAATAGTTTTGCCTAAGTATGCGCATTAACATCATAAAACAAATCTTCGAAAAAATTGCCTTTTTCATAGAAAAATATAAATTTGAAGAGAAAATTTTATGATCTTTTGGCAAATTTTTCTCAAAACTCCCACCGAAATTTATCGTGACATGTCATTTTCCTTCCAATCATTATAGTAAGAGTAGTAGAAGGTTTGCCTGAAAGTACGCAATGACACCATAAAAAAAATCCAAAAAACCTTAATTTTTAAACAAAAAAAAAACGAATTTTAAGAAAGAAAACAATAAACTTCATGATTTTTTTCTCAAAACCACCAACAAAAATTTATCCAGAAAGGATATTCTCGTTCCAAATTTTAAGAGAAAGTGGATGCCTGGTGTAAAAATTAGTTTTTCTGTTTTTGCAAGAAGAAATTTTGGATTTTTTGGATAATTTGGTTTTGATTTTGCATACCTCTTAGGCGTCGACTTTATTGAAATGTTACTCCTTTATTTTCTCTTGGTTTTGAGGGTGGGGGGGAGGTTGGTTGTAAATAGGGGTTGTTAATTTTTATTTTTTTTATTTTCTCTTATTTTTTGGAATTTTCAAATTTTTTGGTTTTCGAATTTGCATTGGTATGCTTCTATCCCCGGAGACTTTTTTTATAATTTTTTTTTCTTTTCATGGTGGGTGTAAATTTTTGTTAAAAGCATTACTAATAAAAGCTGATTTTTTATTTTCATTTAATTGTTTTTATTTTAGTTAACTGTGGAAAGTAAGTATTGGTATAAATTTTTGTGGGTTCGGTTTTTTTGTTTTCACATATTTTTTAGCGGTAAAATTTTTTTCCTGTTCTTACTCGTCATTTCTTTGGAAGTTCGTTTTTGTTGTTTAAGGGAGGTAGAAGGGGGATTGCAAAATGTTTATTTTTATATTTTTTCCTACTACTTTTTGGTATTTCTTAGTATTGGTTTTTGTTTAGTAATATTTTTCTACTCAAGGTACTATTTTTTACCTTTTCTTCGATGTTGCTGACTTCTGTTGGTAGCATTTTTGTCATAATTTTTTAGATTTTCCACAATGTTCTTTCTAAAAATAAGTCGATTGAGTATGTCATTTAGAAATTTTTCCAATAAAAAGATTATTATTCAAAAAGGATGATTAAAAAATATCTAAAAACTAAAAAAAACCTTTATTTTGTAGCCCTCAAAAGAGTTGATTGATGTGTAATTTCACACCTCCTTAATTTCTAGTTTTCGTTTATTTATTTTATTTGATTTAATTTTTTTTTTGTTAAATTAAACAAATTTTTTAGTATGAAAAAATGTTTGCTGGAAAACTGTTTATTGTCTAGTAATTTTTTTTTCTTCAAAAATTGCTATTGGAATACATCTGGCAGGACAGGAAATGAATTTCAATAAAAAAAAAATGAATAAATGAGGAATAATTCAATATTATTGCGCAAAAATGTTCTTCTTCTCGTTTACTAAAAAATTACAGTTCACTCCGCACCGAATCAAGCGAATATTATGATTGGAGAAGAATATGTATTCTACACAGATGCAAGGCCTAATCCTGAGCTATCACTACATATGTATGCGCTAAAATATCTTTACTTTTTTACTTAAAAGTACGCAGCCAATTATGTGTATTTGTCCGAAATTAGTCGTAATGTATAATTACCTTAAAATATTTTGAGCAGATAAACGGCAAAAATAATGCAGTGCCACCTTTTAGCCAATAGGAAAATACGAGTATAAGTTAAAACTAGAATGTTTCGATAAATTTCTTGAGATTTTTTCCCTTATCATTTTACTTTTGTATGAGTGTATGCAAAGTCTCTGAGACAAGAGGTAGGGGCCATTTTGTAGCGCCACGACCATAAAGTCATTTGGTGACATCACGTTTTGTGTAGAGGCTGGCAGGCATTGCCAGCTAACCTAATGAAAATTGGTCGAATAAAATTTGAAGGAAGTAATTAGATTTTTGTCCAATTTGGTGGAGCCAATTAGATTGTTTAAGAGAATCCCCAAGAGGTTTGTGTCTAGGAGTTTAAATTGTGAGAGACTGATAACTTGAATGCGAAAGAAATTCGTTCAGGATATGAGCGATAGAATATTAAGCATAATAGAATTGCAATGAAGGATTGAGATTGTTTACCGAAGAGGAAGTCATGGCCAATGCGAATTCTAAGAAGTTCATGGTCCAGAATTTCGGAAAAACGGGCTTTCTTACGGTGTTGATAAAAAATAAAAAATTACGGTGTTGATGAAAAAGCATCGCGAATTTTGTGTTTTTTCAAAAATTATTTATTTATTCATGAATATCTATTTTGTCCCCTTCAAAGTAATCCCCACCAGATATTATACACTTGTGCCAACGTTTTTTCCAATCCTCGAAGTGATCTTATTCAGCTCCTCCTTCGATGCCGTCTTTATCTCCTCAATCGTAGCGTAGTGTCGTCCTTTCATGGGGCTCTTCAGTTTCGGGAACAAGAAAAGGTCACAGGGGCCAGATTTAGGGAATACGGTGGCTGCGGTATTATTAGTGTGTTGTTTTTGGCAAAAATGGCAAAAGCGAATTTTTGTTCTTCCACAAATCCGAGCGTTTCTGGTGGATTGCTTCACGCAAATTGCGCATAACTTACAGGTAATATTCCTTATTGACGGTTCTACCCTGTGGCAAGAACTTATGATGCTCCACGCCCCTGAAATTGAAGAAAACTGTAATCAAAACCTTCACATTCGACCGAAATTCGCGCTTTTTTCGGTCTTAGGTCATGCGGCAGCTTCCATTGGGATGATTGAGCTTTGGTTTCTACGTCATAACCATAAACCCATGCTTCGTCACCAGTTATGACCCTCTGGAGCAAATTTGGGTCATTGCGGACAGAGTCCAACAGCTCCTTAGCAGTGTTAATGCGATGCTGTTTTTGTTCGAAATTGAGCAAAAATCAAAGACGAGCCAAAACACGTGCAAGCAAAGTAGCTGTCAAAAATTAACTGAACATCCAAAATGGTCGAATTTGTCGGCATAAGTAGGAGACATAAGTACCAACATAACGTCACAAAAAATCGAAAATTTGATACTTTTTGAACAGACCTCATATGAATAAGCAAAATTGTCGCATTTGGTTTGATAAATAACCACAGGTAAAACAAGACGCAGAAAAATGCACTGTTTGGAATTGTAGTTCTTTTCACAAAAAATTTTCACAAAATTTTTTTCGCCGTTGTAGTTTTCAAAACTTAACTTTTATTAGCTTTTAAAAGTTTAAATTTATTTTAAAACGTTCTATAAAACTTGATATTTTTGCGTATGTAAACTTATATGAAAAATAAATAAACTAAAAAAAGTTGAACGAAGAAACTCAGCTGTAATTGAATAAATTTTTCGTAGTTACTACTCTGACGAAGTTTCTTTTTATTTTGAAATGAAACGAAGAAATAGGAAACTTTTGGCAATTTTCTCGTAAAAACCAATTTTTTTTTTGTTTTCTTAAAAAATTCAAGTTTGTTAAAACTCGTTCCAGCTATGACAGGATTGTAACCAACACTTTGTGAGTAGAAATTTTTTTTTGTATATGTGAGAATAACCACATTAAAGTTGTGACGTTGCCATAAATGGAAAAGTTTCCCCCAGCAATGTTATGGACTTTAAATTGAAATATTTTATAAATTTAACAATACCAAGACTTATTGTTGTTACTATGTGATGATTATTACTATTTTATAGAGAGACCATATTAATTTGCTTTATTGTAAACCGTCTTCTTCAAAATCTAAGCTACAATGCCACTGCTTAAAAGGTTGCTCTGTTCAACAGAAAATATTTGTTTATATCGTCAGTCAATAAGCAACACTTTCAACTAGTAACAACTTGACTCCACTGATTGAAAAAATGTCCGCTAATTATGACTTTTTCAATATTCAAATAGCAATACGAGCATAATTTTGAATATAAATTGACTAAAGGAAAAATTCTTCTAAAAAGAATTTTACAAAAAAAATTATAAAATGAAAACCTTATTTGATATTTGAAATTTCAATTAATTTATGTGTGATACCACGAAAAATAAAATTTCACTCGTACAGATTTTAACTTATTCATAGAGCATAATATTAATTAATTAGAAAATTAATTGCTCGTCTGACAACATAAATAATAGAAAATCACAGAAAGAAACTTGAGGAGTACATAAATCCTCCCTTGCACCCACACCGTATCTTGTTCTCGTATGTGGCTATGTACATGACAGTAAAAGTTTTCCACATGCTGTGACTTGGAGTAGGATTGTTCACAATTAATACGAGTGTATAGTATAAAGCACCAAAGTATAAGTGTATGTCCTCGCAGAAGGAGGCACAAACAAGACTTGGATAATAATAATTTCTAATTAAATTTTCAAACTCCTTTCGAATTGCCAACCATGGACCATATGTGCTGATGAGGTGGATGTGGCATGTTTATACTCGTGTACGAATAGTTGTCTGTTAGTGTTATTCTATTTAATATAAGATTTTACAAATATTTGAATTATTTAAGGTACATTGCTCAAGGCGATAATGTATCTGCACAGAGAGAATACCTTTTAATATGTCACAGTACCGCGTACACACGTCAAATTTCGAATCAAAAATTTCCACATTCAAACCGAAGAAGCGTACAAATATTTTCGTTTATGTAAAATATTTAAATTTTTCATTTCGATAGGGTATGTAAGCTTACTCTTATTTTTCTTATTGGTATTGCGACATATTTTCTCAGAAATAATGAAAATTACAGCTGATGTGGCTTTGGAAGATTCTTAAAAAAACTGATTGTGTCCCCTGTAAATCACAGACAAGAATAGTCCTTTTTCCAAATATTTCATTTAACTTTCTTCAAATACACTTGAGGATAAAGTTTTCCTTTGTCTTAAGTCCTAGTCCTCCCCCTCTCATGGCTCTTTCTAAAAATAACCAATTTTCAAAATTTACTCAATTCAGATATAAAAAAAGAACTGAAATGTTTAAAATTATTTACTAGCAAAAATTGAACAATTCCCAAAGCAAAAATTAATTTTTGCGCATTCATATTTGGAGTGAATAACTAATCAACTCATTATTATTATTGGAAATCGTCTACGTCTACTTACTTTTAGTCCTGTTTTAAGATTTGGTTCTTCATTTTGATTTCCGGATATTTATTTTTAAAACCGTTGAACTCGTATTTGGAATTCTGTCTCCGCTCTTATACGAGGTCTGTTCAAAAAGTATCAGAATTTTGAATTTCCGCGGGTTACGTATATTCGATATTCGATTTTTTGTGCCGTTATGTTGATACTCATGTCTCTCACTTATGCCAACAAATTCGGCCATTTTTAATTTTTGATAGCTACTTTGCTTGCACGTGTTTTGGCTCGTCTTCGATTTTTGCCTCGTCTTCGATCTCAAAAAATTAATCAAAGAATCTGTATCAAATTTTGTGTGAGAAACACAATTAATTGCGCGGATGCATTCCGAATGAACCGAAGCAACGTTTATCGGTGATACAAAATGTTCTCAGAGGGCCGAGAAAATGTGAACGACAAAAAGCGTGCCGGACATCGAATGTGAAGGTTTTGCTAACAGTTTTCTTCGATTGCAGGGGCAAGCGGTATCATGAGTTCTTGCCACAGGGTAGAACGGTCAATAAGAAATATTACCTGCAAGTTATGCGCAAGTTGCGCGAAGCAATCCGTCAGAAACGCCCGGATTCGTTGAAGAACAAAAATTGGCTTTTGCACCATGATAATGCCCCTGCTCACGCATCGTTGCTTGTGTACGAATTTTTAGCAAAAAACAACACACTAATAATGCCGCAGCCACCGTATTCTCCAGATCTGGCCCCCTGTGACTTTTTATTGTTCGCGAAACTGAAGCGCCCCATGAAAAGACGACGCTACGCTACGATTGAGGAGATAAAGATGGCATCGAAGGAGGAGCTGAACAAAATCACAAAAAAATGATTTTTTGAAGTGCTTCGAGTATTGAAAAAAACGTTGGCGGAAGTGTATAAATAGCTGGTGGGGATTACTTTGAAGGGGACAAAATAGATATTCATGAATAAATAAATAATTTTTGAAAAAAAAAACACAAAATTTTCGATGCTTTTTGAACAGACCTTGTACACAACTTATACTCTATCAGATCTAAAAAATTACTTATTATCACTACAAAAAAGTTTGGCTAGGGATTCAGCAAAATCGACAAAATTATTACTTTTGATTATGCATACCATTCTTTCAAAGTAGGCACTTTCCAATGAAATATTTATTGGAATTGAGAAATATTAAGAAATTTTGCAGTAGCAAAAACTTGAGGTTTATTGAAAAACTTGCAGTAAAAATGTTGACAATATTGACCAAAATGAGAACTTATCCCAAGAAAGCTATTTCAACTAAATGGACGTTATATTATATTGTAATCCCGATTTTATGTTGACAAGAACTTACTGCAGGGTTAATTAATTCAAACGGAGACAAAATATAATTTTCTTTATGTTCTAAAATCTAATTCTATTATTAGTGTTCCTCAGTTAATTTAAACGAAATTTTAGAAAAATAAAAAGTTTCTTGGCACGGCATTGTTTTGACCCAAAAAGCGAACATAGATCAAACAGTCTGTTTGGAAAGTTCTAAGAATCTAAGAACTGAATAAAATTATTCAACCTACAATAAAAGAAGAAGAATCTAAAGATATAGCCGAAGGACGCTAGCAACAAACGCAAATACGAGAAGAAATTATTAAAAAATCTCCAGTAACTATCTTAATAAGAGTGGACATAAAAATATAGTTAGGTGATACCTGGAACCTATGTGAGGGAATCGGGAGATTAAGGTGCTCAATTAAATAAATTTCTTCGCAATAGTAGAGTCAAAATTACATTTAAATCATATTTTAAACCTACGACAATAGGAAGCAGAATAAGAAGATGCTATGTGCTTATCAAAATGTTTTCAGCAATTTACGTGATATTAAAAACTTTAAATAAATATTTATTATTTAAATGAAATTCTATTTTTATATTTATTATTTTTATCGGCAACTACTATTTTTTTGTAACAAGCAGATTTACATAACATTTTACGTATATTTAACAATCGGCGTTTCTCCAACTAATGGAAATTAGATTCCTCTAGAAAATCTCTAAGAAAGGGAAAATTTAGATTACGATGCATTACGTTGTTACGAACATAAAAGGGTGCACAATTTTACGGAGGATCTTGGATTTTAAGGCCTGGACGCAATAGGAATTGGAATGTAACGTTGAACCCCAAAGTTTAATTCCATATATCCAAAAAGGTATTGTACATCAGAAGTTTACTTTTAATTGTTAGTTTCGAGCGTTTGTGCAGTAGTCTAAAAAGTTGTAGGTAACGTCTAGTATCTTCAAGTTTTCTTAGTCTAGTACACATATGTGGGTTCCTTGTGCAGGTAAAGATAACGTACTTTATAATATTGTGTTGCTATTAAGGTATAAAGAGGTAGGTTTTCCTTGATAAAGAGTGAAAGTAATGTGAGCACTCTTCTGTTCATTTTACCTCACACACCATCTCTTAAACCAGGATAGAAGTTTGTGGATATGGGACTGTAAATGGTTGGAAGCTATGTCCGTATTTGTATTGGTAGCAAGTATGACCGTATCATCTGCATAAGTATCAATGATAGTATTATGATCAGATGGGATGTCATGGGTATAATTATTATATAAAATAGGATCAAGGATACTGACTTGTAGGACTCCGGCTAGAATAGGATATATTTTCGAGGATTCTGAAGTAATTGTAACTTCGAAATGATGTTGGGGAAGATATGAATTTATGATAAGGTTCTATATTGGAGGAAGAAAGCTCTTGAGTTTCCAAAGGAGTCCAGGATGTCACACACGATCAAAAGCTTGGAAGATATCTAAAATTACTCCTGGGCAATATTCTGTTTTCTCAAGAGAGGATGCAATGTGATAAACAACGCGGTGGTATTGCTGAATAGTGGAGCGTTCAAATCGGAAGCCCATTTGGTGATCAAAAATAATTTTTTTATTAACTGGGAACGCGTGGAGTCTTTTAATAGAAGTAGAAAGTTGGTTTAATGTATTTCCAAATATGTTACAATCTATTTTGCCATTTTGAAGCCTCAAACGAAGAGTCTTAAAGATTGGCTGAGAATTCAGGGTAAGAAGAACAGTACTATGATCAGAGTTTAAATCGGAAAGATTTTCAATACTAGAATTCATGGGAATTGAAGGAGTGCTAATGAAGTAATCGAGGATATCAGCTCGTTGTGAACTAGAAGTTGGCCAGTATGTTGGATTTGGAGGGGGAAATGTTTGGTATGATGTATGGGATAGAGCTTCCTCGAAGTAAGGAACGCGGCAACCCCATTTAGGGTTAGAAACTTTTCTCGATGGTTAGGAATGCGGCAACCCCATTTAGGGTTGTTCGCATTGTAATCACCACCCGCGAGAAATGATGCTCCAAGCGAGTATAGGAAGGATATAAAGACGGAACCAGTTATGGTTTTATTGGGGGGACAGTATACAGATCCTACATTAAGATTAAATAAGGAAGTGCCAATAGTAACGACTGTGATTTGCAGGGATTTGGAGGAGAAATTGGAGTGAATATAGGGATTGATGGATTTTCTTATAAGGATAGCTGTTCCACCATATGCCGTATTGTGAGAGTGATCAGTTCTGTATATATCGCAGTCCCGTATCGTAAAATATGACCTGGATATAAAGTGCGTCTCAGTCAATAGTCATGTGGAAGAATGTCCAGTTCTTGTCGATGGGGATTCAATCCATTTGCGTTCCATAAAAGAATGGAGAGGAAACTAGCGGTGCACGATGATATTTATTTTTGAACAGTAGGCGATAATTGCCGTATAAGTAAATTGGTTAATTGGGAGAATATTGAGGATATATCTTGGGACAACAATGACGGAGGGGGAATAAAATTCTTACTGCTAGGTTGTTGCTGTTGTAGTTATTGTATAATAATTGTAGCTGCTAATGTTGCTGTTGATTAAGTTCTTGTTGTTTTGTTGTTGCTGTTCAATATTGAAGACCCCTGCTGCGACTGCAGCAAATGATAAACCTTGCTGGACTGGTTGACTATGATTGATTCGGATTGATTTTCTCCTGCAACTTTTTATAAGTAGAGCATCATTTATAATTTGCGGGATGGCTATCGTTGCAGAGAACGCATTTGGCTGGGGTAGTTTTATTTATTTTTGCCTTCAGTGGTAAGGTGTTTATTTGCTCACTTGACGCATTTGGGAGTGTGTCGACAATAAGTCTTCATATGTCCGTACTCTTGGCATTTATGACATTGCAACAATATCTTTACTGATCTATGGTTTTTCCACTTTTATTTTGGTGTACATTAGTGTCTCGACGTTGAAGATATCTTTATTGTTGTGCGTCGGTTTTAGTAAAAATGAAAAATAGTGGCAGAGGAGTACCCTCTTGCCACAAGAAACACCAGTGACACTATATCCTAGTATCTCAAACACATTTTTTTTGTATTCGGTTAGTGTTGAATGCTGAAGATGACAAATCACTACCTTATAAGCCTTTTCTAAGTTAGACTGGTATGTGTGAAAGGTTTGTTTTGTTTGCTCGAGGTACTGGACAATGCTTCTATAAGCAGCACCAGACTTAGATTGTATTACAAGCCCTTTTGCATTCGACTTACAAACGAATTATTCAGTACCAATGCGTTTGGTAATAGCACGACCTAGCTCAAAAAAATTTATAATATTTGAGACGCAAATGGACGATGATTTACATGCATCGGCATTCGCTTGTGTAAAGGAATTTGCAAACGCCGCACTGCTTGAATTTTCGAACAGTAGAGCAAATCTACTGTCGGAACTGTTTATTGCTATCTTTTTACTTCTAGCCTTTGTCGATGAGCCAGGCGAGCTAACGGTAGTTACAGCCTTTTTTGGTATTTTTGTACGCTGATGTCATCCAACTAGTTTTATAAATTCACTGCTGGCTATGGAATCTGTATCCTGGCCGGCAGACGACATTGACATTGACTGCGATAACCGTTCCATCGGTTATCGTCGACATTCCTCATTTGGTCAGTAATATCAGATTTGTTAAATATTAATGGAAATTTTTAATTAAATCACTTATAAAATAATTAACTAATTTATTTTTATTTCACTTTATTTAAGGTTTGCTCTTCTAATACAATATTATTTATCCATACTATGAGTTTTATCTTATTTTCACAATAATTAATTCAATACCGATAATCGGAAAGAATTAAAAACCACTGTAGAGTAACTCGACTAATGTGAGAACTGAGAAAATATCCGCAAATGACTATTTTTATATTTAAAGCCAACTTTTATTTAATAACATCCAATCCCTAAAACAACAATTTTACATTATAGTTTTGGAATCGAGTTGAACGAACTATTCAACTAAAATTTCTTAAAATAAAACAAATTGAATCTAAGCCTACTTGAATGTAGTATGATCTATAATATATACTACAGATCCTAGCACACTACAAATAGCACACACAAGAGTTGCTGAACTCTTGTATGTCCCATGTAGTGTGCATTGGTGTGTCTTAAAATAACCAAACATAATATTTTTCACGTGTAACTTTCTAAATCAAATATAATTTGTCACTGTAATTGTTAGAATAGTTTCACCCAAATAACCAGTTATCAAGTATTTACAAGAAGTTGATAAGAAAATCATTATCTTGATGGTAATCGTGATTTGTAGAAAATGTCTCAAGGAAAATAAAAACTACGTTTTAGTTGAAAAGAAAACAAAAAAAATTTAAATTGTGCTTTTTGTAGTTATCTAAAATGTATTCAAAGAATGTTTATTTGTTAAGATAAGTCTAGGATGATTAAGAGCGTTTTAGGAAATAAAAACACTTGAGGTCAATTCATGTAAATTGGTACAACCGAAATTATTTTTTCACAAATTCCGAAAGAAACGAGTCAATTATATACAATGAGAATTCCTGGAGTATTAAATAAGCAAAAATAATTAATCCGTAAATGGTTTTAAAAAAAATTACAGACTTTCAACCACCCACCCTTACATTAACATCCGAAGCCAGATAAAAAGTTTTTGTTAAGCTACGAGTATAATTACTACTGTTTAAGGTTTAGAGTTTCGTGATTTGTGTAGTGGACAACTTTTATACAATTTAAGAATCCTGCCCACTTTCATCTCCCACTACCCCTTTCATCTTAAGGTCTAAGTTCTTCAAGCATAGTGCAATCATAAACAAAACTTCTATACAACAGAAGAGGAACACAGAATTCGAAAAGGCAAACTGATAAAAATCGATTCTTCGTGCCCACAAACATAAACTTTTTATTGCAATAATTTTCATTTAATGGCCATAAAGTTAGTGACAATTTTTGATAATTTCTATTCTATTTGTTAGTGATTTAATTCTTTTCTGGTACTTTTCTACACCCATGACAATTCCTTTTATACAAATAGAAGCTTAAACTCCATTATTATTGTATTCTAAGCAAATACCACTTTAGATTATATTATATATTCCCAAAAAAGAGCTAGTAATAATCTTGAGAAAAATACACTCGATTAGGATTCTTCGTATTTAATTAACTCCTTTTTTTATGCGATAGGAATAATTAACGATCAGAGATTTTTCTTTATCTTTTATGATCTTACAGAAGTTAATATATATTATAATAACTAATTATTGAAAATTAAAAGATTGAACTAAATCAATTGTGTTTTTAAGAAATTTGCATAAATCTGGCAAGATCTCATTGATTTATCTGGAAAAGAGGATTTTTTTAAAATTTCTCATCAAATAACAGATGGCGCCACTATAAAATAAAATTTATGAAGTATTTTGAAAATTTAATTTTTAAAAAACAATAGACAATTTTTTTCAAATTATACAAAATCTTATTTATTTTGTACTAACTTTTCGGGTTTTGTGAGATTTTCTTAAATTTTGAGGTACAAAAAAAAAATAAAAACTTTATAGAAAATGTTATATTTTCCTAATTTTTTAAATAAATTTTTGTATATCCCCTTTAAAAAGAAGAATAAGTGAAGTTTTTTATGCAATCGAAACTTTTTTCGAGTTAAATTTCAGTCAAATTGAAAATTGGATGAGTGAAAAATAGGCTTGGTTCAATTTCACAGTTAATTATGAGAGAAAAAGGAACGTTTATTTATTAAATACGCAAAAAAGTTATATATTATTTTAGATCAATAAAAAAGAGCCCCGATAATTTGTATGAGAAGTTTGGAAGATTTTCAGGATATTTATAGTAATTTCCTTTTTCCCCAACAGAGTATTTAATAAAATTGTTTACAAACCAACTTCACACTTAAGCCGCATAATCATGTGCATTTTGACAGCTGACATAGCAAGGCTTGCTTGTGAAAAAAATTGAATGGTTCTGCACATTCGTTTTTGGTTCATACCCTTTTAAATATGGAAAGTGAACAACCGCATTTTCGGCATATTTAACTTTTTTACTATAGAAAAGATAAAAAAGCTATTCGAGCAAGAAAAAAATTATCAGATGTGTTAAGTGAGCGCCAGTGCCAAAACTGGTTTACAAAATTTCGATCCGGCAATTTTTTTATCTCGAAGATGCACCACGTTCTGGAAGGCCAGTTGAAGCTGATGAAGATACAATAAAGACATTAGTTGATGCAAACCGGCGAATAACAACTTGTGGGATCGCTGCGAGATTAAAATTATTGAATACGACCGTTCATGATCATTTTAAACGGCTAAGTTTAATCTCAAAGCTCGACAGATGGGTTCCTCAACTTCTTACGGAAAAAAATTTGTGCCGTCACATTGACGTTTGTGATTTGCTTCTCAAACGCCAAGAAACTGATCCATTTTTAAAGCGTATCATTACTGGGCACGAAAATGGATTGTCTACAACAATGTTAAGCGCAAAATATCCTGGAGTAGAAATGTGGACCGGCTGAAAGCACTTCGAAAGCCAATATTCATCAAAAAAAGGTTATGCTATCTGTTTGGTGGGATTTCAAAGGAATCGTTAATTTTGAACTTCTACCGTGTAACATAATGATCAATTCTGAAGTGTACATGTCATCAGTTGGACAACTTGAATGGTTCACTTAAAGGAAAAAGGCCAGAATTGGTCAATAGGGAAGGTGTAGTGTTCTAACAGGACAATGCAGAACCACACACAAATTTGACCACTCAGCAAATACTTTTAGAGACTGCCGAACCCACCATACTCTCCAGTACTAGCACCTTTCAATTATCATTTGTTTCGGTCTCTACAAAATTTTTTAGATGGTGAAACGTTTAATTCAAATGAGGAGGTCAAAAATCACTTGGATCAGTTTTTTGCCAGCGTGGAATCATGCTACTGCCAGAAAGATGGCAAAGGGTATTGGATCAGACTTGATAATATTTAATTGAATAAAATATTAATTCACTATAAGAAAATCGTCTTTCATTTTTATAAAAAATAACGAAATTTCTTTCCGAACAACCCAATAAAATAACCCCTTATTGGTAAAATTACAATAATTAAAAAGGGTAATTGGACTGGGAAATGGGTGAGTTTTAAAGGACATTACTAATCAATAGAAAATTGTTTAAAATTTTATAGTCCATATCAAAAATAATAGTACATTAATTAATTCAAAAAAATTTATTGATATGCCCCAAATTTACAAGAGAAATAATGACACTAAAATTTTGGAAAAGTTTTAATCATAAATCAATTATGTATAATTTTTGAAGTGAACTTTAATAGAAAATAATTAAAAAACATTTTTCAGGTTTTAAAATAGCAATTAGAAAAATTTTAAAATAGCCATTTTGTGACAAGGGCAGCCCTGTCAATTAACAACTGTCAAATATATATGACATCCAAGCTAATATCAGCTTAAATTTAAATTTTGTATATACCAATTCGTATTAATTGAAATTTTTTTTAAAACAATTTGCTAATTCAGCGATAATTGTTTTTTAGAACTGGATGATTAAGTCAATAAACAAAATTCCAGTAAAACTGAGGCTTTGAAAGCCCCATATGTGCCTTTGAAAAATTATTGTATACATGAAAAGTAATTGTCTGTTGTGCATTGAGATCTAAAGATGTCATTGGTACGAATTGATAAGAAAATTAATAAGGAAAGATCGTCATCATCAATTCTGAGCACTAAGGCCGTATATTTTTTTGGTCTACCATAAATCTGAAGACTGATCTAGACCATATACAGTTTAAATAAGCCCAGGACGCATTATTTTAACATATGGTGATGTCAATTAACCTCCAATACCATGCAATTAGGATTTGATGCCGTTGGATTTTCCTTGGGGGGGGGGGGGAGAGGCGTTGATGATTACGCAGAAATCATGTTAACTAGATTCATTTAAAATATGTGAAATGGTGAATTACACGATATAGGAACGACATTAACTACTGGGTTAATTCCCGAAGAGAAAGCGGACAGTAAGTACGGTATGCTCAGTACAAATTTTCAGAATTACTGGTTTTTCGATATTTGGCGAATTTATGGAAAGTCGGGTGTGGGATGGATGATGGGAAATGGAGAGAAAGAGTGGATGGATATCTTTCCACCTCAGACTACATTAAGGATAGGAAAAATGAAATTTCTTTTTGAATAGGTGGGTGGGCAGATTTTTTAAAGAGAAAATGTGAAGGGGATATTCGGAAGAGCAAAGATTTTTATGTTTAGGTTAATGTAGGCTAAAACTGACTTTCGACCAGTTTCAATATGGATCGAGTATACCTTGGAAGTCTGGTGAACCGGACTGGCCAGCTGAATACAGCAGTTGACACCTCTTGCTACTAGGATTCTGACACATAAAATAAATGAATAGGGCAACGTTCCATTCAGGATGACCTTAGCTGCTCTAATTGCTTCACTTTGTCTAATCACACATTTATAAATAACCAAAATTTTAACCATATTAAAAATGGAGTTATTTTTGCTGATAGTCTTATAAATCTGCAGATCCCATCCATTATGTCATGTAAGAAAAACAAATTTTTTTTTTAAATTAAATTGAATTGCGTGAAAAATCACATACGCCAAAGTAAGGTATTTAAATGCACCAATTTGACAACGATTAGCAGTATTTTCTTTATTCCTATTTGAGGAATTATTTTTTTGCAAATACTCCCCAAAAGAACAAATTTGATTTGATTTTTTTTTAAATTCAAAATGTAATAATTGTTTATTATTAAGGTATTTAAATAAAAATTATTTTCAAAAATGGTAATTAATTTTCTGGTCATGTAAGAAATTTGAAAAATAATAATCACAAATTAGGTCAACTTTTTTTTGAAAAAAAAAATTTAATTTTTATCGCAAAATATCTTTTGAAAATATTAAAACTTGGATATCTTTAGAAACGAGGTCTGTTTAAAAAGTATCGCGAATTTTGAATTTCCGTTGATTACGTATATTCGATTTTCAATTTTTTGTGGCGCTATATTGGTACTCATGAACGGTTTTTTGGGCAAAAATCGAAGACGAGCCAAAACATGTGCAAGCAAAGCAGCTATTATAAATTAACTGAACATTCAAATTGGCCGAACTTGTCGGCATAAGTGAGAGACATGAGTACCAACATAACACCACAAAAAAAGCGAATATACGTAATTCGTGGAAATTCAAAATTCGTGATACTTTTTGAACAGACCCGTATTTTTAAGAAACATCGAACTAAGAACAGAAAATTACGATCTTCGATGAAATTTCTTTGCTTTTTTTTGACCAAAAATTATGATATTATTGAATATATCTAGAATTAAATAATAATTTAAGCTAAAGAAAAAAAGACATATCAAAAATCTTATCTTAAAATGACTGCTCAAAAATTACATAAAGATCTAAGTATAAATTGAATTTGTTTAAGGACCAACTTACTATCGATATGATGTAGAATTGCCGTTTAATAATATTGAATTATCACAAATCAGATCATAAATTCTATAAGTTATTTATGCATGCACAAATATAGATAGTACCTTATATCTAATACATCTCCATTCTCCGATATTGTTATATAATTCGTACTCTCCATTTATAAATAAATTATGCGCTAATTAGACATTATCGCTTATCCCCCGTTTTGCAAGCACTTAAGAATTACTTTAGGCAATTAAACAATAAAAGAGATGCTTCCACTTTTGGTTTGTCTCTTTTCGAAAATTCCAAATACCATTGCTTCCTCCACCCTAAACACACACTAACCCGATCACCAACTTTGCCATTTGCCACCAAATAAAAGGTCTATTATATAATATTCTATAAATGGTTTTGTCATAACCATGGAAAAGATGGACAAGAAGATGAAAAAGAAGAAGTATACATGGAGCAGAGGATACAAATTTGCCTACGGTTATACTCGTAGAATAAATCACAATAGAGCAAAAAGGATGCAAGGACGGAAAAGGGATTGTCATGAGTGCAAAGACAGAGAGCATAAAATGATAGAGGGCAAACTTTGTCAATAAATTCAGTACATTAATTTAGGTCAGACGTTAGGCATTTTAAAATGTAAATTTAGCGGCCATTAAAGATTTTCCGTTCTCCTTCGAAAATAATTTATTTATTTCACTCGTTCGTTCACGTAATACCCATTTAATTCCTCCCATTACCACCTCCTCAAGCAGAAGGACTGTCTCCTTTAATACACCATCATACACTATCCACCAGCTTTTATTCAACCAAAAAAAAAAATTCAAGGTAAATGGTGTTCGTCGTATTTTCCGCACACCTTGAAGATATTCTTTTTACCGAATCGTTCTCAACATTTTAATGATCCCATTTTTCTTCATTTCTTCAATTTAGCATTTTTAAATACGAATTTACTAAATTAGAAAGGAAGAAATATTATCGAAAAAAAAAAAAAACTCAAAAGGAAATACATGCTATTATCACAGCAAGAAACGTTTAGATGTGAAGGGTGGTATTTTTACACTAGAAATTGGCAATAATTTTTTTTAAAGGTTTTTTAAGTATGCTATTTTTTTCCTAAATAAAACTTTTCACCTGTATTGAGAAAAAATTTATCAATACTTTGAATTTTTCAATCAATTTTGAAATTTATTTGATAGAATTTGATTTGATTGTGAGAATTTCTTTCGACTTAATTAACTCCTCAAATTGTACTTATACAAATCGTAATTTTTAATAACTTAATTTTTATCATTGATGCCAAATGTGGACTATACCAGTTTTATCATGTGCAGTAACGATAACCTTCATTTTACAAAGTAAAATATTTCAATTTGGCGCAGAAAGGTCAAAGTTTTTTTAAGGACATTCAGAAGAAAAAATTTAATCTTTAAATTAAAAATTAAATTTTTTCTTTAATTTAATGTTCAAATGAGATAACTAATAACGAAAATTTTACTGAAATTTTGTATTTAACTTCTTTGTCCTTATTTATTCCTTATTAACAAACTAAACAACTTAGTTCAATTTCCCAACTGCGAAAGCTTTAAGAAATATATTTTTTGCTAAGCATATCAATCGCATTTACATTAGCTGAATAAATACGCAAACTCTACTGCAATTTACTTTTTTTTTAAATCCAAACAAAATTTTTCCATACTATTACTTAGCAAAATATAATTTTTAAAAAATTTAATTCATGGAAAATGATGCACAGTAAAATTTTTAATACATAAAAATTTCTTGTCCTCGTTTAGAATTTTTTTTTTTATTAACGAGCATCTTAATAATTCAGTTTAATTTGTTAGAACAATAATAATTTTAAATATTTTGGGAAGAACATTTTTATGATTCTTCTAAATCAGTTTTATTGGAATATTTTCATTTATTTCCTTTATCTTCATTTAGAAAATACTTTGTTCTCATAAAGACATTAATCTATACATACGAGGTTTGTTCAAAAATTATAGCGAATTTTGAATTTCGGCGGGTTACGTATATTCGATTTTCGGTTTTTTGTGGCCTTATGTTGGTACTCATGTTCCTCACTTATGCCGACAAGTTCGGCCATTTTGTATGTTCAGTTAATTTTTTGACAGCTGTTTTGCTTGCACGTGTTTTGGCTCGTCTTCGATTTTTGCCCATTTTCGACCAAAAACAGTATCGCATTAACATTGCTAAGGAGCTATTGGATTCTGTCCGCGACGACCTAAATTTGCTTTAGAGGGTCATAACTGGTGACGAATAATGGGTTTATGGTTATGACATGAAAACCAAAGCTCAATCATCCCAATCGAAGCTGCCGCACGAGCCAAGACCGAAAAAAGTGCGTCAAGTTCGGTCTAATGTGAAGGTTTTGCTTACAGTTTTCTTCGATTACAGGGGCGTGGTGCATCATGGGTTTTTGCCAATAAAGAATATTACCTACAAGTTATGCGCAAGTTGCCTGAAGCAATCCGCCAGAAACGCCCGGATTTGTGAAAGAACATAAATTGCCTTTTGCACCATGTTAATGCCCCTGCTCACGCATCGTTGCTTGTGCGCAAATTTTTGGACAAAAACAACACATCTGGCCTCCTGTGACTTTTTATTGTTCCCGAAACAGACTCTTTCATCTATTTTTTGGAATGGGCAAAAATCGAAGACGAGCCAAAACACGTACAAGCAAAGCAGCTGTCAAAAATTAACTGAATATTCAAAATGGCCGAACTTGTCAGCATAAGTGAGAGACATGAGTACCAACATAATGCCACAAAAAATTGAAAATTGAATATACATAACCCGATTCAAAATTTGCGATACTTTTTGAAAAGACCTCGTAGGTCCTAAGTAAAGGTTTTTTCAATTCATATTCTTAATATTTACTAGTTTAATTGGCATGCTCCCAAAAAGTTGATCCTTTAAATGTTAGTATAATATCAAACACGTATTCTTGTTCCAAATAAAATAAGGTAGTAAGATCGTATTTCTTTCAACATGGATATATTATTGGATCTATTTTATTAAGTCTATTTTAATGGGCAAAATAAATGTTACCCTTTCCCTGACAGTTTCTGTTCCTCTTTCCAAACTATTTTTGGAAAATTATTACTTTCTTCTCTACAAATCCTTTTTACTAAAAAAAAAGCTTATTCTTTGGAGTCCAATGAAATAGAGATACTTTCAATATAAGACGCATTATTACCAAACTTTAAATTATTATCAATTATTAATTTTAAATAATATTTTTTATAAAATGACAGTAATCAAATTACATTACCCGCAGGAATTTCTATTGATATGTTTTTATATATTAAAAAACTTAATGAATATATTAATTGAAATAAACTTCCCTAGTTGAGATTACACAAAAATTTCGATGAGAAATAATTACAATAACAAATTTTTGTTAGTCATTCAATATCCGAATTTTATCGGTTAAATTTCTAATAAGATATATTATTAAAAATTCCTGCATTCTAAATGGATTTTTTTTATCGCATAGCTTCGAAGGGAAATAGTAATAATTCGATATAATAATACTAGCCCGAAAAACAATGTTATTAGAGAAAAAAAATCATATTAAAAATGATCCACGGAATTAAATATTTCTAATGCCGATAATAACAGCAAAGCCCTAATCCAACCACAAACAAAGTCTCCCTTCTTTAACCCTGAAGGTTAAATGTTTTTCCCTTGCACTCAGTTTTGTTGAATAGTCAACACTGCCTTTAACCCTCACCGTTAATATTTTATATACCAATAGTAAAAGCAACCATCCTTAATGCCAAGGACTATGAGTATATGAAATCATATTTACCCCAGCTTTGAAATAACTCGTATATTTGTGCGTGCGTGTGTGTGTGTGTGTGTAAGTGTGTTGGGATGTAGAATTGCAGAAGGGGTTGTGGTTTTCGTTAGTGGGTTTTAGGGGTTGTTTACAATTTTAATGAGCCATTAGTAAAAAATTAATTGATCAGCAAACATGGACATAAAAGCTCATCCTTTCAACAATAGCAAAAAATATTCTAATTTAAATAGCACATCATTCCAATCAACATCGTCTCGTCACCAACACCATCAGCATAGCGCCCTAAACTGATTAAATAATCAATATTTCATGTGAGTTTTATATGCAATTTTTCAACTAGTCAAACTTTAAAAGTAATTTATGAAAATAGTTCTTGTATTAAATTCGCATTGGAAATAAGCTCTAAACTTCCTTAATAGTCTTATAAAGTACATAGGCGAATCATTCCTTGTAAACCACAATATAATATGTTACTATGATATATTTTATAGAACTTCTCCAGAGAAAATCAGGGCATAATCATCACTTTGAAGAGCTAAAGACTTAACATGCTTTGAAGCTATAATTCTATGAATTTACTATAAACAAAGTTACTGGTCAGAAATACTAAGATAATAAAACTACACAAGATAAATGAGAACCCCTTAAACTGTTAGAAATTATCGTAGAAATAAGTCAATATATTTTTTAGACAAATTAACACTATTTTCTAACTGAGCTAATGAGATCCGGTTATATTATACAAAAAATTTAGGAGAGGCACATACGAGAGTATTTACAATGACAGGAGAGGTGTTTCTCTATTTAACTAGTTAACTAATACAATATTAACATTGAAAAATTATAATCCTCTCATCGGCGCTTAAAGAGAAAACCAATTTCTCTTTAAGCGCCGGTGAGAGGATTATAGTGATAGGATAATCGGGAATAAAACTTTTTATAACGAGAAACAAGTTATGAACAAAGGGAACATTTAGGTCACGATGTATTACTTTGTTACCAACATAGAACGGGGCATCAATGATTTTTCGAAGGATTTTAGATTGAACGGATTGTATTAGAGAGGAATTGGAATGCTTAGTAGAACCCCAGAGTTCTATTCCGTATATGCAGGTCAGTTTTAAAATTGTGTTGTAAATTTATATACAAGTATTTTTAATTTCGTATGAGGATTCCAAGTAAGTCGTTTGTCTAGATTAAGTGACATTAAAGTATATCGGAATGGGTAGATCTTTGCAGAGGGTAAAGATTTTTAATATGAGACTGTAGATATTTTAAAACTGTTAGCATATAGGAATGGGATACAGGAATAGAGGTGTGGTCCGCATAGGTGGTAGTAAAAGTTTTGGAATTAGTTGTGATCTCAAAGGTATAAATATTGTATAAGATTGAACCAAGGATACTACCTTGAGGAACACCAGCTGTCATATTTCAGAACAATCAGTTTTACCTCTAACTTGAAAATGGCATTGGAAGAGATATGATCTTAAAATAAGGAAGTATGTGGAGGGATGGGGAAGCTCTTGAGTTTCTACAGCAGTCCAAAAACATGTGCTATATCTAGGAACACGCCTGGACCATGCTCTTTTCGCTCACGAGAGGACGCAATGTAATCAACCAAACGTTGACATTGTTCGGTTGTGGAGTGTTTTGTATGGAAATTGGTGATCAGGGATAAAAATGGCATATTATAGGATACGCTAAAGGGATTTTAAAAAGAATCTTTTCAAGGATTGGTAACAAGTTAATAGGTCTATACGAGCATGGGGAATTTACTGGTTTTTTGGGTTTGGGAATTTTTTTTATGACTGAAAATTTCCAAATTATTGTAAATTAGGTGCTACGAAGAATACTGTTGAATATGTTTGAGGATAGGTGCGGTTATTAAATCATAACAAGACCTTTTTATGAGGGAGTTGATTGATTAAATATTTGATTTGGGATGGGAGTTCATCATAAATTTTCTGTGAGTGTGTCTTATCTTCTTTGTCTAAGGTGAATCAGTTGGTCTAGATTATTTTTAAATATATTCCAAGTTAACTATTCCATTAATGAGCCTAGGGGGAGGATTTTTGAAAATGGGATTTGTGGCAAGAGTAAGTAGCGGATGGTTGGAATTTAGATCTGTAAGTGTACCCATGGGATACTTAGGAGCTCTGGTGGGAGTGAAAATGAAGTAGTCCAGGATATCAGGTCGTTTAGAAGTAGATGTTGGCCTGTAAGATGGAGCTGGAGGAGAAATTACTTGATAGTTTCTATAAGATAGTGCGTTTTGGAGAGTCACACCTTAAGGATTGCTAACGCAGCAACCCCTTTGAGGGTGCTTAACATTATAATCTCCACCCGAAATGGCACTTAAAATTTTTTTTGGGTTTTCCCTTCGAAATGGCACTTAAAATTTGACTTGAAGAAGGATGAAAGTTTGGATGAAATGATAAATTTTTTGGGAGGAGAGTATATAGGTGCTATATTTAAATTTAATTCGGAGGCATTAATTGTAACAACTGTGGATTGTAGAAATTCAGTGGTAAAATTAGAGTGGAGGAAATAATTAAGGGATTTCCTTACAAGGATAACTATTCCACCATGCGCTGTGTTGTTAAGATGATCTGTTCTGTATGTATCCTAGTCTCATTAAGAAAAGTAAGATCTTGAAGTAAAGTGAGTCTGTGTTATATGTGTAAGTGCTAAGTCACGTTTGTTGTGTAGAAGTATATCTAGTTCTTGTCTGTGAGATTTTAAACCATTGGCGTTCCATAATAATATGGATAGGGATTTTACAGTACAAGACGATATTTTGTTTGGAATACTGGACGTTAATTTAATAACAATGGACATTAAGACGTTTACAAGGGTTGTAAGAACTTTATTTATTTCTTGCAGAAAGTTATTAGTCAGTTGGGAAAACAGGGTCGTCAGGTCGTGTGATGATAACGATGGACAACAAATACATACATTACTAAAATTTTGTTTTTGTTGTTACTATTGTTGCTGCTGTTGTAGCTGTAGCTGTTGTGGTTGATGTTGTTGTGCTTGACCTGATGATACTGATGCATAGGGTCCGCTGGGGATTACGTAGCTTGTAGATGGTATCTCTGGTCTTCTATTTGGTTTTATTTTTACTTGAACAGTTTTAAAAATACCACAACCCTTATAGCTAGCTGGATGATTACCCACCACAATGGATACATTTAGCAGCACTTGTCTTTTCATTGACACGTGCAGACGTCAAATGTTACATTTTTTGCGGGCGCCTACAATATGCTTTGGTGTGCTCAAATTCCTGGCACCTGTGGTATTGAACTATATACTTTTAAGGATACGGTTCCAAGTACACAAAAAACAGTAAGAGAGGCGGATTCTCTTGTCCTTTTGTTTTAACATTACTTGGAAACCAAGCACTTCCAACTCATTTTTTATTTCTTGGAATACCATCGTGTGATGGAAGTAACAAATCACTAAACGGTAATATTTTAATTCTTTCGGCTGGTATGTATGAAATTCAGATTTAGTTTCATGTAACCAAAGATAATTTTATAAGATTTTCAGAACCAAAGATAATTTTATAAGATTTTAAGCCAAATTCTCAACAAATCGCAAACTATAATATTATATAAACATTTTTCATGACAACTAAAGCAAAATTGTAAAAATGTCTACACTAAATATTTTTCACAAAATCCTGAATTTTTAGGAAATTAAAAGCTTAATTTAATAGGAAATTAAAAAGAAAATTCACAAAGGAAATTAAAAGAATTTTTTAGGAAATTAAAAGAAAATTCACAAAGGCAATCCGGACAAAATTTGCACAAAATTTTGACTGAAAATCACAAAATTATAAGGAAAATTGATGAAGCACTTTTCTCAAAATACTGAATAAAATTCACAAAGGCAATCCTGATATCTCTTACATTTGCACTAGGCCTCCCTCAAAACTTCAAGTGAAGTACATAAAAACATGCGAATATTTTTTTATAAAGTATTGCATAAAAATGCAAAAATAGTCCCAAAAAATTATTATCAAAATTTTAAGTGTCATTTCCAAAGAAAAACCGAAAAAAGTTTTCGAAGTGTTGAGTAAAATTTACCCAAGCGATTAGGAAATATTTTTCATATAAATTTAAGAGCCTTTTTGCCCAAAAAATTGGAAAAAATATGAAACCAAATTTGTAAAATTTTTAGTTAAACTTTAAGACAAAGAATTATACAAAAGGATAAAATATTTTAAAATTCAAAAATCTCATTATTCCAAAAATATCACAAAAAAATTATCTTTCAAAAACTTTATATTATCACGAATATTCTTAAAATATGTGCACTGTAGTTAGGCAAAAATTGCTATCTATATTTTTTTTTATATTTAACATGAGCAAAAGGACGAAAACTTCTTATCATTTTTCCAACACTTCGTAAAAATTACGAGCAACAGAATTGACCAGTTGAAAACGTAACTTTTCATAGCTTCTCAAAACAATATAACAAAAATCGTGCGAATGAGTAATTTTCCACAGAGCCATACTCGGATAGCAGCATAATAAAAAGTGTGGTTTTTGTTTTATTTTTCTCATTTACAGGACTATTCCAGCAAGGATACAATAAAAACCGCTGGCTAAACGATGTGAAAATGTTATTGCAGAATAATACGTTTCTGTGCAAAATAAACTGACACTGACACAATAATATGAATGACTGTTCGCGTTCTGAAGAGCATATTGTACGCGTAACGCGTTCTCATCTAATTGACTATAAAAAGGACTCATGAAGTGGGAATAAGTTTGCTATATAAACGACACGGCAGATTGTATCCTTTTTATCAAATTACTCAGTTTAGTTACATATTTGAATAGAATGTATCGTATTATCGACGTTATTACATGCTCACCTTAGTCCCCCTCCTCCCTTCCCACGACAAACTTTTATTATTGCATGTAATTTATAAACATTTCGGAAATGGACTTTTTTTGGTTTTATTTTATATTTCGTCAAAATTTAATTTTTGTGTGTGTCGAAAGTAACGATTATAAGCGGATATACTTCTAAAAGCAGACGTTGTGTCCATCAAACATTATCGATGCTCTTCTGCCTTATCTTCTTATTCGTAGTGCATTATTTAACAAAAGTTGAGATACTGAATTTCCGGTAATGGCATTTCCTGTTTGGATTGTATCTCTTATGAGAGGCGTACTTCCACAAAATTCAGATCATCTAAAAGTCAATAACGAATATTTTTGAGAATTGGAAATTTACTAGATTTAATCATAGATGAACAGCTCAATTTTTTATTTTGAAAGAAAAAATAATCTCTTTGAAAAAACAAACCGGATCATGGGTAATATATAATTACCCATACAATTTCTAATATTTTAATAAATCCTTTTGTTTTGTGAAACTGTTAAAAACAAAATTTTGTGATTATTTATCAATAAATTGAGAAGTGGTAGGTAAAATTTGATCATAAATTCTTAATTGCAAATTGAAGATAAGAAAAATACCGTTTTTTTTTTAAAATTATAACACTATTAGGACTCCAGGGTTACCAGGAGTATAAGCTTAAATTTGTTTTCTAAATAGATGTTTGGTCATAGATGGCGTGAGTGAGCGTATTAAGCTACCATGCTTAATACGCTCACTCACGCCATCTATGATATGTTGGTGTACGAAATTGCTAACAATGTGGACTGATTAATGTTGACAGATGTCAAACTCATACAAAAAAGTAGGGGGTACGCCATACTTTTTCTTTATGAGTTTGACATCTGTCAACATTAATCAGTCCATATTGTCAAGAATTTCGAACAACAATATACATTTTTCTTTTGGTAATCATGTCTAGTTTTGTGCCAGAGAAAGAGGCTATGCGGGAAGCTCTGCTTTTCTGCTTCAATTTGAAGAAATCGGTTGCCGAATCGCTTGGAATGCTTATGGAGGCCTATGGTGATAGTGTTTTATCGGAAAGAACGTGCGGAGATTGGTTAAGCCGGTTCAAAGACGGCAATTTTGACTTGTGGGACAACAAGCATGAAAATCGGCCTAGGAAGGTTGAGGACCATTAATTGAAGGCTCTTTTGGATGAAGACGATACCCAATAGCAAAAAATGCTCGAGGAGCAATTGGGTGTTACTCGACCAGCCATTTCTATGCGTCTGCATGACGGATTATCCGTTTAACCTGGTAAAATTATCCATTTAACCTGGTGAAATTGTCAATGCCCAACGCTACCACCAACCACTGATCAAATTGCACCTTGCTTTGCTTGAAAAAAGGACGGATTATCAACAAAGACAAGACAAGCTGATTTTCTTTCACGACAACGCACCATCGCATACGTCAAAAATGGTCCGAAACTACTTGGAGACACTCAACTGGGAGGTGCTTATTCACCAGACCTGGCCCCACCAAGCTTATTCACCAGACCTGGACCCTTCTGACTATCACCGGTTTTCGTCGATGGGCCACGCGCTCGCTGAGCAGCACTTCTATTCTTACGAAGAGGTGCGAAAATGGCTTGATGAGTGGTTTGCCTCGAAAGAGAAGGAAATTTTTAGTCGTGGTATCTACAAATTGGCGGAGAGGTAGAAAAAATATGTAGCTAGGGAGGGCAAGTACTTTGAATAAATTTGTTTTTGTTTTCTATGAAAAAAACATGCGAATTTATGCTTATGCACCTGATACAAATATTGCTTGTAAAAAACAATAAAATTAATGCGATATTTGAAAGGACAACTGGTAATAATGTTTGAAATAGAATACAATTAAGTAAAACATTATAACTTGTTTTACCTAATTGTATTCTATTTCGAACATTATTACCAGTCGATATGTATGGAATAGTTAGCGAAACGCCACAGGATTGGGAGATAGGACATGTGTTGTTTCGAAAAAGAAAGTTGTGGGTGAGAGCAGGATGACCTAAGTGAATGCTGAACAAAAATTCGGCATGGGTATTGAGTAAACTGGATTGCTGATAGTTAGCCAGTAGAATGCTCAAAATATCTCACTATATGTCTAGTATGTATTGCTTGGTATCATCATTATCATAAACGGCGTGACAACCGGGAGTCCGGTCTTTGTTTCGCATTACGGTCTTCCAGTTCGACAGTAATACGATATTTTTGGCATCCTGACTAATGCTATTGCTTCACCTGGTCTTCTGGTACCATAAATGGAGTCACTGTAGACTTTCCGTGCAGAATCATCCTCATCCATAGGGATCAAGTATCCAGATGACCGCAGTCTACTGAGCTTAATTTTATGCACAACTCTCCGTCGCGGTAGTGCTCCAGGACCGCATCGTTAAATAATCTCCCGAATCTTCGAAGGATTCTGCTCTCGAATACGGGCAATAGTAGGTATTGTTTCTTTTATAAGAGCCCAAGTTTCTAAAGAATACATGGAAACACCAGATGTCTTGCGCAGCAATTGAGTCGATGTTATGATTAGAATTTTGGAGTACAATAAATTTAACTGATTTAAATAAGGTACCCGGAATTTTTTTGCCATGTTGTTATCGGCTCCGAACCTTAACCCCAAAAAGAAAAATGATTTAACTTTTTCAAAGCTATAATTTCCTGACTTAGCTTAGACGCTAACGCTGCCATCTATATAAAACCCAAAATATTTCGTTCGCCGCCAGCTCAGACTTGGTAAAGGCTTCTCTCATAGCTCTTTCTGATCTACACATAATGTGAATGTCATCGGCGCATGCTAACAGCTGGGTAGACTTAAAGAGGATAGTACATTTCTAGCTTACCTCTGAGTCCAGAGCTAGTTTGAAAAAAAGTTTTTCTTTCCGGACACGATTTTTGATGTTAAATGACTCTGAAAATGATTCGGCTGGTTGTAATCATCCTCTAATAATATTGATGTATGCCTAAGGATATTATTTACCATTTTGTTAGTTAGCGAGGCATATTTGGGATAGCTGTATAACCAGATGCCATAGAGTTTCTCCAGCCTCCTTTATTCCTCATAATTCCCACTTGTCCCCGGCAGTCAACACAATTCGACATTACTATTGTTGAGTAGTTTATGTCAAACCTTCATGAGAAGAGGATCATTCAGTAGATCGCGGACAGCTTAAAGGGTCTTAGCTATTAGTCATGATGATGACATTGCATCGACTGAAAAATATTCCTATAGTACTAACTAGCACATTACGGAAAGACACCACAATGGAGTTGGGTTTTTGCATGACATCTAATTGGTGGCATAAAATTGCACCCAAAAACTTTTATTTTAAAATAAATAATAATTTTGGTATATGTTAAGATTTTTATATGTTTTTGTTCCTGGAAAAATTTAATAACCATAAAAAATAGCAAGCCAATAAACAAAAGACACGTGAAAAATTGATAATGACACGTGGTAATAAAAATAATGTCCCATGGAAAAATATCTCTCATATTCGTTTTTTTATGGTCTAAAAAAATTTAAACTCACCAGTTAATTATTAGAAAAAATAAAATCACTTTGTGTTTACAAAACTCCACAACGTAGACCTCTAAAATAATGCCAGCTCGATCACTCATCTCCATCCCACAATTAAATTAAGGAAACTACTCAACACCAATGATTCCGGGCATTAGACACGTCAAAGCGATGTTTTGGAATAAATTGAATTTTTGGAACAAGGTGACTACAAAAAAAATTTGCCTAAAGTTGAAATACAAAAAAAAAATTTCTCCAATCACTAAAAGAAGTTAAACCGAACTTTTCAAATTATGAGAATGTGTGTTTAGTAAAAGTTAGTAGAGGAAATTCAAGAACAATTCAATAGCTTCTTGAGATACGACAACATTATTATTATTACTACAACCAACCATTATTATTGAATATCAATTAATGTTCTTATGAAATTATCCTCAATTTAGTTGTACTTTATTTGTCCAATTAAACCATTCAAGCAAATTATCAATGATAGTGTGTACCTTATCTTATTTCTAGTTTGTTTATGGCTATTTGCTAAACATTAGTTTTGTATTATAATGAAAATTTCTTCATTAATCATGCATGCAATTATATGTACTTACGAACAGAATTTATTGCTGCTAACAATAATCAGAGTGAGCATTTTATGATGAAGAATTTAAAGAGTAGAATTTTGGTATAAACATTTTAAAGACTTGAAGAGATTTAAGATTTTATTGCTGAAAAATTAGAAGCAAATTATTTACAGACGTTCAGTGACTCCATAGACCTCACAAAATATCTTATAAAATTACACGAATGAAACAACAAATTCTACTTTAAGGATAAACTTAGTTTGAATATAAAAATACTCCTCGAGAAAAAAGTATTTGACTAATAAACTCAAAAGATAAACCATACGAAAAATTTAATTATGAAAATTTTCCAAGAATTCAAAACCGCAAAATAATTGTACAAAATTTATAGGAGAGCAAACACAAAAGTGAAAGTGTTATTAAAAGAAAACTTAATGCAATAAAAAAATGTCAACATAACTTTCAGCAGTAAAAGAAAACCAAAAGGACCTAAATTATAGATAATATCGAAAAAATTCTGATGAACAAAAAGAATCTTAAAGATCTTCAAAATACATTAAATAATCCTTTCAACAAATAAATATTGTAAGAAAGACATTAAAAATTATGAAAAAAAATTGATAAAGCTTTCAATAATATTTTTCTTCTAATTATTGGCAAATAGTCTCGCACTAATTTTGAATAGTAATTTCAGACCTCTTTTTGTTATAAAAAGGCACTCCTTTGCTTAATGAGGATTTTGAATATTGATTAGTTTTAGTAATAGAAAGCAGAAAAATAGTAGCGAAAAATTTAATTTAAAACTAGCACAAAAAAGAGGAGAACTTAACAGGCTATGGCGTCAATTACTAAAACTATTAGGCCTTTGGTCTAGAACTGGTCCTTGACAAAATAAAACTCATTTATGCAATGCTACTTATGACTGCGGCTGAAAAGTTGAGAACCATGACGTCTAGATGGCGCCTCTTGCAAAAATCTACTTAATTATCACAAAGCCCCATGCTTCAAATAATTCTTGTCAAAATTTGACAGCAATCGGTCGATTGGTTCGTGAGATATAGCATTTTGAGTGGAGCAACTTTTGTTATTGAAAAAAAAATGGATAAAGACGAATTTCGTGTATTGATAAAGCATTGCTTTTTGATGAAAAAAAATACAGTGGAAACCAAAGTATGGTTTGACAAACGTTATCCGGACTCTGCTCCAGCTATTTCAACTGTGGAATATTGGTTTCGTCAATTTCGAACTGGTCGTACGAGCACAGTTGATGCAGAACGCAGTGGACGCCCAAAAGAAGTGGTGACGGCAGAAAACATCAAAAAAATCCACAAAATAATTTTAAATGACCGTAAAGTGAAGTTGAGCAAGATAGCTGAGACTCTGAAGATATCGAAAGAGCGTGTTGGACATATCGTGCATGAATATTTGGGCATGCAAAAGCTGTGAGCAAAGTGGTTGCCGCGTGGGCTCACTGTGGACCAAAAACAACAACGTGTTGATGATTCTGAGCAGTGTTTGGAGCTGTTCAAGCGCAATAAACCCGAATTTTTGCGTCAATATGTGACAATGGATGAAACATGGCTCCGTCACCACACTCTAGAGTCCAATCGGCAGTCGGCAGAGTGGAGAGCGAGCGACGAACCGAATCCAAAGCATGGAAAGACGCAACAGTCGGCTGGCAAGGTGATAGCGTCTGTATTTTGGGATGCACATGGTATAATATTCATTGACTATCTCCAGAAGGGACAGACGATGAACAGCGACTATTATATACCGTTATTGGATCGTTTGAAGAAAGAAATCGCTAAGAAACGGCCTCATTTGAAGAAGAAAAAAGTGTTGTTTCACCAAGACAATGCACCGTGTCACAAGTCGATGAAAACGATAGTCAAACTCAATGAATTGGGCTACGAATTGCTTCCTCATCCACCGTATTCTCCAGATCTGGCCCCCAGCGACTTTTTCCTGTTTGCAGACCTCAAGAGAATGCTCGCTGGCAAGAAATTTAAGACCGATTGCCGAAACTGAGGCCTATTTTGAGGCAAAACCGAAAGAGTACTATAAAAATGGTATCGAAAAGTTGCAAGATCGCTATAATCGCTGTATCGCCCTCGAAGGCAACTATGTTGAATAATAAAAATGAATTTTGCAAAAAAAAATATTTCTACTGTGTTTCGTTCTAAACTTTTCAGCCGAACTGTTACATCTGTATGAAAATCATCCTATTCCCTCGTTTTCATTTCCGAACCCTTTGGAAAATTGTCAATTCTATTTTCTATACTCATATAAGTATTTTCACAATCCATCGTCAAAAAAATTCATTTCCATCTAGCCACCAACCATAATCACCCTAATTAAAGACTTTAAGACGACTTCGATTTTTTTTTTATTATGACTCAAAAAAAACCTTTTCACGGTCAAAATAAGTTTTTATTGTAAAACTATCTGCTATTATCAAAAGCAGATTAGAAATTTAATTCAACTGAGAACATACCGTGAGTTAAATAAAAACTTCACGGCTCGGTTTTTAAATCCAGTGTAATAAATCGTAGAACTCTGTATAAAATAACCCCTTCCCTAAATACTATGCCCATTCGTTGAACACTGTTCTCCTTTTCCGAGCAATATTCTTTATTTCCGAGCATTATTTTCTTTCTCGGAGCATTTTACTCCTTCTCCAAGTACTATTCTCCTTCTTCGACCACTTTCCTCCATTCTCAAGTACTCTATGCATCTTCCAAGTACTATTCCACTTCTCCGAGTACTAAGTTCGCTCACCTCTAATTCACAGTCGTCCAACACAACTGACTACTCCAAACCCTTTATTTGCTTTGTGATATTTTTCGGAATCACTTTCGGAACCATTTAATATCCTTAAACATCTTCAGCAAAAAGACGCATTTTCATACGGTCTATTTGACCTGGTGCTTGTAACAGATGATATTGCACATAAATTTAGGCAAAACAAATACATGGTTATAGCGTCAGCATTGAAGCTAAGACCAATTAACACTAGTCGCATACAGATACGAGATTAAAGCTTTGAAAGAGTTCAATACCTCCTTAGGGTATAAGGTCGCAGTTGAGGAGCAACCCGCGCACGGCTGCTTGGAGCCAGCAGTGCCGATTTTATTCAATTTCAAATATTTGCTCCAAAAATTCTCACCGTAACATCAAAGCTCCTCTGCTCGACAAGACACTAGTCTTGCCAGTCCTCATTTATTCTTTAGAAACTTGGGGTCGCAGCAAAAATTATTGCGACATATTGTCCGCATTCAAGAGGAGGATCCTTCGGAGAAATTTGGTTCTCCTACATAAAAATGGACGATTCCGGAGCCTATTAAACAATAGGATCCTGTAGCGTTATTGCTCTATATGGATGTGAAAAATTCTGCTCCGATAGTCTACAGTGGCTTCATTTTTGGTTCCAGAAGACGGAGTTGGAGCTGCCAAAAAAAAAATTGGAATTGAAGCAATTGTACTTGGTAGCCTTGTCTATGGCATTGTTGATTTGTTCGTAACCTTAATTTAACGATGTGACGCACAAATCAGCAAGATCATACATGGAATCTTCGAAAGCATTACTTTCAGAGTATTCCATAACTAGATGACGTTTTGTCGAAAATGATATTCTCGACGAGAACCGAAAAATGTAGCTTTGATGCTATCGTTCTACATGAGTTAGACGGGCATTCGGTTCAACTCCATATAGCGAACGAATATAATCCCGTAATTTCTGTGTATCCGCAGCGCAGCGTTCGATTTAAATATAAAAAAAAAAATTTTATATGAACTAAGTATTACTAATTAGAAATTTAAATTTTAATAAGTGAATAATTATAAAAAAAAGGTAACAGTTGAATAAGCTTAAATCCGCTGTTTGGTCATAGATGGCGTGAGTGAGCGTATTAAGCTACCATGGGCACGCCATACTTTCTTTTTATGAGCCTGACATCTGTCAATATTAATCAGTACACATTGTCAGTAATTTCGTACAATAACATACATTTTTCCTTTGGTAATCATGTCTAATTTTGTGCTAGAGAAAGTGACTATGCGTGAAGCTCTGATTTTCTGCTTCAATTTAAAGAAATCGGTTGCCGTATCGGATCGAATGCTTATGGTGACAATGCTTTATCGGAAACAACGTTCCGGGATTAGTTTCGTCGGTTCAAAGGCGGCAATTTTGACTTGTAAGACAAGAAGCGTGAAAATCGGCCTAGGAAGGTTAAGGACCATCAATTGCAAGCTCTTTTGGACGAAGACGATACCCAATCGCAAAAAATGCTCGAGGAGCAATTGGATGTTACTCAACCAGCCATTTTCATGCGTCTGCGTGCCATGGGAAAGATTGAAAAGATCGGAAAATGGGTGCCGCATGAATTGAACGATAGGCAGATGGAGCGACGCCAAAACACATGCGAAATCTTGCTCGCCAGACAAAAAAAAAAGTTGTTACGGCATCGAATTGTGATAGGCGATGAAAAGTGGATATATTTCGAGAATCCTAAACGCAAGAAATTGTGGGTTGATCCCAGCCAACCATTAACATGTTCCCCAAGAACAAATCGCTTCGGACGGAAGACGACGGTGTGCGTTTGGTGGGATCAGCAAGGTATCGTCTACTATGAGAACCTGGTGAATCTGTCAATGCCTACTGCTAACATCAACAACTGATGAAATTGCACCGTGTTCTACGTGAAAAAAGGTCGGATTATCAACAAAGACATGACAAGCTAATTTTCCTCCACGATAACGCACCATCGCACACGTCAAAAATGGTCCGAAACAACTTGGAGACACTTAACTGGAAGCTGCTACCCTACCCCGCTTATTCACCAGACCTGGCTTCTTCTGACTACCTCACCGAGCGTGTGGCCTATCGATGAAAACGATGTTATCGTCGATAGGCAACGCGCTCGCTGAGCAGCACTTCGATTCTTACGAAGACGTACGAAAAAGGCTTGATGAGTGGTTTACCTCGAAAGAGAAGGAATTTTTTTGGCGTGGTATCCACAAATTTGCCCGAGAGATGAGAAAAATATGTATCTAACGAGGGCAAGTACTTTGAATAAATTTGTTTTTGCTTTCTATGAAAAACACATTTGTTTTTTTTGACAAAAAAACAGCGGATTTAAGTTTATACACGTTGTATTTCTAGAAAAAAAAAATTATTAAATAAATTAATAAATAAATAAACGAGAAAACCGCAGTTTATATGTATTAGTTGGTAATTTTGAGTGAGAGAATGGAAGAACTATGAAAATTTTGGGAAAAAAGTTGAGAGACGATTGCTTAGTGTCTAAATGTAGTGACCATATGACAATTAATCACTTACCATCCACTGTTACAATTATTATTCAAAATTAAAAGAAAAAATTACAGAAAAATAATAACATTTTCCTTGACAAAAATTGAAGGTAATTTGAGAGCTCTTCTGTTCATTAACCTCACTTTCTATCTCTTAAACCAGGATTGAAGGTTGTGTATATGGAATTGTAAATTGTTAGAAGCTATGTCAAGATTGGCTTAATAGCATATCGTCTTAATAGCAGCGATAGTATTAAGATCAGATGGAATGTCATAGGTATAAATATTACATAAAGTCGGACTAACGATACTTCCTTGTGGAACTCCGGCTAGAATAGGATATATTTCCGAGAATTCTGAGTTAATTGCAACTTGGAGATGACGTCGGGAGAGATATAAATTTACCATATGATAAGAGGAGTCCAGAATTCCACACACGATCAAAATTTTGGGAGATACCTAAAAATACTCCTGGGCAATACTCTTTGCTCGCAAGAGAGGATGCAATATGATCAACACAGCGATGGCATTGCTGGATTGTGGAGTATTCAGATCGGAAGTAAAATTGGTGATCAGGAATCATTTTCTCATTAACTAGGAATGGGTAGAGTCATTTTAACAGGAGTTGAAAATTGGTCTAATTTATTTCTAAATATATTCCAAGCTATTTTTCCAGTTATGAGCCTAGTATGAAGAGGCTTTAAGATTGGCTTAGAATTAAGGGTAAGGAGAACAAGACTATGATCAGAGTTTAAATCGGAAACAGTTTCAATACTAGAATTTATGGTAATTGAAGGAGTGCTAATGAAGTAATCGAGGATATCAGGTCGTTCTAAACTGGAAGTTGGCCAGTATGTTGGATTTGGAGGGGAAATTATTTGGTACGATGTATGGGATAGAGCTTCCTCGAAGTAAGGAACGCGGCAACCCTATTTAGGGTTAGAAACTTTCCTCGATGGTTAGGAATGCTGCAACCCCATTTAGGGTCCAAGCGAGTGTAGGAAGGATATAAAGACGGAACCAGTTATGGTTTTGTTGGGAGGAACAAGATAACAGTTCGGCTGAAAAGTTTATAAGATAACACAGTAAAAATATTTTTTTTTGCAAAATTCATTTTTATTATTCAACATAGTTGCCCTCGAGGGCGATACAGCGATTATATCGATCTTCCAACTTTTCGATACCATTTTTATAGTACTCTTTCGGTTTTGCCTCAAAATAGGCCTCAGTTTCGGCAATCACTTCATCATCGGTCTTAAATTTCTTGCCAGCGAGCATTCTCTTGAGGTCTGCAAACAGGAAAAAGTCGCAGGGAGCCAGATCTGCAGAATACGGTGGATGGGGAAGCAATTCGTAGCCCAATTCATTGAGTTTGACCATCGTTTTCATCGACTTGTAACACGGTGCATTGTCTTGGTGAAACAACACATTTTTCTTCTTCAAATGAGGCCGTTTCTTAGCGATTTCTTTCTTCAAACGATCCAATAAGGCTATATAATAGTCGCTGTTGATCGTCTGTCCCTTCTGGAGATAGTCAATGAATATTATACCATGCGCATCCCAAAATACAGACGCCATCACCTTGCCAGCCGACTGTTGCGTCTTTCCACGCTTTGGATTCGGTTCGTCGCTCGCTCTCCACTCTGCCGACTGCCGATTGGACTCTGGAGTGTAGTGACGCAGCCATGCTTCATCCATTGTCACATATCGACGCAAAAATTCGGGTTTATTGCGATTGAACAGCTCCAAACACTGCTCAGAATCATCAACACGTTGTTGTTTTTGGTCCACAGTGAGCTCACGCGGCACCCACTTTGCACACAGCTTTCGCTTGCCCAAATATTCATGCACGATATGTCCAACACGCTCTTTCGATATCTTCCGAGTCTCAGCTATCTCGCTCAACTTCACTTTACGGTCATTTAAAATTATTTTGTGGATTTTTTTGAGGTTTTCTGCCGTAACCACCTCTTTTGGGCGTCCACTGCGTTCTGCATCAACTGTGCTCGTACGACAAGTTCAAAATTAACGAAACCAATATTTCAAAGTTGAAATAGCTGGAGCAGAGTGCGGATAACGTTTGTCAAACCATGCTTTGGTTTCCACTGTATTTTTTTTCATCAAAAAGCAATGCTTTATCAATACACGAAATTCGTCTTTATCCATTTTTTTTCAATAACAAAAGTTGCTTCACTCAAAATGCTATATCTCACGAACCAATCCACCGATTGCTGTCAAATTTTGACAGGAATCGTTTGAAGGATGGTGCTTTGTGATAATTAAGTAGATTTTTGCAAGACGTCAACCTTACAAACTTTTCAGCCGAAAAGTTTATAAGGTTGACGTCTTGCAAAATAATCATTTTAATTAAACTATATTATTTCATTGCATTATAACAAAATTTATTTTAAATGTGTTATTTTATTTTTATAAATTTTAATTAAAAACTACGCATTGTTAAAAAAACAACATTTTATCGAAAATCTATAAATAGTTGCTCTTTTTTTTAAAGTAAAAATATCTAAAAATCTCGTTAATAAAAAAATAAATAAATAAACCCAAGTATTTTGAACAACGAAAATTAAGAAAATCAGTAAGTTAATAAGTGAATAAACTGAACTATAAATTGATAATATAAATTGGAAAGATTTTTAAAAAATATAAGAAAATATTAAAAGAAAAATTATGAAAAGATTAATAAAAATTTTTCTTCCCTGCTCTTTCCTTTCTGCATTTTTTCTCCTTGCATGTTTTTTTTTTCTTTTTTTCTTTTCTTTTCTCTTCCATTCTTGCGGGTTGGGGGAAGAGAGTAGCACCAATCTTTCTACCTACTTCCTATTTTTTTTTGTCCTTTTCATATTAATTTTTTTGGGTTCTCTCCTGAGGACATGTCTTCTCTTACATTTTTCTTTCTTTTCTTCCATTTAAATGAATTCGTTTCTTGTTAATATTCAAATGCTTTTATTTTTGATTTTATTAATGCTAGTCTCACGAAATTTTTTTGTTAAGAATATAAATTAGTGTTTTTTCTCTCTCTCTCGTTATTAAACAAAGTGAAGTAATAAAAGAGAAACAAAAGAAATTGTCATTAAAATTTTAATTTTAATGCCATCAAGAATAGTAATTCACTGATGTAATAATAGGAGTGGAAAACAATTAAATAATTTAGATTTAACTCAAATAATAGAATCAGATAAATTTACTCATTTATATTTAATTCAAGTAATAAGAAAGAGAAATTATATTAAAAATAATACAATTTATTATTATTTAATTGTATTATTTTTTATATAATTTCTTATATAAAATACAAGCAAAAGGGAAAAATTTAATGGAAATAACCTTAAACAATTTCGATTTTTAAATAAATGATTTTAGGTTTTTTTTTTTGCAATTTTATTTTATAATAAATGCTAACTAATTCGATATTTTTATTCTAGGTTCCTCCTACCCACAAGGGTTTACGTCCTACAAAAACAATGCAATAAGAAGGGCTCAAAGAGATCGTCGTCGTTTTACAAAAGTGGCAGTCGAAATTTATTTGGTCACACAGTACTATAGGGCAGATTTAGTGATAGGCCAGCGAAAGAAGGACGATCGAAGTCTCTCCCACCAAAGATGAAGTCGACATTAGTGGGAGACACTCTTGATAGTCCTTCTCTCCAAAGATGAAGTCGACATTAGTGAGAGAGACTCTTGATGGTCCTTCTCTCCGAAGATAAAGTCGACATTGGTGAGAGAGACTCTTGATGGTCCTTCTCACCAAAGATGAAGTCGACATTGGTGGGTGCGACTCTTGATGGTCCTTCTCTCCAAAGATGAAAGCGACATTGGTGGGAGAGACTCTTGATGGTGCTTCTCTGCTTAGCCTATCACCAAATCCGCCCTATGGCACTCCGCGACCAAATAAATTTCGACTGCCACTTTTGTAAAACGACGACGATCTCTTTTTTTTCTATTTCTTTTCTTTGGTTTTTGAAGATCTCTTCTTTTTATTTTCTCTATTTAAATAATTTTTAAATAGCCTCCTAAATTTTATATATTTTCTACTCGAGAAATTTTAACCTTCGCAATTTTTATACCTTCCTTCTCTATGCCTTTTCCTCCTCTTTTACCTGAATAGTTTTTTTTGGAAAATTTTCTCCTGTTCTTTTTTTTCCTCGCTGCTATGACGATATTAACACTTTTGGGTATCTCCATTTATACCCTGTATGTTCCGGCATTTTTTTTTCTGGTTATGATAGTGATTACTATGTAAACTTCGAAATCTCCTGCAATCATCGCATAAACCTAGCGAAAAGCCGTACTCCTACAGAACTTCACGTTAATAATTTTTTAATTTTTTATCCAAATTTTTGTCCATTTACCTCCTTTACAACACACATTTCTTACCATAATAAAATGGCATCCAACCTAGGACCAGAAAGTTTTTTTTCGTGTGTTTGACTCTTGATTGGCCATCGCACTGTGATGCATAACAAAATGATGCCCAATAAATGGGGAGCCAAGTTAAGCTATTGATAACGAATTATGCCCTTTAATCTTGAGAATGCGAGAGATGGCTGTGAGCTACCTACTCGACTCAGCTATAATGGATCAGAATTAATTTAGCCTCAGTAAAAGCTACTTATTCTACTCGGTTGATAATTCTAATAATGAGAGTTGAATAAACCATTTTTTCCATTCTGTGCAGCCTCGAGAATTTGTGGATCTGGCTAATAGCTATTTAATCTACTCAGTTGACAGTGACTTTCCTATTTTATCCGAATTTTTAACCCTTATACCCCACCTGAAACATGTTTGATTGAAGTTGACCACGACACGACAATGATCACTTCAGAACCGAGGATCTTGACGAAGGAGGTAACCTTGAATAATTATCTTCGTAAAGCAAAACACATTTAATTTGTAAGAAGAAGAAAATTAAATCATGGATGTTTAATTTTGTTTGTATACTGTAGTATGTGTATTTAAATACACTAAAAAATGAAATCAAGAAAAGGAAAAAAATGTTTGAAGTCTTTACTTTTCTTCTGGGGTTATCGGTCGGAAAGTATATTAAAAGATATCTGGGCGTTGTTATAATCGTTATTATCACTTAAGTAATAGAACTGCTTCAAAATAGGCTTAAGGATCAAAAGTTACATAAATATATAAAGTAGAATAAGAATAGTTAAATAGAAAAAGAAAGAAGAATATGCCTATGAAAGGGAGATAGGCCTGGAGGAGAAGAACCATCTTAGTCTCTCCCACCACCATCGAAGGTAGGCTTCACTTTTTTATAACTTCTTAATTTTTTTTTCGACAAATTTTAACCTTCCAAATTTTTATACCTTCTCTCTTTTTTCTTCTTCTTTCTCTCCCAAGAAGAACTTAACACCTTTGGGTGCTCCATGCTAAGCAGAAATATGTACCAAATGGAATTTTTTTTAATTTTTTATCCAAATTTTTATCCGTTTACCTCCTTTTTAATACTCATTTCTTACCATAACGGATTGGCCCCCAATGTAGGACCAGAAAAGGGAGAAGGACCATCTAAGTCTTTCTTGCCAACTTAGAAGGTCGGCGTCATCCCTTTTCACATTTCCTTTTTTTTTTGAGCGATTTAAATTTTTTAGTTTTGTTACAACTTTCTAATTTTCTATATGACAAATCTTACCCTCCCCAATTTTTATACCTTCCCTCTCAATTCCTATAACTTCCGATTTACCTGGATAGTTTTTCAGTTTTTTGTAATTTTTTATATCTTTTCTCATTATTTTTCCTTCTTTTTTCTTCCCTCCCAAGGAGAACTTAATACCTTCGGGTGTCTCCATTATCCTTCATATGTTCTGGCATGATCTTTCCGGGTTATGGTGTGTGTAGGAGCACATCTCTGCAAAAACTTTGAATACCCCGCAATCTTCGCATAAAGCTAGCGACAAGCATGCCAAGCAGAAACATGTGCCCCAGCAGAACTTCAAGTTTAAAATTTTTAATTTTTTTATTCAATTTTTCTACTTTCCCATCCTTTTTAAAATCTAGTATACAACTAAAAACGTACTACACAATAGTCAGATAATTGTAAATTGATTTAAAGTAAACAAATTCCACCATCGCATCCAATTCTAAGCCAAAATGAAAGACTCTCACAAATTCCATAGAAGTTTTATAATATTATAAAAAATTTGAATTGAATATTCCTTTTAGAAAATATATAATATAGAAATGAGCAAACATTTACCTAAAACTTAAATTTACCATTATTGAAGATACAAACTCTCCAAGATGAATGAGGTGATGATGATGGTTTGCTTGAGTGCACCCTAAATTGTCCAGCAAAGATTCAAGGTGAACAGTAAATAGTAGCTCTCCGACTTCTCTAACAGTATAATTTCTTTGTGACTGTTTAACTCCTGCAGGTGTCTGAAAATTAATTTAAATTTCTCAATAAAAATGACAACACAAGACAGATTTATCGACTTGATTTACAAGGCAAAGCCGACCCACCTCATATCATAGTCTCATTGATGGTGAACCTACAATTTTCCAAATTATCACTAAAGATTTATTCACCTACTCCCTCACCATGCACTTTGAATACTATATCAACTTCTTCATTATATAATAGCTTCTGCTAAATTAAAAGGGGAAACGGAGATTATGTACACTCCAATCTTGGACCAAAAGTCGACGCACAATAAGGCGTTGATAGACGATATAAGTGGACAGCAAAACGCAAGCGAATGTTAGATTCTCTCAGAACGAGACTAAACCCGATGGGACGGTAGAAGGTAGCGTCTTGATGATGGAGGTAGGTAATCGTACCGTAAGTACTTCGCATTCTCGGATATAACGCAGTCAGGATAATCTCTTTACGCACTCATAAATTGTAATAAGTCGGCAGAAATAAATCAACTTTATTGCAGCAATCATTCTCAACTTCTACCTTCTGCTGCTAGCCATCCAGTCCCCAATTGTTCTCTTTATTTCATGATATTGTGAATATTGGGTGGGGTGGGTTGGTTGGTGGATGGGACATAGAACGGAATTCGCAGTAAATAAGAGAATTGTATATAACTTTTTATGCTAAACCAACCCCTCCTCCCTCCACCCAACAAAAAAAAACAATGCGATAAAGATTACCTTATATTCTCCCTCAAAACCCTGCATTCGCCAAATAATATAAAAGGAACAATGAAAACAAAAGAAAATCTCTTAAATTATACAAGAAACAACCACCAGCATTGTTGACGAAAACAATCTACAAACCCTTACTCCAACTGTCGAATTAATATTCATATTTTTAAGATGCAGGCTTTGTGATTTTATAAAATATTCCTTTTGCCATTTATATAATCTAATTGTTGAAATATTTTTCTTTTTTTCAATTTTTCTATTTCAAATGGGCTGGACTGTTGCTTGTAGAATGAGTAAAAAAATAATTGGAAAATTATCCTCACTGGGGAGATATTACACAATAACAATAGGAAAAGCCATAAGATTTGTGAGGGTGATTTTTCTTTCTAGTTTTGATTATTGTTAGAATATAATGGAAAATCACTCGTCCCTTCCTACTATAAGTTAGGATAAAAAGTTCATGATATATCCGGCAGATGAAGTTAAAATCAAATAACTCAGTAACCATTAATCGCATTGCAACAATACTAGACGCGCATTTGAAAGGTGACACTTAAAGCTTTGTGTCTTATTAAAATCGATAAAGTGTATCAAAAGTTATTTAAGTGCGAAAAAAATTGTGAAATTATTCACCATAAAAAAAGTTTATGCTGAAACTGCTGTAATAAAATCAACAGAACGTAAATTCGTCACTTGCTTTCTTTCCTAAAATTTTGACGTAAAAAAAAAAAGCCCCATTCTGATCGGCCAATTACAGAAAAAATGATGAAATTATAGAAAAAGTTGAGTAAGACCGCCATATTAGCAGCCATGACAGTTTGAGAATTAAACATTCATTATGAAACCGTTTTAACCCATTTGCGAAAGGCTGGCTTAAAAAAAATTCGATGTTTGGATGACTCAAGAATAGATTATAAAAAGCAGGATAGATGGACCTGACATCTGCAATGCACTGCTGAAGCATAATAAAATCGAGCTACTTCTGAAGCGAATCCTAACTAGCGCAAAAAAATGGATAGAATACAAGAATATCGTTTAACAGAGATAATAGGATGTACTGGTATCTGTAAAATTAATAAATTAATTTTCAAAAATAAGAAAAAACCTGAATTTCATTAAGTACAGACCAAAAATGACAGAAAGATTTTAGAAAATATGGCAAAAAACAAAAAAAAACGATCGCAAAAATTTTATGTTTTATTTTGAATTATTCCGAAAAGCTTACAACTCCATCAAAAGAACATTAACTTACATCCAAATAAGCTAATACCATAATATTCAAAAAAGAGATCACTAACAATTTGAAAGCCAGGAATGATGGTCAATAGGGTTTGACCATTGAACGAGGTCTGTTCAAAAAGTATTCCAAATTTCCGCGGGTTACGTATATTCAATTTTCGTTTTTTTGTGGCGTTATATTGGTACTCATATCTTTCACTTATGCCGAAAAGTTCGGCCATTTTGAATTTCAGTTTATTTTTGATAGCTGCTCTGCTTGCACGTGTTTTGGCTTGTCTCCGATTTTTTCCCATTCCAAAAACTAGATCAAAGAATCTGAATCAAATTTTGTGTGAAAAACAAAATTAATTGAGCGGACGCATTCCGAATATTGACTGTGGTATATGGTGAAGCTACCTTGGACCAAAGCAACGTTTAGCGGTGGTACAAAATGTTCTCAGAGGGCCGAGAAGATATGAACGACGGAAAGCGTGCCAGACGCCCGAGCACGTCAACAACCGACGAAAACATTGTGATGAAATGAAGAAAATAGTATTGGCCAATCGTCGAATCACCGTTATAGAAGTTGTTGAGGACTGAAACATATAGATTGGCTCATGCCATTCGACTTTTCCAATGATTTGGCGTGACACGGGTCGCCGACAAATTCGTACCAAGATTGATCAATTTCGACTTAAAATCGCTGTTGGACTGTGTCCGCGACGACACAAATCTGCTATAAAGGGTCATAGCTGGTTTATGGTTATAACGTAGAAACCAAAGCTCAATCATGCCAATGGAAGCTGCCGCACGAGCCAAGACCGAAAAAACGGCGCCAAGTTCGGTAGAATGTGAAGGTTTTGCTTACAGTTTTCTTCGATTACAAGGGCGTGGTGTATCATAAGTTCTTGCCACAGAGTAGAACGGTCAATAAGGAATATTACCTGCAAGTTATGCGTCAGTTGCGTGAATCAATCCACCAGAAACGCCCGGATTTGTGGAATAACAAAAATTGGCTGATGCACCATGATAACGGCCCTGCTCACGCATCGTTGCTTGTATGCAAATTTTTGACCAAAAACAATATACTAATAATGCCGCAGTCACCGTATTCTCCAGATATGCCCCCCTGTGACTTTTTATTGTTCCCGAAACTGAAGAGCTCCATGAAAGGACGACGCTACGCTACGCTACGGTTGAGGAGATAAAGACGGCATCGAAGGAGAAGCTGAACATGATTACAAAAAATGATTTTTAAAGTGCTTCTAGGATTGGAAAAAACGTTGGCACAAGTGTATCATATCTAATGGGGATTACTTTGAAGGGGAAAAAATAGATATTTATAAATAAATAAATAATTTTTGAAGAAAACACAAAATTCGTGATACTTTTTGAACAGACCTCGTATATGGTGGGATTGGAATGGAATCGATTATTATAAACTGATATTATTTGTTAAATCTGTTAAATGGGTACTATACTGTAAGCAACTCGAAAGATTACACCAATCAATTGAGAGAAAACTGCCAGAATTAGTTAATAGGAAGAGTATCGTCTTTCGCCATGATAACATAATGCTAGACCACAAACATATTTGATAACTCGCCAAAAATTAAAAAAGCGTTCCTGGGAATTTTAATGCATCTAGCATATGTCCCAGACATAGCAGTCTCAGATCACTACCAGCCGTTTTAAGTGATCCCTATTCTTAAGCTTATACTGAACCTAAATTTACAAAAAAATACGACCGTTTAGTAATATCGCCCATTGGTTTTGTCAGTAAATAGACTTTGAAATTGTCCAACTTTATGTAGGAGGCCAAATAGTCTTCAAATGGTCCTCCTTTTGAACGCTGCCAATATCATGTAATGTTTCTTGCTTAAGATCCAAGTCTCCAAAAAATATATGAAGACTATCAAGACTAAGTTCCTGTATAGAAGAAGCTTTCACTTAACGATAAGAATTTTTAAGGGAAATAATTTGGCCAACCTGAACTGAACTAAGCTTCATTGGCAGCCAGCAGAGGTGCGTATTAAAAGCCTATTAGTTTCGTGGTTTTATCACTGACTGTATAATCGGGTCACAGCCAGATACCATTAAAAAGAAAACTGAAGCTGCTATTATGAGTACTCAGTTAATACTTATAACTGGGATCACATTTACAAATGGGGTAGGATTTTTACCACCCTCCATACTAGCGAGTTGTAGATTTCCAACTCAATTTAATTTATTCAGTCATTTTTAAATTTCTATAACAAAATTAGAGCTCTGCATTCTTTTATTTTAATCAAAATAAAATCAGCAAAATATTTGATATGCTCAGAATCAGTAAGAAAATTATTATTTGGAACTTCTTGTAATTTTTTCGTAAAATTTTGTGAAATAAATTTTGTGAATTTTTAAAAAATAATTTTTCGGGAATATTTTAATCCCCCCTTTTGCTTCCTTTACAAATCATAAAATAGCATTTTTAAATGACTAATGTTCACATACTCAAAATCATCCTAATATACAACTTATTAGAATAAGAAGAGATAATTCATAATAAGAAATTTTTCCTCAGTTGTCGAATGAAATATAATAGAAATAGTGTCACAATCTAAATGTGAAATTAAATCGATGTCAAGTTAACAAAAGATTATTTTCGTCATTTATTAGTTGTATATTACCTGCCCAGACCGAACAGTCTACTTAATCAATATACAATAGTTATCTGCTAATTAGAATTCAGTCCAGGAAAAGATTCGTACTTTCTTTTGGGCGGTATCAACACGAAGGACGTAAAACGACAACAATAGTGGCCAACGTTCAAGTCTAATCAAATAATTTCTGTTGAGAGTTTTAATTGCTTATTATTTGAACTTTTCCACTAATTAAATGGGACATCATCCATTATGTTGGAAAGATTACTGGAAGTATTTATCCATGCCTTTCTTCGTAAGCTCTTCCTCAAAGACTTTCTTGGAAAAATATTCCTTATGGGCACATAACTTTCCGAGGACGACTAAAATTTCTTTCTTTCCTCATTTGTTTTGCGATAATACATTTCTGAGAAAATCATTTTACTATTCTATTGAGAAGTGATGAATAAACAATACCATTAGCAAGTAAAACTAACTTTATTTAGTTAATTCCATATTCCAAATAAATTTAATAACAATATTCAATAACTATTAATTAATTAATAAGTAAGTCCTACCTTTTCAGAGTGAACTTTTCCAAGAAAGAAATTAACAAAATTTATAATTTTCTCAGAAAATTGTCGATATTATTTAACGTATAAGAAATGCTAGGCATACAAACAGGGATCCTACAGTTGAGAGTTATTGTGTTATTTTCAGGAATTATTACTTTATTGATATAGAATTTTGATAGGATAATTTTGTTAGGTTTCTTGTTATAATAATAAAAAAAATTATTACTATATTTCCAAAGAACTTTCCACTTTGAGACCTTGTCAGATTTGATATTATTAACTACATTTTGTTCAATTAGGACTCAGATTCTTCTCCAAATTTTTTCATTTCGTTTTTATTTATTTCAATAATCTCTTTTCACCCTATTACTTACTGATATCATTTTAATCAAATAACTATCTATTCTTTATGATATTTATGAACAATTCTATAAAAAATCTAAAAATATTTGCATTTTTTAAATTTTTTTGCAAAACTGCCAAGGATTCTTTTGAATCTAAATTCCAAAATTTTTCCATCCGTTTTGGATTTATTACAAAAGTAACAAAACTGTTCAAGAAGTATTGTTTTTTTTTCAAAAATTATTCATTTATTCATAAAAATCTATTTTGTCCCCTTCAAAGTAATCCCCACCAGATATTACACACTTATGCCAACGTTTTTTCCAATCCTCGAAGTACTTCAAAAAATCGTTTTTTGTGATCTTGTTCAGCTCCTCCTTCGTTGCCGTCTTTATCTCCTCAATCGCAGCGTAGCGTCGTTCTTTTATGGGGCTCTTCAGGTTTGGGAACAATAAAAAGTCACAGGGAGGCAGATCTGGGAAATACGGTGGCTGCGGCATTATTAGTGTGTTCTTTTTGGGTAAAAATTCACAACCAACGATGCGTGAGCAGGGGCGATATCATTGTGCAAAAGCAAATTTTTGTTCTTCCACAAATCCGAGCGTTCCTGGTGGATTGCTTTAAGCACATAACTTGCAGGTAATATTCCTTATTGACCGTTATACCCTGTGGAAAGAACTCATGATGCATCACGCCCCTGTAATCGGAGAAAACTAAGCAAAACCTTCACATTCGACCGAACTTGGCGCCGTTTTTTCGGTTTTGGCTCGTGCGGCAGCTTCCATTGGGATGATTGAGCTTTGGTTTCCACGTCATAATCATAAACTTATGATTCGTCACCAGTTATGACCTTCTGGAGCAAATTTGGGTATTTGCGGACAGAGTCCAACAGCTCCTTAGCAATGTTAATGCGATGCTGTTTTTGGTCGAAATTGAGCAATTTCGGTACGAATTTGTCGGCGACCCCTCTCACGGCCAAATCATTGGTACAACTCGAATGTCACGATCCAATCGATATGTTTAAGTCCTCAGCAACTTCTCTAACGGTAATTCGACGATTGGAAAATACTCTTTTCTTCATTTCATCAACGTTTTCGTCTGTTGTTGACGTGTTCGAGCGTCCGGCACGCTTTTCATCATTCACATATTCTCGACCCTCTGAGAACATTTTGTAACACTGATAAACGTTGCTTTAGTCCAAGGTAGCTTCGCCATATGCCACAGTCAATATTCGAAATGTGTCCGCGCAACCAATTTTGTTTTTGACACAAAATTTGATACAGATTCTCTGATCCATTTTTTGGAATGGGCAAAAATCGAAGACGAGCCAAAACACGTGTAAGCAAATCAGCTGTCAAAAATTAACTGAACATTCAAAATAGTCGAACTTATGGGCATTAGTACCAATTTAACGCCACAAAAAAAATCGAAAATCAAATATACGTAACCCGCGGAAATTCACAGTTCGCGATACTTTTTGAACAGACTTCTTATGTGATTGAAGATTTCAGATTAAAGAAGTGATAGCAAACACCTGTACTTATTTAAGATGTATCAGAAATCTGACAGGTGCAACTTTTTATCAGCTTAGGTAAGGACATAGAAAAGTATGCAGTTGTCCATTTCTGTACAAAAATTGTGTGCCGAGATTTTTTAAAAGCTGACAAATTTGCTCTGCTCAAAAGGTGCACAGCCAACACCAAGAGCAATTCAAGTAAAAATATGGATTTACACGATTTCTCGCAGCCTGTAAAATAGTCCATAAAGTAGTGGATGATCAAAATATTCAAATATATTAGTTGTGCTTGAATTATTATAATATATTTTTATAGGTGTCGATACTTTGTTGTATGTTTGCAAATTCATCATGAATAAAGTCATAATTGTTCGTGATGTGACTTTGTCTCGTTATAGAAAGTTTCGCTCTCATCTCTCCAATCATATTAGTATCCTCCACTTCCTTCTCCATCGAAGACTTAAGCATCACTAATCTCCCGATTAATTAAAATATGAGTACTAAGACTTAATTCATTATGTCACAAATGCACAAGTGAACAGGAGATACATCAATAGAAGTTTACTCTCCATAACCCTTCACGTTAATTAATACTATGTGCTAATTCTGGTTGTTAGTAATTTATACACGTAGTTATAAAATTAATAAATTTATTTTCAAAAATAAGAATAATTTTGCTTGTAGAATGAGTAAAAAAATAATTGTAAAATTATCCTTACTGGGGATATATTATATAATAACAATAGAAAAAGCCATAAGATATGTACAGGTGATTGTCCTTTCTAGTTTTGATTATTGTTAGAACATAATGAAAATCACTCGTGACAAAAATTTGTGACATTTTTGGCAGATGAAATTAAAATCAAATAACCCTGTAACCATTAATAACATTTCAACAACACTAGACGCACGTTTGAAACGTGACACTTAAAACTTCTTGTCTTATTGAAATCGGTCTAGTGTATCAAAAGCTATTTAAGTGCAAAAAAATTTGTGGAGTTTATGGTGAAAGTACTGTACCAAAGTTAGTAGAACGCAAATTGGTCACTTGCTTTCTTTCCAGAAATTTTTATGTCAAAAAAGCTCAATTCTAGTCGGCCAATTACAGAAAAAATTAAGAAATTATCGAAAAAATTAATCTAGACCGCCATATCAGTAGTCATGACAGCTTGAAAATTTAACATTTATTATGAAACCGTCATAACCCATTTGCGAAAAGCTGGGTTCAAAAAGAAACTCGATGTTAGGGTGTCTTATGCATTAAGCGTAAAAAACATGATATACCTACTTAATGCTGCTGTAGCGCAATGAAATTGAGTCATTTCCAAAGCGAATCATAACTGGCTATAAAAAATGGGTAAAATATGAGAATACCGTTCAAAAGTGATTGTGGAAAAAGAGAAATAAACGATCACAAACAATTTAAAAGCCAGGATTAACGGCCAATAAGATTACGACAAAAATTTTGTAAGCTCATCTGAGCAGTTTTAATGCATCCATTGTATAGTGTAAACACAACATAGGAGTACCTTCAGACCACCATTTATTAAAAAAGAAATTCGATGTTTACGTGACTCAAGAATAGAGAGTAAAAAATAGAATGGACCGACCCTACAGGGCCTGAATCGCAATAAAATCGAGCTACTTCTGAAGCGAATCATAACTGGTGATGAAAAATGGGTAAAATACAAGAATATCGTTTAAAAAGAGATTTAGTCTAAAAAGATCGTTACATTTTCGGCAGATGAAATTAAAATCAAATAACTCAGGAACACTATACGCGCGTTTGAATGGTGACACTTAAAGCCTCGTGTCTTATTGAAATCGGTCTAGTATATAAAAAATGATTCAATTTCAAAAGAATAAAGAGAAAATTCGCTATATTTTTCAATATCACTTCGACAAAAACGACAACGCATCGCAGGCTGGCACAAAAAATTTTGTGGAGTTTATGGTGCAGGTGCTGTAATAAAATCAGCAGAATGAAAATTGGTCACGTTCTTTCTTTCCCAAAATTTTGATGTCCAAAAAAGTCCCATTTTAGACGGCCAGTTACAGAAAAAATTAAGAAATTATCGAAAAAATTAATCTAGACTGACATATCAACAGCCATGACATATGAAACCGTTTTAAATCATTTACGGAAGGCTAGGTTCAAAAAAAAATTCGATGTTGGGTAACTCAAGAATAGAGTATAAAAAACAAACGCAATAAAATCGAGCTACTTCTGAGGCAAATCATAACTGGCGATGAAAAATGGGTGAAATACAAGAATATCGTTTAAAAGAGATCATGGAAAATTAATTAATTAATTTATTTTTAAAAATAAGAAAATATTTGAATTTTTTTTTAGTACAAACCAAAATTAACAGCAAGATTTTAGCAAATATCCAAAAAAAAAATTTATCGCAAAAATTTTATATTACTTTCTGTATTATTCCGAAAAGCTTACACCTCCATCAAGGACTAGACAATATAAACTTACATCCAAATAATAAAATAACAAAATGCCACCATAATAATATTCGTAAATTTCCGTTTTAATTAAATTGGCTATCGCCATGATTGTTCATTACATTCGACATTTCTTATTGTATTGTAAATAAGCGGGTAGTTAATAGTATTTGTCTCTTTAACGTGTGTATTACAAACAGTAACAGTACACGTATAATCAACCGAAATCATTTATTTGCTCAGCTTTGAAGTTTTATCGATTTTTATCACATTTGTTCAAATTAATTAATGTTTTGCAATTTACGCAAATGTTTTTTAGTGTTAATTTCTTTTTCACATGATAATACACAAACCATGGTGAAGAAGGTGGCCAGTTAGCTATGAAAGCAGAGAAATAGAAGAAAAAGTATATTAAATATCTTCTATCATCCTCTTATACTGTCTCTGTATAATAGTAGCAAGGACGTTGCCCCAATAAGGACGAACTTTCATTGAACATTTCTTGACGATTTTAGGGAAAAGTTTCCGTTCGTTTGACACTTCCAATCAATAGAATTGATTGACCACCAGCCATGGGAAAGTCTCAGAATTAGTTCGAATTAGTAAAATATTTATACATGACGATGGTATTGTGTGAACAAGTTTTTGTCGGACGAAAGATTTCTCTTCTTTTTGGGGCCAATACATTAGTGCGCCGAATGCCATTAATCAATCTGTCTGTCTGTCTCCGAATTTCCATTTATTTCTTATCCTAACGAACATTTCATCAAATCAACAAGATTTCTTCCAATTCCAAGGATATTCAAGGTTGTTGTTGTTGATGATGATGATGATGATGATGATGATAATAATTTCGAACATAGTCAATAACGCCTACAATTGATTACATGCCATTCTATAGAACGAGTTTGGATACTGGTATTCACTCGTGTTCATGTGCAATCAGGCCGAATTGAATTCAGGTAAAATTTCTAATACTTACTGTGCATATTTACTAGTGTTTTTATTGTACTTTGGTTTTCGTCTACTAGCCGCATGCAAAAAATTAAAAGACATTTTTTCACAAAGAATATTTTCGAAATAATAACACCGACTTCCTTGATTTTTTTGTCCTATTTTCAAAATCATCATGGGTAAATTTTCATTTTAAATCAAAAAAGTTTTATCGTTGAAAATTGCTCATAATAGTTTCTTTTTTGACAAGTGTTTCTAGCATAATTTTTTAGTTTAGACTTTATAAAAATGAATACCTCAAAAATTTCTAAACTCTACAAGTTTCTATAATATCACTTGAATAACACACACCTTTTTTTTAGCTAATATAAAGTGGCTATTATCGATTTTCTATGTTGTAGAGAAAACATTGTCACACAAAAGCCCTATTTTCAGTTCTGCATGGGATACCATAACTAAGGCTGAGATATAATAACAAGTTGAATTCTCACGTATTTAGAAGAGCTTAGCAAGTAGATAATTGGCCACATTACACAAACAAGGAATCATTCCTTAGCATGCATTAGTGCGACCGTAACGCATTAATACAAAAGGTAGTGTGTTATTCAGTAGGGGTGGTAGAGGCAAAGGTTAGTGTCTGGTTTGAAGGTAATTTTATACGTACACGTATTTGGCTAGTAAATATTCGTTTGATACAACAGTAAGTCTCACAAATCCTCATTTAATCACTTTATTCAGCTTCTACTTTCGAGGTACACGTGTCTGTATATGTGTACGCATACACATTCTTCAATGGACGAAAATGTTCACTAGAGGAGATCAATATGAATTGACATCGCGTGTGCGAATCTGTTATGACTGAGAAGAAAGTTTACGTAAACTTTGTCATCTACGAGTATGTAATTTGCTAAACTTTATTTTGTTTTAAAAATTGATATATAATTTTCATTAAAAAGTGCCACAAAAATATATATTTAAAGACCCTCCAGTCGTACTTTACAGCCTAAATAGTTTTAAAAACTGATAAATTCCGCACAGGCCTGTTTAGATTCCATCCAAGTGTCAATAGAGTCCACAAAACTCTTATTGATTTCCATTTAAATATAATGAATTTTCACACAAAAGTGATTAGTTTCCACTTAAGCTGGATAAAGGTTGTTTTTACATCTGATCAGTTTGCATTCAAAATTTGATTAAGCCAACCCAGGTATCATCGGCTTCCGGAAAGTAATTTCGGAAGGTTAAGCTTTTATTAGGTTATCCGGAAAGTAATTTCGGTTTTTTTCCAACAGAGGATTTAATTGTATTTTTTAATAACCAACTTCACACTTAAGCCACATAATTTAAAAACCAACTTAAGTGAACAAATTCGATTGTTTCTGCACAGTCGTTTTTGGTTGAAACACTTTTAAATATGAAAAGTTAAAAACATAATTTTCGGCATATTTTACGTTTTTCCTATAGAAAAGATAAAAATGCTATTCAAGCAAAAAGAAAATTATCCCAAATATGAAAAAGATGTGTTAAGTGAGCGCCAGTGTCAAAACTGATTTGCAAAATTTCGATCGGGCAATTTTGATCTCGAAGATGCACCGCGTTCTGTAAGGCCAGTTGAAGCTGATGAAGACACAATAAAGACATTAATTGATGCAAACCGGCGAATAATAATTCGTGAGATCGTTGAAAGATTAAATTTATCGAATTCGACCGTTCATGATCATTTGAAACGGTTAGGGTTTATCTCAAAGCTCGACATATGGATTCCTCATCTTCTTACAAAAAAAATATGTGTCGTCGCATTGACGTTTGTGATTTGCTTCTCAAACGCACAGAAACTAATCCATTTTTAAAGCGTTCCATTACTGAGCACGAAAATGGGCTGTCTACAACAATGTTAAGCGCAAAATATCCTGGAGTAGAAATGATGAACCGGCTGCAAGCACTTCGAAAGCCAATATTCATCAAAAAAAGGTTATGCTATCTGTTTGGTGGGATTTCAAAGGAATCGTTAATTTTGAGCTTCTACCAAGCAACACAACGATCAATTCTAAAGTGTACTATCGTCAGTTGGACAAATTGAATGATTCTCTTAACGAAAAAAGGCCTGAATTTGTCAATAGGAAAGGTATAGTATTCCAACAGGATAATACGAAACCACATACAAGTTTGACAACTCGGCAAAAGGTTTTAGAGCTTGGATGGGATATAATGCCATACCCACCATACTATCCAGACCTAGAACCTTTTTTTATGTTTAGATTAATGAAGTACAGGGGGAAGCCTTCGAAAGGTACTCGCCTGGAAATTTTTCCTGCTAGATGAGTTATGCGGGATTTATACCTCGCCAAAAACCTAACCTGCACCTCTTACCTTGCTCCCGGAACGATGGTTCCCCGGCAGCACTCTTTGTAAATGGTTCCCCGGCGGCACTCTGATGACATTGTCTTGCGGTATGTTGTTAGCTCTAGCGATTTCGCCCACACTGGTGCTCCGTATAGCAAGACGGAGGTAACCTCAGTTGCCAGTAGTCGCCTTCGGTTTTGCCTGGGGCCTCCGATATTGGGCATTATCCGCGAAAGTGCGCCCTGTACTGCTGATGCCTTCCTGATGACACTGGAGATGTGCTCTTTGTAGTTGAGTCTGGCATCCAAGACCACTCCTTAGATACCGGATGTAGGGTAGAATACTCTCATAGCCTACTCTCTCCATTTTCTTCCGGCTACTCTGAAGGAGTGCCTCGGTCTTATGTTCCGCCAAAGACAGGTCTGCCGATGTCATCCACTGACTTATGCTCCGGATAGTGGTGGTGAATGCGGCTTCCAGTTCCTCCAGGTGTTTGGCTACAAGGACAACCGCTACGTCGTCCGCGAAAGCCACGAGTGTTGTGTTCGTCGGTAATTCCAGATGGAGTAGGCCGTCGTACATGACGTTCCACAAGAGTGGCCCAGGACAGAGCCCTGAGGTACCCATCCCATGACCCCATACCCCCCTGGTCCATCCTCGGTCTCGTAGTATAGTAGTACTATCCTCCGTAGGTAGTAGGGCACCCCCATGTTCTCAAGGGCCTCTAAGATTCGATCCGAGCGGGCCGAGTTAAACACATTCTTGATGTCCAGGGTGACAATGAGGCAATACTTTTTAGAACCGTCTTTCCATCTCTTTCCTGAGATGGCTTCCTTTGCGATGTTCGTGACGAGTTCCAACGCGTCGATGGTCGATCTCCCCTTCCTGAATCCGAATTGAAATTTGGAAAGTTGAGGATCGATGTATTGCTCCAATCTGTCGGCCACTATCCGCTCCAAGTTCTTCCCGTCCGAATCCAGCATGCAAAGTGGACAATAGGATGCTGGTTCGTCCGCTGGTTTCTTCCCTTTTGGGAGAAGAACCAATCTTTGTTGCTTCCATCGAGTCGGAAATACGCCTTGCCGCAGGCAGGCATCGTACATGCTTATGAACATGTCTGGCCTGGCAGCAATTGCACTCTTCAGTGCAATGTTGCGTATGCCGCTTGGTCCTGGTGCCTTGCCATTCTGCAATCTAGTGCAGGCCCTCGTGAGCTCTTCCATGGTCACTCCAGGAATTTCCACTTCTTCATCCTCCAGGTGGTAGTCGGGGAGTTCTGGTTTCTCCGGGAACAGATGTTCTACTATTCTGTGCAGCATGTCGGGACAGGTTAGTGTTGTTGCAGGTAGGCTTTTAATCCTATGCATGACCGTCTTATACGGTCTGCTCCACGGGTCCCGGTCCACTTTCGCGCAGAGTTCCTTCCAACATTCCCGTTTACTAGAGTTGATGGCGTTTCTGAGAAGACGCCTTTTCTCTTCGTAGATCCATCTGAGTTCCTCTGTCGAGGCCCTGTCTTGCTTACGAGCACGCTGGTGTTGCCTTCTTGCCTTAAGGCATGCTCAACGGTGTAGGGCGATGGTTGGGTTCCACCAGTGGACTGATGCTCGGCCGTTGTTCGGGCGACTCCTTGGCATCGACGCATCGCTGGCTGCCACCAGGGTGGCTGTTACCTCTTCTGTGATGCCGTCGGCAGTTGTTCCAGACCTAGAACCTTCCGATTATTATTTGTTGCGGTCTCCCTTTTAGACGGTAAACGTTTAATTCAAATGAGTAGGTCAAAAATCACTTGGATCAGTTTTTTGCCAGCAAAAAACAAAACTTTTATGAGCGTGAAATCATGCTACTGCCAGAAAAATGATAAAGGGTATTGGATTAGACTGGACAATATTGAATAAAATATTAATTCACTATAAGAAATTGTCTTTAGTTTTTATAAGAAAAAACCAAGTTACTTTCCGGACAACCCAATATTACTCGTAATATCCGATTCAGTTTTATGAACTTCCATCTAAGAATAATCATCTTTCACAGAAAATATATAAGCTTGGATTTAAATTTTATCAACTTCTATTTAAAGTGTATGAGCTTTCACGAAGATTTGATCAGCTTCCACCTAAATTATGAATAGACCAATTCAGATTTGCTTACCATCCATCCAATTGTCATTAGCTTCCACCAAACGCTGATTAATATCTACTTAAGCCTGATTACCTTCCAAGTGGTAAGAGCTTCCACTCAAGTTTCTCGACTCACACTTAAACTTTATCGACTTACACAAGTTTTTCATCTTCCACTTGATTAGCCTCCACCTAAATCTAATCAGCTTCCACTAAAATTTCCTCCTTATAATTGGGTCTCATATTAACCTCAACGATGAGTGCGAGTATTATTATTTTTATTATATTTAATTCGGAAAAATTCTAAGCATGAACTGGAAATAAGTATTTCCGAATATTAAAAGCTCATCTTACAAACTGGGATGTTTAAATTATTTCCGATTATGTGAAAATTGGGGTCATAAACTCTTTGATATAACTTTACTTATGAGTCCGCGTAGTAAAATGTACATAATCAATACTTCTAAGTGGATAGTAATCAACAGTCTCCTTATATTTATTCAAATTCTGAATAAAAAAGCTATTCAAGTTTTAGCTAGCTTAACAGAAATAAATTTCAAGCATCTTTAAAAAACCTCACATTACTGCGTAAGATTTGATAGCCTGTTTGATACATTGTTTTATTTAACGTGACCTAATTGACTTTCAACGTAAAACTACGAGTCACCTACGACTATAGGGATTGAGTTACGCTCAATCGACGCACCACCATTACTGACAGTTAACAGTCAGTAATCAGTTACAAGCTGACTGGTGGCGAGAACTACCTAAGCCTCTACTGTCATTAGCAGTGACAGCGCCCAAGATAATTGCAAGTTATTGCCAGTTATCTCCAATGCGCGATCCGGAGATCGTACCCGCAATATGGGTATTAACCACAGCCACCACGTTGCTGCTAAAGACGCCTCACCATAATTGGGCACAGTGTATTTTAACAGCATGGGGTATCCCGATTTTTGTGGTACCAATTTTTGTTTTAAGAGTACTTCGGTTTGTACACCACTCATTGAGCTACAGTCAAGAATCTTGTAAATTCCTAGCTACCGCTAAGCCAGCTCAGGTACGCGGGTTTGCCAATACCCGAAAGTACAACCGGAATTGACCTTGGTCTTTCACCCGGTTGTAGCCACCTTGCGTGTCATTCACACACTCATTCACGTACCATTCTCGCTCTCCTCTCAAATAGTACCACGGCAAAACTATTAAGGCATTCATACCTCTCTCTCACACCCAACACACTACTCACATCCACATCCTTATCATTCACCATGATTCCACATGCACCAAAGTCACGCGAATTCCCGTGCAGGCAATACTCAATAAGAAGGTGCTTGCCACTCTCCTCCGCTGCCCTACAAGGACATATAACCTCTGCAGCTAGACCACGCCTATACTGCCGTATTCCGTGACTAAATACTCAAGGTACAGACCAAATTCAAATCCATACGCAGATGCAAAGTACACATCCAAAATGAACATTTTCGTCCATCTGCATTTCACACTTTCATCCCATCGACGTTGCCAAATTTCATACATTCTGTTCGGGACCGCTGGCGTGCACTAAGATCCTGAACCTCTTCATTCATAACCGGACAACCAGCAAGCGGGATGCCCACCGTAGACGGTAGTGGATGCTTCCATGCAGCACCTCAAGGTCCCATGAAATTTCTCCCATGAGAATTTGCATCGCCTCAGTTGACGCGGTTCTACACACATTCAAACATGAATGCAAAGTCAGACGCTGGACTGAATTTATGCCACCCTTGCATACTGGTGGCGCATAATGTCAGTCCCCACACACGACGCATACATTGCACACGGAACAAATACACTCTTGTACAGGACTTTCACCGCTCTGCTATTTAGATTTTATTTTGCCATTCAATTTTAAATAGCAAGACTACCAAAACGGAGATCCTTTCCAACAACCAATTGGATTTTTATTTTACATAATGAAAAGAGTCCAAAAAATTACTAAACAGCATTACTCAAAATCCTATTATGAGAAATAACAAATTTATTATTATACGCTCACTCGTTGAATAAAGTTCAAATGTAAATTCACGATATTTTCATTTAATCACGAAATACGAAATCACCTATAATAACATTTGAATCTATGGCCTTCTCCTATTAAACAAATCAAAAAAAAATAGTTCACAATGAACTTTCTATTAAAAGTTTTCTATATAATCGCTATGTCGACTAGCCAGAATACATCCTTGCTATCTGATTGACATTTTTCCGCAAATGCTCGTTAAGTAAACAATAATGATTAACTTTTATTTTTGATCTCATCAAGCTATATAATTAATAAAGAAAAATTACCGAAACTATTCAGTTAACAAATCCACATAGTAAACGAGCAGGAGTAGTGGATCAATATTGTGTGCTTTTAGGTTCAGTTAGATTATGTAATTTTGGTGGCATACGAATAGAAGTAGTAACAAAAATAGGGGAAAATCTACTTCTACCTTCGTTTAAGAAATTTTCCCATTTCCTGTTGCTATCCATCATACCAAATTAAGTTTCAGTTTCTCATAGAAGCCCTCTAAGCAAAAGGACTTATTCTTCCAAGTAACCATAGAACAACAACAAAGAGCATATAACGAATGCCTGTTTTATTGTTCATGTAAACATGTAATGTAGAAATAATTATTTATAGAAACTTTGGCAAAACTTTTATACAATAGACTTCCAGTTACACCGAATGGATGATTGAGAACTTTATTGAATTTAGCTAAGCGTATTTACTAAAAGTTGCCAACAACAAAATTTCAATCAAATAACAAACGTAAACGGAACCGTTAACCTAAACAAAAATCCATCCATATTCACCTATTAAGGTGTGCCAGCGTAGAAGAATACCAACACAATCAAGTCGGTAGTCTTAATTTAAAAGCACTCCTTTTCAATAAGATATTTTTTTTTAAAGCGAATATCGTCAAAACTTCCAAGGAGTTCACATAGAGTGTTTAGTTTATTTACTTAAAAGCATAAAAATTGCTTCTTACTAAGCCAAATCATAAAAATTCAAGTTCATGGGGATCTGAACCCTTTAATCAAAACCCCCCACCCTCTTCTAAACAAATCTTTCGTAGCAACCGCAATCTAAAAACTTGATCAGCTCTCACCAGAGTCTGATTGACTATCATCTAACTAAGATAAGGTTCCACCCAAGTGATATTAGCTCCAATCGACTTTCCTAGGTTGATTTCCACGCTTTTTGTCCCACAAGTCAAAATTGCCATCTTTGAACTGACGAAACCAATCCCGGTACGTTGTTTCCGATAACACACTGGGACCATAGGCCTCCATAAGCATTCAATGCGATTCGGCAGCCGATTTCTTCAAATAGAAGCAGACAAACAGAGCCTCCTGCATATGCTCTTTTTCTGGTTCAAAACTAGACATGATTACCGAAAGAAAAATGTATGTTGTTGTACGAAATTGCTGACAATGTGCACTGATTAATGTTGACAGCTGTCAAACTCATAAAAAAAAGTATGGCGTTCCCATGATAGCTTAATACGCTCACTCACACCATCTATGATAGGATTTTAGTTCATACACATGGTATGATCAGTTCCACACAATTCTGATCATTTTCCACCTTATGTGGAACTTCCACTTGGACTTGATCAATTTTTACCCAAATTTAATTGGATTTTAGTCAAACATAACCACTTCCACTATAGTTAAATTAACTTTCACCCAAGCGTGCTCATCTTCTACCTAAGTGTAATAAGTTTCTTCTTGTCTTAATATTCACTCAAGATAATTGCATCCCAATTATCATTGTTAGCTTGCACCTAAGTTTGACTAGCTTACACCTCTGAAAACCAAGTTTGATCAAATTCCACTCAAGCCAGACAGAACAGAGTAAAGTCTGATTAATGTTCAGTCCAGTTTAATCCACGATTATTTTGGTTTGCTCAGTTTATATTCAAATTGCTTGCAGCTCCGGTCATCTTCTTAGCAAATAAAAAAAACACAATATCACTAATAAAGTAGACAAAAATAATTACAATAATATATCTTAACGAAAACATCCCTTACTATGGGATAGTTCCAGTTTAATCTTTACTACTTAAAACAGGTTGAAAATCTATATTTTTACAATTTCAGTTTAATCTTTACTACTCAAAACTGGTCGAAAACCTATATTTTGATCATTTCAGTTTAATCTTTACTACTTAAAACTTGTCGAAAACCAATACTTTAACAATTTCAGTTTAATCTTTATTACTTAAAACTGGTCGAAAACCTATATTTTGACATTTTTGTTTAATCTTTAACTACTTAAAACTGGTCGAAAACCTATATTTTGGCAATTTCAGTTTAATCGTTGCTATTTAAAACTGGTCGAAAACCTATATTTTGACAATTTCAGTTTAATCTTAACTACTCAAAACTGGTCGAAAACCAATACTTCGACAATTTCAGTTTAATCTTCATTACTTAAAACTATCCGAAAACCTATATTTTAACAATGTCAGTTTAAACTTTACTACTCAAAACTGGTCGAAAACCTATATTTTGACATTTTAGTTTAATCTTTAACTACTTAAAACTGGTCGAAAACTTATATTTTGATAATATCAGTTTAATCTTTACTACTCAAAACTGGTCGAAAACCTATATTTTAACAATTTCAGTTTAATCTTTACTACTCAAAACTGGTCGAAAACCTATATTTTGACAATTTTAGTTTAATCTTTATTACTTAAAACTGGTCGAAAACCTATATTCTAACAATTTCAGTTTAATCTTTACTACTCAAAACTGGTCGACAACCTATATTTTATCAATTTTTGTTTAATATTTACTACTTAAAACTGGTCGAAAACCTATATTTTGACCATTTCAGTTTAATCTTTACTACTCAAAACTGGTCGAAAACCTATATTTTGACAAGTTTAGTTTAATCTTTACTACTCAAAACTGGTGGAAAACCTATATTTTATAAATTTTTGTTTAATATTTACTACTTAAAACTGGTCGAAAACCTATATTTTGACCATTTCAGTTTAATCTTTACTACTCAAAACTAGTCGAAAACCTATATTTTGACAAGTTTAGTTTAATCTTTACTACTCAAAACTGGTCGGAAACCTATATTTTGGCAATTTGAGTTTAATCTTTACTACTCAAAACTGGTCGAACACCTATATTTTAATAACTTCAGTTTAATCTTTACTACTCAAAACTGGTTGAAAACCTATATTTTGCTATCTTTGAAAAGTTCATCTAAACTTGAAAACCTATATTTTGCTATCTTTAAAAAGCTCATCTAAAAACTATTCCTTTCACACTTTCCCAGCTCATTATCCCTATTCCTTCACCTTCCCACTTAATTTCAAAATTTTAATACCTCACCAAAAGTATCTGTATCACTGGATTGCTTTAGGAAAGCTGTTAACGAGCTGTCCAAATAAAGTAAACCTTTTCTTGAAAGCTCCATTATGCCAATCATGTGTCCTTCAGTTTACCAACTTCCACATATTAACACATACCAACTGAACAAGAATGATATCGAGAATAAGATAGGACTCCTGAACCTCTTATATCCAATAACTTCCTTTCCCAAGTACCTTTTCAATTTTACCTTTTCAAAAGTCCTCTACTATTTACTAATCTGCTGTACAAAATCTAACAAAATCTCACTATTCTATGCTAATAACCACAGATCAGTCTTGTTAAGATAGCTTCCCACATGTAGAATTAAATCGCCGACTGGCCTAATATTCGTGTCGCCATAACATTGGTCTAAGACACTTTACATTACAACAAAACAACGTTTATAGATAAACCTTGGCAAATAATTTCCCACTTTTACAATATTTTCTTAACACGGCTATAAAGTTATTTTAAAATTAAAAATGTTTGGTTAAAAAATGTTATTAAATTTTACTTATTTTGGAATATTGTCATAGCTTTGAAAAAAAAGGAAAAAAAAGAGTTCTTAAAAAAAATAATTACCAATTATTGGGTGTATAACTTAAAAATGCGGGATTGACAACAGATGGCATAACTTTTACACATGGTTTGTGTTAATAATAACTCATATGGCATTTTGGAGGTTAAACATCTGTCATTCATTCTCGATTAGTCATTGAACGCAATAGTGTAAACAACAAAGTTTTTTTTTGCTTCAAAAATGTCGAATTTCGAACTAAAAAAGTCCCATTTGAAAAACAAAACAAAATTTTGAATGTGACTCTAAGAAAAAAACGTTTCCAAACTTTAACTAGAATTGGAATTTTTTTAAATAAATCTATAAAAAAGTATTCTAACCACTTTTACTATTAGTACAAACAATATTTTAGTGTCTTTTTTTGGTTCAGTAAATAAAATTTTCCAAAAATGGAATGGGCACCATCTCACATACAATTTACGAATACTAATCCCAAAAAAATGGAAACACGAAAAATCACTTGCTTATTTCCCATATAAGCAACTTCAGTTCGGAATTTCTCATGAATTTCACTTTACAACATCAGCTTTTTAATTTCAATTGTTATAACAAAAGAAAACGGAAGTACCGAGAGAAAAAAAAAATATGAAAAAAGGAATCAAATGAGGAGCACACAATCAATTTATTTGAAGTTGAAATAAAAATAAAATGAGCTTTTTAGAAGTACCCATCATGTTTTTAAATCAACTTAATAAAAAACAAGCCTCATTTCTGCACTGTTTTGCTCTTTTTTTATTTTGTATTTTTAGTATTTAGTAGAAGAGGAAAAAAAACAGTGCAACCGGAATTCTGAAGAAGAAAAGGACTAACAGGATACAAAGGAAACGTAGGCTAAATAACTATTACTACTACTGGATTTCTGGCAAAATACACATTTTTCGATGGAAAATAAATTGAATTAAAATCGAAGCGATTGATTTCTATGGCTTGTATTGAAAATGTTCTTGGTTTCGTGGAGGAGTTTTGACGGGGGACAGAACGTTCGAAGCATATGAATTTGTTAGGTCTGTGTGCAGATTGTACTCGTATTACGGCTGGTACATTTCTCATCCATAAAACTGAGGCGAATAAAGGTTAATGTGGAACGATCGTTCACCCGTTGAATTAGAAAGTTACAAAATCAATGCCATTTCTATATATCCGGCTCCCGGCCGTCGATTCCCGATCCTACTACAAGCACACACACATTATTTTGAGGTCGGATAACCATACTCTGTGCTGGGGATACGATTCTGCTGTTATTGGACACGATTGTGATAGAATTCGATTCTATTCGATTTGGCTCGTTTCAGCTCCTTTTCTGCACACTCCCAATTGTTGCTAGGTTCGCAAATCCACCAATAGCACCATTCCCTCCTTCACGCATTGGAGTTTTCTTTCATTGAACGAGTTCCATTATCCTAATTCATAGTTGATTGCTGCCATTTACGCAATTTCATTTCATGTTTGTTGTTGTTAACTGCACTCGTAAAAATAATACGTCGTCATAGAATAGAATCAGAAAATGTTGAAGGTCTGTCGAGCTAGTATTAGTCGTAGAAAAAAGGAAGATTGTTGAGTGTGAAAAAATACTTTTGCAACAAACTCTCCCATAAATGGAGACTGACTTTTATTTTATTCTAAAAGAGTACGATGACTACAATATAACAATGATTTTGATTGGTACATCACAGATGAATCGAATGATTGGAAATCTAACCGAATTCCTTTCGATAAGAAGAAAAAAAACAATCGAAAAACCAGAAAAAAAATTAAACGAAAAAATATAAAGTATTATGAATGAAATAAAAATAAAAACTGACCTGTTTTTATAGTACTAACGGCAAAAGAGAAGCTCATTTACGAATGGCAACAACATCTGCAGTATTACAGAAACAGTAATGCGTACAGTAGCAACAGGGCGGATGATTACCATTAAGATGGGTAAATCGTAGAATTCCAATCCCTTCTCGTCATACTATAATAAACATAACAGCAAGGATCATTTGATTTGTAATTGCCAACACGACACCTGTCATGTAATTTGAGTCAGTCGAGTGATTAAATCCCATTCAGTATGCCAATTTTCAATTAAGTGCTTAAAGTGTTTTGTTTCTACAAGGATTCGAAAATCCATTAACCCTTAACCATCTCCGCCGCCCCACACACACACACGCACACCACTTTTTGAATATATTAAATTCAATTCAATATGGGAAGATAGGATGGATATGATTACGACAATCGTGTGATTTGATTCGATTTTTTGTTTTCGTTCTTTTTTTACATTTAACAGGAATATGATATTCAACAAAATAAAATAACAACAAGATTTTATCAAACGTATCTGCCTGGATTAGTTTATTTAAGAAATAAACCTTACACGATTGGGAATTTTGTAAAATGAATCAAGAAGGAATTTGTCATCTTAACTTTCGTTTTACTCAATTTTTTGTTGATTACAAAGAAATTGTTTACTTTCCGTAACCTAATCAGTTATGTACTATAAAATGATTGTAATTTGAATACTTAAGAAATTATAGTATTCACTTTTAAGATGGTTTTTAAAATGAGCAGATATTTTACCAGCGAATCTTGTAAATTTTACTCTTAATTCTCTAAATGAAACAGAAGTAAATAATACGATTTCTATAGTACTGAGTAATTTATTTAAAATAAAACTCTTATTAAAAATCATTAAAAGAAATAGATCCTACTAGGCCAACATGATTTCTATTAAAAAGGAAAAGCTGTTAGAATTATGAAAAATACCCCAACTTACTGTATAACGTACAAATTTCTACTGAAAATTTCTTCTGAAAATTTCTACAGTAAATGCTTACTGAAAATTTCCACCGACAATTTCTATGAAAAATTTCCATTGAAAATTTCTACTGAAAATTTTAACTGGAAATTTATACTGAAAATTTCTACTAAACATTTCTTCTGAAAATTCCTACTGAAAATTCGTGCTGAAAATCCTACTGAAAAATCCTACTAAAAATTTCTATTGAAAATTCCAACTGAAAATTCCTACTGCAAATTTCTACTGAAAATGTCTACTAAAAATGTGTACTGAAAATTTCTGCTAAAAATTTGTCCTAAAAATTTCGACTGTAAACTCCAACTGAAAATTCCTACCAAAAATGTCTCCTGAAACTGTCTACTAAAAATTGCTACTGAAAATTTTTATTGAAAACTTCTACTGACAATTTCCACTAACAATTTTTACTGAAAATTTCTTCTGATAATTTCTGTTAAAAAATTTTACTGAAAATTTCTACTGAAAATTTCTACCGACAATTTCCACTGAAAAATCCTACTGAAAAATCCAACTGCAAATTTCCACTGAAAATTTCTACTGAAACTTTCTACTAAAAATTCGTACTGAAAATTTGTATAGAAAATTTTTACTGGAAATTTCTATTGAAAATTTCTACTGAAAATTCCAAATAAAAATTTCTACTGAAAATTTCCACTGACAATTTTTACTAAAAATTTCTATTGAAAATTTTCACTGATAATTTCTATTGAAAATTTGTACTGAAAATTTGTACTGAAAATTTCTACTGAAAATTCCTACTAAAAATTCCTACTGAAAATTTCTACTGAAAATTTCTTCTGAAAATTTCTACAGAAATGCTTACTGCAAATTTCCACCTACAATTTCTATGAAAAATTTCTATTGAAAATTTCTACTGAAAAATTTTACTGGAAATTTATACTGAAAATTTCTGCTGAAAATTTCTACTGAAAATTTCGACTGAAAATTTCTACTGAAAATTTCTACTGAAAATTTCCTCTGACAATTTCTACTGAAAATTTCTTCTGAAAATTCGTGCTGAAAATCTTACTGAAAAATCCTACTGAAAATTCCTACTGAAAATTTCTATTGAAAATTCCAACTGAAAATTCCTGCTGAAAATTTTTACTAAAAATTCCAATAGCAAATTCCTACCGAAAATTTCTACTGAAAATTTCTACCGAAAATTTCTACTTATTATTATGCTCTTAGCGTAAAATCTATAAAATTATATGCTCCAAAATGTCTTCAAATTGAAATAAGATGCCACTTATTAGGTTCATCACATAATGCAAAAAAACTTTTGGTAAAAGAAAATTTTTTTAGTCTAAGAACAAGAATGATGTTAAAAAAATAAATCACTCCGAAAATATATATTTTGACTCTCACCTACATTACGACTTTTTTTTTATAACGAATAAATTGATTAAACGAGAGCGACACTCTAGATTGTCCATTACTAACATTCTAATACAGTTTTCAAATTGAGAATGACACTTTTACCAAGATCCATACTTATTATTGTAGTTTTTTATTTATAAATTTCTACAAAAAAAAATGTCAATGTTAAGGAAAATTTCTAAGCAAAAGTCCCAGCGATGCAAATTTCCACGATAAGAACCTTCTACACAGAGAAGTTGTCACAGCAGCCGTAAAACGCATTAAAAAACCATTCGGCAACTCTGCTAAGTAATTAGAAAACCGTAAGTAAACCTAAAAAACGTAGCCTTAATAATATCTCCGATTGTTTCAGACAAAATCACTTCATGGCACGGGTCTATAATTTTAAGACCTACGAATTTTGATGCTCAGAAGTATTTTAAAGGTTCAGTACTTCCTTGCTGTTTGCTAATAAGCTCCCTCACCTGTTAGCAAAAATTATTCCTTAAAGGTAAGGATTTATCCTTTCAACCAAAGATTGGCCCACATTGCCTTCATAATTAATTGTTCCTCCAAATTAAGTCCAATCAAATCTGTTTATAGTTTTTATATATTTCCTATTTATGTAGGCATTAGAAACTCATTTATCCTTTTGAAAAATAAAGGAGAAAATTCTATTCTTTGAAAAGCTTTTAACTAAAATATTGTTTGGAAAGAACTTGTGCTAAAGGAATTTTAAATATCCTTATAAAAATTTTTCACAACGGCGCGTGTGAAAAGTATTAGAAAGGATAAAGTGGGAGATGACGCATTTTGCTCTATAATAGTTGTTGGTTGTGAACGAATGAAAAAAATAATCTCTATATTTGATAGTGCGTCTGAAAAAGGGATATGGGTAAACTAATGTGTATTTTGGACGAAACGAATATTCTAGGGGCGAAATACAACCTTCTTATTCACTGGAACACTGTTTATGGAAAATAAGGAAAGGCATGGGAGATTACGTCGGTGTCCCTGTAAATCTAATGACTTTGTAATATTTTTACGGAATCATAAATCTGTCTACATGGATAACGTAGACAGCTCTGTATTTTCACTTTAGATACAGGAGATAGCTCTGTATTTTGGACATATTTATTCCACTCTGTCTTCTGAGCCTATTAATAATATATATCGAAATTAAATGAGTTTAGCATACGTTTTTCATAGTCGAAGAGCAATAACGTGAATCAGTTAACGATTATGAGAAGCTGAGATTACTGACATCAGCAAAAAAATTGTTCGGATTAGAAGTAATCGATAAGAGATCATTTATAAAAATATGGAAAAGTGTCGGATATAGAAGAGAACCCTGAGGAATACCAGCATTTATTTTGTGGGATGCAGACGTGAAGCCATCCAAAACAACTTGCACTGAACGGTTCGAAAGGTAGCTTCCAATCCATTTAAGGAGGCAATCGGCGATAACAAATGCACGGATTTTTCTGCAAAAGAGAAATGCCAAACATTGTCAAATACTTTCGACATTGCTATGGAAACTATAAAAACTGTTTTTTAACATTATGATCATCATGGTACGATAACACACTATTCTTTTGTTCTGCGTTGTCGTGCCATTGATGATCATTTTCAAACCAACCGTTCCGATACTTTTTGCAGCTGAGTACCAGCTTTTTAGCCGAGTCCAGTTACGATTGATTCCGCCTCTTGTGCTTTTTTTCTGATAAAAAAGTTATTTATTTGCAAGGACGAGGAAAATAGTCCCAATTTATTTTCAACACAGTTTGGCACTTCCTTTTACAGCCATTCTTGAAACTGTCCTTGACTCTGCTTATAAATAAATTTTAGATAAACTTTAATTTTGCACAGATTGTCCTCGTATAGTCTTTTAAAACCTCAAGAAAGATTTGTTGTCCCCAATTTCAGATTGACTGTTACTTTTCTCAGATTGTCCTTTTTAAAGAAACATCATTTATCGTTTCTTTAAAAAGGACAATTTTTAAAGAAACGATAAATGATGTTTGCAAAAGGTTTGCAAAAATTCTTCAAAAAAGCTTTATTTAAAAGTTAATAATTAGAATTCCTGAAGAAGACTGTCATTTTATCGATTTGGGGCTTAAACTCTAAATTGTTATTTGGTATTAAAACTAAACTGATAATCTTTAAGCATATTTTATTAAATTTTCAATAAAAACTTAGTCATTTTCATTAAGGTGTATCAGGGATAAAAAAATTCCATGGAAGTATAAAAATACATCTCGAAGCGAGAGTTGTAGATTATGCAAAGACTTATTTATATAGAATCGTTGAAACTATTTCCGGATAAGAAAATTTCTCTAACAAATTGAACCTTACAAAATGAATACACAAATATTCTAAATCAAATTTCACATTTGAATACGTCGATACATTAAAGCTCAGAATACACAAGAGATTCCGGCTAATTTGAAAATCTTTCAAATCGAATCGAAAGTTGATACATTCTGCCACCATTAATATTTATAACATTCGACTTGTACATGTACTTAGTACACCTTTGGGATTCGTCTAATATTTCGATAACTTCCATTATAATACACCAGCCAACGTTCTTCATACACAAATAATGAAAATTATATGCAATGTCTAAAATATGCACTATTCATAATATTATTAATTGATGTTAATAGAACTTTACGGTTCGGGAATTTAGATGCTTCCAAAAAACCAATTTTAATTTGTGCTAATTGATATTATTGAAAATTAACATAAATCTATAAGAGTGGGAGTGGATTTATCTATTGACAATTGTGTATTAGGGCGATGACACGACGTTTCTAATTTTAATAAACACTTAAATTATATTTACGAAAAAGAACAAAGTTTGCCATGTTTTTTTTACGAATCATAATCCTTTTTAGCCATAATTGTAGATCGTTTTTTAATTTGCATTTATATTTTTAAAAAAATGAAGAGCTGTTCAGTAGTCGAAAGTTCTTTTAAATAATTTTTTGAATTCAAAAATTTGTACAAATACTTCCCTTTGAATCAATTTGATATCTTTGCGCATAGATATTATTACTTTTAATTTATGGTCACAATAAGCATTTCAAGACGTTTTAAGTTACTTCTACTCTTATTGAGAATGACAAAATTCTTTTTTAAAAATCTACTCACTAAAAAATTATCACTAAAAAATTTTAGACTAATTAGAAAAAGTCTAAAACAAGACCAAAGTCAAAAATATAACGTTCTTTTTTTTATCTGAAACCACAATTGTATTATAACAAGACAATTCACATAACATTTTAATTAACAATCTTAAGCATCATGAAATGGGAGTAAACACCTATCGGCGTATCTCCAACTAATGTAAGTTAGATTCCTCTAGAAAATCTCTAGGCCAAGTCTCCGATGAGTGTTTGTGGGCTGAGGGCAGTAGAGGACAATTCGCTCACAAGTGGATTATGATGATAGGATAGACGGGAGTGAAATTATTCATATCAGCAACTGCACAGGTCCTGTATAAAGGAAACATTTAGGGGGTATCAACAATTTTACGGAGGATATGGGATTGTAAATTACTGGAAGCTATGCCAGGATTTCTATGGGTAGCAAGTATGGCCGTATCATCTGCATAAGTAGCAATGATAGTATGAGGATCAGATGGGATGTCATGGGTATAAATATTATATAAAATAGGACCGAGGATACTACCATGTGGGACTCTGACTAGAAATTGCAACTTGGACATGACGTAGGGAGAGATATGAATTTATGATAAGATCGTATGGTGAAGGAAGGGAAGCTCTTCAGTTTTCAGAGGACTCCAGGATGCCACACACGATCAAAAGCTTGGAAGATATGTAAAAAATACTCCTGGGCAACTGAGTTTTTCAAAAATCTTACTAAGGATTGGTAAGAGGCGTATAGGTCTATAGGAAGCCTTTAGGCCTCTTACTAATCCTCCTATACCAAGGAATAGTAAGATGTTTATAGGTCTTAACGGGTTTATTTAGTTTAAGAATCATTTTAATGATAGACAATGAAAATATGTAATGCGCAGGATACCATTGAAAATATTCTGAGGGTTTTCGGGAAATTTGCTTCAGAATAGGAGCTGTTATTAGATCATAACCAGGAGTTTTTTTTTATTGGGAAGGCGCAGAAAAGTAAATTTAATTTTCGAGGGCTTAACATTTTTGGGAGGAAGACTCATAGTTTTTCGATAATTTTGTTAGTATGCGAGTTGTCTTTTATATCATCATGTGGACCAAGAGTATTTATCAAATGTTTAGCAAATACTTCGACTCTTTCTTTGTCTGTTTTTGCTCAGTAACCGTGATTTGATTTCAGTGTATTCGTCTGGTAGCTTTCCATAAAGAAATATTGTCATTTATGAGCCTAAGATGAAGAGTCTTTAAGTGTGGCTTAGAATTAAGGGTAAGGATATCAGAGTTTAAATCAGAAAGAGTTTCAATACTAGAATTCATGATAACTGAAGGAGTGCTAATGAAGTAATCGAGGATATCATGTTGTTTTGAACTACAAGTTGGCCAGTGTGTTGGCTTTGGAGTGGAAGTTATTTATATGATGTTTGGAATAGAGCTTCTTAAAGAATCTTTCGTCGAGGGATCGCAACGCGACAACCCCATTAAGGGTGTTCAGCATTGTTATCATCACCCACGATGAACGAGGCTACAAGTGAGTGTAGGAAGGATAAAAAGTCGGAACCAGTTACGGTTTGTGTTGGGAGGAATTTTCTATTTTTAAGTTCAATTGTAAATTTTTTTAAAATTTAAGATAAGATATTTTTTAGGTCCAAACACTTTTTTTTAAATTTTTATTAAAGTGTTTTTATTTACGTGTATTCATTTCGAATACGGTAAAAAGTTATAGAATTTTTTATAATATCATGGAAATCATAATATTGTAAATTCTTAATAGTTGTATATTTTAAGGAAAATAATTTAAAAAAAACTTCTAAGGTTCAACCTCCCGACTTTAGCGAAAATTTTTTTTTTCATTTTTTTATTGAGAGGTATTGTGGTTTAAATAATTTAAATAAATGCGGTATCATTCTGGAAAAATTATAGTTTGAATGGGAAAAGCTAATTTCAACTATTCTCATAAATGGCAACGACGTTTTTCATATTTTCTAATAACGCACGTTTTGATTAAATGATTACATTCCCTTATAAATTAGTAATTGAAATATTAGAAAAAATTAATATGTGCACTGGAAAAATTTCCTATCATGTCTGGGAAATTATAGTTTGATCTGAAAAATTGCATCTACCAGCACAGAAAACAATTACAATTTGCTAAATAGAATTTCTTAGCAATCTCGAAGGATTTGTTGTAGAATGCATTAAAAGGCAAAGTCATATACTAATCTAGGTTGGTAAGAGCCTTTTACATATGATGATGTACCCACATTAATTATTCAACTAACGAAAAATGCATTGAAAGCAGCAACAGAAAGGACTCGTATGAGTAAGCATGTGGAAAAAGTGGTAGCAGAATTTAAGAGGATCAACGATTACTTAAACACAAAAGGACAGCTGGATAGGGGGCGGCTGGCATAGAGAATAGCAGAATGAAAAGGCAAATTTGCTGTTAAGGGGCCGAAGTTGTATTATGGGCTGCTCGTTTTGGTTTACCTTTTCACTATTGCCACTATAAACTGTCATTAGGAAACAATTGTGGAACAGCATACGACCTGTTATTAATGTTGCCATTATGCACTTCTGCATATGAAAATTTAAATGGAGGCCACCTTTCGAAAAGAAACAATTAGTGCAATTCTAATATCTGGCAAGGTATTGTGCACCATTGTTAAGGAAAATTTTATTTAATCTTCATTCAAATTAAATAGGAGGGAAAAAATATGTTACCAAATACAATAGAAGGAAAAATTAATTCAGATTTCATTTTTGCTTTTGCTTAGAAAGTAATATAATAGTTCGTTTTTTTTCATATATGTTACCTTATAGAAATTATGTTTTTTTTTCAAGGTGAGTATTATTGCTGTTTTCCTCATCTATTATAATTGGCAAAGAAACGAATGAGGTTTTTGATTAAGCAAAAAAAATTACTTTTCTATTAATCTTGTCATCAAATTAATTACGATTTTTTTCATATTTTTCCAAAGTATTCCGTAAATTAGTTTTTACGTTCGAATTGATTATTAGGAATTTTCTAAAAGAGGTTAAGATTCTTGTACATTTTCACTTTCGATAATTTTCTTTCACAAAATCTAAATATTTTAACTGAATTTCTTATATTATTATCTTTGGGGATATAAATCCAACTCATTTTTAATAATTACTACTACGTTAAAATGATTGTTTAGCTGTAATTTTACCGATTTAGATAGACCTTAATCTTATATAGACTATTGTATAGGAACAACTATATTGTCTGTACATCAATTAGTAAGGGTTATTAAATTTTTTGAGAAAAACTTTCGCTTGTAGATTAGTAAATAAGATACTTTCGTTAAAAATTTGGAGTCTATAGATAATTAAAAATTCTTTATAAATTCTTTATATACAAAAAATGTATTTTAGTCATGTTGGAGATACTAGGACATAGCGTTACTGATATTTCTCGTCTAAAAAAAGTACCCTACCACTATGTCTGGTGTCACTAAAACCGGCATCCTACAATAAACCCATCTTCAACATCGAGACATTAATATAAACCAAAATAAAAGTTAAAAAAACGTACATCAGTAAAGATATTGTGCAATGGCGTAGATGCCAAGAGTATGAACATATTAAGACTTATTGTCGACACACTCCCAAATGCGTCAAGTGTGCAGGAGAGTACCTTATCACTGAATGTAATAAAAATAAAACTACTCTAGCCATCCCGTAAATTAAAAGGGGTGCTCTACTTATAAAAACCTGCAAGAGAAAATCAATCCGAACAACAAAAAAACCAACCAACCAACCATAATACATACTTAACCAGTCCAGCAAGGCTTATCATTTGCTGCGGCCGCGGCAGGAGTCTTTAACATTGAACAGCAATAACAAAAAAAACAGGAACTTAATTAACAGCAACATCAGCAGCCATAATTACAACAACTACAACAGCAACAATCTAGCAGTAAGAACTGTATTCCCAAGATATATCGTCAATGTTTTCCCAATTAACCAATTTACTTATCCGGCAATTATCGTCCAACGTTAATAAATAAATGTCGTCGTGTACCGCGAATTCCCCCTCTATCCTTGTATGGAACGCAAATGGTTTGAACCCCCACCCATAAGAACTGGACATTCTTCTACATAACTATTAACTGAGACGCACTTTACATCCAGGTCATACGTTACGATATGAGACTACGATACATACAAAACTGATCACCCTGACAATACTGCGCATAGTGGAACAGCTATCCTTATAAGAAAATCTATTAAGCATTATATTCAATGCTCCGAATCCTGCAATCCACATTTGTTACTATTGATACCTCCTTATCCAATCTTAATGCAGCTTCTGTATACTGCCTCCCCAACAAAACCATAACTGGTTCCGTTTTTTTATAATTCTTACACTCACTTAGAGCCGCGTTGCTTACCCTCGAGGAAAGATTTTTCAAGAACTTCTATCCCATACATCATACCAAATAACTTCCCCTCCAAATCCAACATACTGGCCCACTTCTAGTTCAAAACGACCTGATATCCTCGTTTCCTTCATTAGCACTCCTTCAATTATCATAAATTCTTGTATTGAAACTCTTTCCGATTTAAACTCTGATCATACCCCTGTTCTCCTTACCCTGAATTCTCGTCCAATCTTAAAAACTCGTCATCCGAGGCTCATAACTGGAAAGAAAGATTCAAGGCTCATAAATGGAAAGGGTAGAGTTATTAAAATAACTCTACCCATTCCTAGTGAATACAAACACATTTTCCTGATCCCCAATTAATGAAAAAACATTTTCCAAGTTGCAATTAATACAGAATTCTCGGAAATATATCTTAATCTAGCCGATCTCACAAGGCAGTATCCTTGGTCCCATTTTATATAATATTTGTACCCATGACATTCCATCTAATCCTAATACTATCATTGCCACTTATGCAGATGATACGGTTATACTTGCTACCCATACAAATCCTGACATAGCTTCCAACAATTTACAATCCTATGTCCACAACCTTCAATCCTGGTTCAAGAGATGGAGAATGAGGGTAGGCGAACAGAAGAGTGCTCACATTAATTTCACTCTTTGTCCTGGAATTTACAATCCATATTTATAAAATAATAGATAATTGTTTAACCTAAAAAAAATAATCAAAAATAAATCGGACTGAGCTAAAATAATGAGTTAAGCCAATATAAATGATCGTTCAATAGCTTTTAGAATCGTGGCGCTTACAATTCAAAGTTTAGTGCTTATAATATTTACTTAAAAATGAACAAACAAACCCAATAGAAGAAATTAAATCTAATCAAAGTAAAGGCTTCTACTGCGACTTAAAAAGATCTAAACCAAACTATGATCTGACCTAAGAAAATAAATAACATGAACTAATCTAATAAATAATAAACCTCGTCTTATATAAAAAGCAAAACCGGTGATTTGGCAAACTATCGGGTTTTTCAATAGCAACTTGACACTTTTGAGTATTTTCATATCGGATTTTTCAATAGCAACTTGACATCAGACGAATTATTATGACTTAATAAAAAGAAGAAGAAAATTAATAAAGTCTGAACTTGTGAGCGTACATCCGCATTTTTTTTATTTTTCAAAGAGAAAAAAATATAACAAAATGTGTTCTTTGCCAAAAAAAAAAGAATTCAAATTTGTCTATAAAAAAATTTGATCTGATCTATATAAAAAAAGTTTATTCCTGCTCTAAACGTCTATGACTAAATAAGAAAACCGATAATAGCGTGCATATCTTTTTTTCTGGGACCATAAACGAAGCAACTGTAAGCTTTCCAGACAGGATCTTCCTCACCCATACAGGTTAAGTGTCCAGACCACCGCAGCCTATTGAGCTTAATTTTATCCACAACCGGGCGGTTACTGTAAAAATCCAAGCTCTTGTCATCAAAATGGCGCCGGAATTGTCTATACCTTTGTCGGGGGCCAAAAATTCTTCCAAGACTCCTCTTCTCGAACGTAGACAAGAGTTCGTAATGAGCTTTGCTGAGAACCCAAGATTTCAAAGAATACGTGAGGAATAGCAATGTCAGTGTCTTATACAGTTATATATTGTTATTTAACTTGACCTAGTTGTCAAGAACCCTAAACCACGAGTCGCCTACAACTATACGGATTGAGTTACACTCAATCAACGCACCACCATTACTGGCAGTTAACAGAAAGTAATCAGTTACAAGCTGACTACTCCACATGCTAGTGGCGAGGGCTACCTATACTTTTACAAATGGATATTGCCAGTTACGAGTATCTCCCATCCGCGATCCAAAGACCATTCCCACAATATGGGTATTAACCACAGCCACCACGTAGCTGCCAATTGGAACCTCACAATAATCGGGCACAGTGTGTAACACCATGAGGTCCTCGATTACCGTGGTACAAATTTTTGTTTTAAGAGTACTTCGGCTTGTACTCCTCTCATTGAGCTACGGTAAGGAATCTTGTAAATTCCTAGGCACCGATAAGCCAGCTCAGGTACGTGGGTTCACCAATACCCGAATGTACAACCGGAATCGACCTTGGTCTTTCACCCGGTTTTAGCCATCCTGCGTCTCATTCACACACTCATTCACGTACCATTCTAGCTCTCCTCTCAAATAGTGCCATGGCAAATCGATTAAGGCATTCATACCTCATCATTCACCATGAATCCACATGCACCTAAATCACGCAAATCTCCGTACATGCCACACTCAATGAGAAGGTGCCTGGCACTCTCCTCTACCGCCCCACAATACCATCTAGCCTTCGACCACGCTTTTACAGGAACCCACTCATACTGCCGTGTCCCGTGAGTAAATACCCAAGGTATAGACCAAACTCAAATCCATACGCAGATGTGAAGCACTCAACCGAAATGAACATGTGCGTCCATCTGTCAGTCACACTTTCATCACATCGACGTTGCCAAATTTCATACATTCTATTCAGGACCAGTACACGCCGCTGGCATGAACTAAGATCCTGAATCTCTTCATTCGTAACCGGACAAACAACAAGCGGGATGCCCCACTGTAGACGGTAGTGGATGCTTCCACGCAGCACCTCCAGGTCCCATGGAATTTCTCCCATGAGAACCTTCATCGGTTGACACAGTTCTACATACGTTCAAACATGCATACAGAGTCAGACGCTGAACTGAATTTATGCCCACTCTTGTATAGTATACATGTTCTTATTGGCTACGACCCTTGACTCCAAATATGAACTCTTTCAAAGCTATAATCTCCCATATGTGTGCGAGAAGCGCTAATTGCTTTTGTCTACGATGCCAATTTTGACATTGTGTACTTTGTTTTGCCTTCATTTAAGTGCGGTCCAAGATTTTTTTCGTATAACCATTTCAGAGCGACAAATAATATCAATGTCATCGGCGTATGCTAAGAGCTGGGCAGACTTAACGAGGTTGATACCACCTATGATTACCTCTGAGTCCAGAATCATGAAAGTGCGTCTTCTACCGGCGACCATACTAGATGTTAAATGGCTATAAATTTTTCTATGATGCCGAACTCTTTAATGGTTGTCTAAAGTTTTCCAATGACTATGCTACCATAAACGACTTTAAAGCTGACGATCTGCTGAATGCCGCATAGAGAAGATGTGACATGTTGCCGACTTCCCCGGAATGAGGCCTCTCTGGTATGGTTCAATCACTTTTAGGGCTAATGAGGATACCCTACGCAGTTATCTTACAAATGTTACTCAACCATGTAATAGCTCTATAATTTCTACACTCCGTGACATCTTCTTTTTAGAGCATATAAAAAAAATTGTCAGGGGTTTATAAATTACCATTTAAAAATGGACATGCAAATAAAATGGATTTTCTACACCTTTAAATGGAAAAATTCTGATTTTTTGTAGGTTTCACTTTGCAACAAATAATATTTAATACGTCCAATTATAAGATACAATGCAAGTGTTTTTTTCCTGGAGATTCTTCTTTCTTTCTCGTCTTAATCTATACAAAACTTTTATATGCTTATACTAAAAGCACAAAATTATTGAAGCTATGCAATAACAATAAAAATGCACAAAAAGACCATACAAAATATGAATAAATCCGAAACTATCATGCTTTCACATAATCTTTGCATAATGTATACTCTAATGGACATTAGCCACGGTACCAAACAGTCGATCATCGAGTGAAAGATGTGCACTTTCCGATATTTTCAAACCCATTCGATGCACGTTATTGTGTGGAAAAGATTTATTGTTAGAACGAATTTCAATTATTTAGTCACTCAAACATTTGTTCTACTTGAAATGTGTTGTGTTCGAGTATTATTGAGTATCGAACGTCTACGATTTGTTAAAAATTATTTTTCAATTGCCATTATCTTATAGTAAAAACTACTTACTAGTCATAAATTCTGGATAAACTTAATCACTTTAATCAATTTTTATTCGAATAAATTTATTGTTTGGCAAATGAAAGTTAAATTGTTTACTAAAAGTTTTCGGTGCTAAAAGTAAATGTTTGTTTGAAAACTTTGTGGAATGAAATATGAAACCTGAATTGGAAAGGAAATTACAGATTAGCATAGAAGGATGACCTTCCTGTAGTTAAGTGGTAAATTTACGTGTTTCAGGCAAATCCGAAATACCACATTTCTAGAATTCACTTTTAGAAAAAATATTAATTTATGCAAGGAAAAAAAAATTATTATTTCATAATAAAAAGACTCTATAATTCCAAAAGTTTACAAGTCTAAATTTATAAAATCAATTATACTTATAGAATTTGCAAAATAATAAAAAGTCCAAACTTTAAGCTCAAAAAGATAACAGAATTTTCATAAATTAGTTTTTGATTAAAAATGAAGAGAATATTTTCAAGTCACTTTGACACCTAGAAGGGACAAGATAAAAAATATCGCAAATTTTGTGTTTTTTCAAAAATTATTTATTTATTCATGAATATTTGTTTTGTCCCCTTCAAACTAATCCCCACCAGATATTATACACTTATGCCAACGTTTTTTCCAATGTTCGAAGCACTTCAAAAAATCATTTTTTCTGATCTTGTTCAGCTCCTCCTTCGATGCCGTCTTTATCTCCTGAATCGTAGCGAAGCGTCGTCCTTTCATGAAGCATTTCAGTTTTGGAAAAAAGAAAAAGTTACAGGGGCCTAGATATGGGGAATACGGTAGCTTCGGCATTATTAGTGTATTATTTTTGGCCAAAAATTCTGCATACAAGCAACGATGCGTGAGCAGAGGCGTTATCATGATGCAAAAGCCAATTTTTGTTCTTCCACAAATCCGGGCGTTTCTGGCGGATTGCTTGGCGCAACTTGCGCATAACTTGCAGGTAATATTTCTTATTGACCGTTCTACCCTGTGGCACGAACTCATGATGCACCACGTCCCTGCGATCGAAGAAAACTGTAAGCAAAACCTTCACATTCGATGTCCGGCACGCTTTTCGTCGTTCACATCTTCTCGGGCCTCTGAGAACATTTTGTACCATAGATAAACGTTGCTTCGGTTCAAGGTAGCTTCACGATATGCCACAGTCAACATCCGGAATGCGTCCGCGTAATTAATTTTGTGTTCACACGCAATTTGATACGGATTCTTTGATATATTTTTTGGAATAGGCAAAAATCGAAGACGAGCTAAAATACGTGCAAGCAAAGCAGCATTAAAAAATTAACTGAACATTCAAAATGGCCGAACTTGTCGGCATAAGTGAGAGACATGAGTACCAATATAACGCTACAAAAAATCGGAAATCGAATATACGTAACCCACGGAAATTCGCGATACTTTTTGAACAGACCTCGTCCATGCCATTAAAACAGGAGAATAGGCATCTATAGATATGGCTATGTGCTTAACGAATTCGTTAAAGTTATATGCTTTTCCCTTGCAGATAGGGATAAATCCACCGGCATCCCATCGCAAATAATATCATTCAAACAATCCGGTATTACTGACCAGCAGAAAATTAAAGGACTCCTTTATTCTCAACATCGGTGATTGCAATAATATCTTGCAGTCATCGTTATGATACCGCGGTGTTCAGATAGATGCCAGGTTAAGCTTTGGCAAACATCTGGAAGTCGCTGCTGAAAAGGTAGGTTATGTTATGAACAAGCCGAAGTAGGCACCTACCCACACATACCAGCTCTATGATACTCTAAGCAGCCTCTATATGGACAGAAACTTTTGTGATGACGGTATATTAACGAAGCATACTTCGAGTCTCGAGAGAATTCCGTACTGTCTTATATAACGCTATCTATATTACTGCTAGCATGCTGCCCATCAAGCTTTAAAAATCCGAGGAAAGAACTGATCTCATGCTGCTAATCAAGCTTTAAAAATCCGAGGAAAGAACACCCACACGCATCATCTGATTCCTGACATAGCCACGTACAATAAACGAGACCATGGAGAAGTAGACCATATGGGTGCTTCCGGGCATGTCTAATTAAGAAGCTCCGCCGGGAAGGAAGGATGAGAAAAAGATAGTCTGAAGATTAAATAAGAAAATAGATGATGTCAGCCTACTCTCCATGAAGTAATATCATTTTTCTTCATGGGGAATAGGCTGACATATAACTTCCCTATGAAGGATGTCAGCCTACTCCCCATGAAATAAAAGATGTCCCCCTACCTACGTAAAAAAATTACGCTATATCGCGTTTAGATCGTATAAAATTCAACGGATCCCCCCATTATGACAGAGAGCACTCTGGACACTCAAATTCATTGAGCAGTCCATTAGTATGGGTTGCTATAGGGAGGGGATTATAAAGATAAGAAATATGGTTAGACGCAATTTTCGGTGAATTTTTTTATATTTTCCGGTGCGTGGGTAAACATTTTTAATTCCATGCGTGGGTAAACATTTAATTTTTTATTTTTACTAGTGAATTTTTAAAACAGGTGATGATACGAAAAAATTGTGTTAAAGGGGAAAAACGGAACTTTTACAACGGTTTGAAATGATAAAAAATACACGTTAAGAGTGGTTGGTAAGCTCGAGTGATTGATGCTGTACGCTGGTTAGTGCCTGTTCAGGAGATTGATGGTCGGGGCATGGATGCAAGTGTGGAAAGGGAGGAGCGAAAGACTTTACAAATTCTGGGACAAATATGGGCTCAGGTTCTGAACGTTTTTTTGCAAGAGGGGTGTTATTGGGTGAGTGGCGAACTAACTATACGGGATAGCGGGAGTCCGATTTATGGTTTGAAAATAGGTGCCACAATATAGAAGAGATTTTGTAGACGGAGAATTTTTTAATTTTTTATTTTCCCATCCTGGAGGTTCCCAGGCTACCATTAGACCACCTGAGCAGATGCATGCTATAACGTCTGGCTAGGTCTGGTGGCTCAAGAGCAAAATAAAGAAAGAAATGGGACCAAAAGTTTACGGAATTTTAGAAACTAAATAAAAATGTAGATTTTGGTCTAAAAATTACCTACAAATATTATCAGTCTCTAGTATAACCAGTTAAATTCAATGCCGACAGTGTTGCAGCCTTGGAGACTATTCGTGACTCGGATCAGTTGATCCGGTTTTGAATTGCGTTCGATGTTGGATACTGACAATACCAGGATATGCTGGTATCCTTGATAATGAGCGAGCTGATCAACTGGAGGTAATGATGCTCTCCACGTTTCTTTGCCCACTATGACTCCTATCTTGACTTATCTACTGAGCAAATGGAACTTAAGATTCTTAGACATACGTCAAAAGATAGACTGGATCAATCATGGAAGATTTCTTTCCGCGCATTGGCCAAACATCATCAAACCAGTCTACTCAACAACCATTCGTTATCAATCTCGTTCGTCCTTCATGCTATTACTGTGGTGTTTGACTTAAGGTCTCTCATATACTGAACGAATATAATCAAATTCAGGGTTTATTTTTGAATAGGACCCTTTTCCCAGTAGACTGGCAATGCCAATCCAGTCATTATCGTTGCGCTCCAGTTCTTATCTTAGAGACTACACATATTAATACCTAAAAAATTTTGTCCAAAAAGAACTTTTTAATTTTACGGAAATTTTATATTTTTCTGTTGTTTTGATTGAAAATGGAAATGTGTGTTAAAGTTAATTATAGAAATCTAAAAATTTATATAATAAATAAAAGAATTTTAGATTATATAAAAAAATTAATGTGCAAATCCTATCCCGGATGATATCCAAACAAATTCTACAAAATCCATATGAAACTATTGAAAAATATACTTTAAAAAAATATAACAGATTATATGAGATTATTTAAAAAATATACTAACATCAAAAAGAGAAAATATTTTACCAAAAATGTTATCTAATAAAAATAACTCGATTATAACTGGCAATAAAAATGAAAAAAAAATTGGTAGTAAAACTACCGACCGATACGGAAAAACTACTCCAAAAATTACAGTCAATTTTCCATAAAATATCCTTTCGATAACAACATTATCAGATGAACTATCGAAACTACCCACATAAGAAGTAGATGAAAAGGAAATGACAGTTAAAAATCGTAATCAAAAATTAGACATTTGACATGAAAAGAAAAGGAACTAGGCCACATTTTAAATGAGTCCTGACTACTCAGTATTAATCCATCCTTATGGCCGGCCTGATTTGAAAAAGTGCTGATCCATTCGGTACGTCAAAGTGAAAAAAAGGAAAACTCAAAAAAGTCGAAATTGTAAATCGCAAGTGTAAATGACTATCCCCCAGAACTGATTTTTATCATTTCAATGATGTTTTTAACCTTTTGCAAACTTTTTTCTTCTTCTACTGATTTCACTAATAATATACGATATCCTCCTTTGACTGGCGATTTATAGATTTTTCTACTTCACCATACGTCGTTTATTTTTGCGAACAATCTACGAGTACCACTTTAAGTTAACTATAATGGCTGGTTGACTTAACTTAGCTAAGCCCGTAATCTAATATCAAGTGACCTGCCTGAAAATGAAGTCATTTGTGGTCATTTGGTGTCGTAATGATACATCAGAAGATAATCTTTAATGTCGGCAACCCTTGTCAATGATGTCTAATCCGCATCTTTATACGAGTAGCCTGTATCACCGACCAAAAACTAAAATGTGTGTTTGACTATAATACGGTCCGAGTATGTCCCCCAATACTTCATGCTAAACACTATTCCCCGCTCAATGCAAACAACACACGAACATCCTCTATCCTTTCGCCAATTGTTTTTTCTTGCTCCATACCCGCGGCAATACACTTACGTATTCTTTTAATATGGAACCACTTTCAATTTTGTTCGTAAAAAGGAACACATCCATAGATTAGCTCAAAGTTAGCTGCTATATGGTCATACATAAGCGAATAATTTCTATTTCGTTATCGTTATTTTGAGGGAAAAAAACACACACTAGTTTATATATTACGGAGTGGATATATCGTTACACTCTCGAAGATATTAAAAGAACAACGACAGGCAAAGGCCACAGAAATGAAAATTTGTCTGCCCAAAATAAAAGTGATGCCAAAAAAAAAAATCTTTTCAGAGATAGTAAGTAACACACGCTATGTGACAGGGACTAAATTCATTTGTATACACACGAACACCAACAAATAAAATTGTACAATTTCTACATGGACAAGGATATTTCGACATTCTTATCCTGTTAAATCAAAATAAATATGCTGCCATATATTAGTGTTTGTACTAGCAAATGTGTACAATATGTTCTCATATAAGCACATTATTGTCATCTCCGATTAGAATAGAATGTCCACCCCTTCCCCGCACCTATTAGCCATAGCCAATTCCATTCTTTACCACCGCTCAAAGCCATTCGATACGACCATAAATGTCAATGTTGAATATAATACGATAAAAGTTAACAGGACAAGTGAAAATTGCCGAAAAGCTTTTTATCTTAACGATGCTAGACGAATAGACGCATTTTATCATCTTAGACATGACGATACGCCCTAAAACCCCAGAATCCTTCTTTTTGCCCAGATTTAATATATCGACCAATATAATAATTATTGTGGCCGTAATAATTGCATTTTGATTTTAGACCATTTATTCAGTACAGAATCCAGAGTCTACCTTTTTTTTTATTAATTACAGTTTTTCGTAGGAAAATCTGGCAAATTTGTATGGTTACAAATGTGTGCAAAATAAATCAAAGAAAATAAATTTAAGCTAAGAATTCATCGAAATTTTCTATTAAAAAATAGACTTAATTAAATGGTCATTTTTTCGAAATATTCATTAATCACAGCTATTCAGTATTTTTCAGTTTTAGCAAGTACGATGGAAAATCGATTTACTTGACTATGAAAATTTGTCAGAAATATTTAGGTTCCTACTTTAAAACTGCTTAGGCTTCTTTTAAAACTGAAAATATCAAGATTATTGCAATTCAAAACTGGATAATACTTTTTTTAAATGTCATAACTAAAAGATCAATAAAATTGTTAACACGATTAGTTATGATATATTATTTAACGTGACTTAGTTGTCTTTAAACGTAAAACCACGAGTCGCCTATGACTACAAGGATTGAATTACGCTCAATCAACGCACCACCATTACTGGCATTTAACAGTCAGTAATCAGTTACAAGCTGATTACTCTATCTGTTGGTGGCGAACACTACCTAAACCTCTACTGTTATTAGTAGTGACAGCGCCCGAGATAATTGCAAGTTATTGCCAGTTATCTCCAACCCGCGATCCGAAGACCATACCCGCGATATGGGTATCAATCACTGCCACTACGTTACTGCCTAAGCGCCTCAGCATTGTCGGGCATAGTGTGTTCCAACACCATGGGGCACCCCGGTTCCCGTAATACCAATTTTGGTTTTAAGAGGACTTCGGTTTGTACTCCGCTCAATGAGCTACGGTAAGGAATCTTGTAAATTTCTAGGCACCGCTAAGCCAGCTCAGGTACGCGGGTTCGCCAAGACCCAAAAGTATAACCGGAATCTTGGTCTTTCAACCGGTTGTAGCCGCCCTGCGTTCCATTCACACAATTATTCACACACCAATCTCTCTCTCCTATCAAAAAGCGCCACGGCAAATCTATTAAGGCATTCATATCTCATCATTCACCACGAATCCACATGCACCTAAATCACGCAAATCCCCGTACAGACCACACTCAATGAGGTGCGTGTCACTCTCCTCTGCCGCCCGCAAGACCATCTAGCGAAATACCCGCACCATCATGCCAACCAAACCATTATCCCCCTTAGATGTTACAAGTGAGGCCGAAATTCAGCTTCTCTCTAACCTTTACTCCAAGGTACCGTACTTCCCGCGCGTATCGTACTTCGACCGCCTCAAAACGAATATTGGGCGGCCTACTAGACGACAAAAAACCCCTCAACAACATACACACACTCTTCTTTTCTGAGACATTTACTCCCATTCTATTCCCTCATTCAGACACCATCTGCATATAGCGGCTTCCCGCTATCTCTACTGCAGGCCTACTCCGTCCTCTGTTAACAGGAATAGAATCACTTAAAGTATGAATAATATTCATAAGTCGAAACTACCGAGCAATTACTAATTTTTATACTTGTTTTTTTTTTGCGATTGGCCATAATCAGAACAAATTTAAAATGAAAAATATCAAAATATTAGTTAGTCAACATTTTTGAAGTTCTACTGAAAATAAATAATGAAAACATGCCAATTCTCTGTGGTTTCTGCTATTAACTGGCAAAAGTTTCAGTAAAATAAAATGACCTAAATTTGATTGATTTGTAAAGTCTCTTCTCAGTTTTCGAAATGTCGACAATTTGATATTTACTGGACAAAAATTAGGAACAATTACTAGAATTTTTTGTAAAATTTACTAATTAGTTTATATATTAACAAAAATAAAATAAAATAATTGCTGGCTGCTTAGTTATCAAATTTATATTTCTTACAGTCCAACGAAATACACCAAAATCTTGTAGTTATTTTACGGCCTTTGTTAAAAAGAGAGTATACCATATATTTTTAAAAAAACTCTTAATTCTTAATCGGAAAAAAACCAAACAAATTTTTATAGAAGCACAAGCACGTGCGTTTAAAATCACTCACGCTATAATCACCCTATTGCTTACAGCCCAACGAATGACGTCAATATTATACAGTTGCTTTTGCGGCTTTTGTTAAAATAAAAGAAAATATATAAAAAAATCTCGTAATTCTTAATCGAAAAAAAAACCAAAGAAATTCCAATAGAAGGGTAAGCACGTGCGTTAAAACTCGCGCACGTTAATATCAACCTATTGCTTACAGCCTAAGAAAATACACAAAAATTTAATGGTTATTTGTACGGCCTTTGTTAAAATAGAAAAAAATTATATAAAAAAAATCTCGTAATTCTTAATCCAAAGAAATTCCTATAGACGATAAGCACGTGCGTTTAAAACCACGCAAGTTAATATCACCCTATTTCTTACAGTCCGACGGATGACGCCAATATTTTACAGTTGTTTTTGCGCCTTTTGTTAAAGAAAAAGAAATTATATTTAAAAAACTCTTAAAATGAAATAAAAAAATCTGTATGGAAACTTAAGCACGTGCGTTTAAAATCACGCACGTGTAAATTAGATTTTTTTCTTGCCTCCCAACAATTTGTGCTCACATTTTTTTATTTTATACTCTGTTGTTATTAATCAATAAAAAACAATATATATAATACAGTTATTTAAATTATTTAGGAAGAAACTTAAAAATGTCTTTTTAACAGAAAAAGCACGTGCGGTTTAAAACCACGTACGTTAAAATCGGTTGTTTCACTTACTACCGAAAAAAATTTTGTTCTGAAATTTTTCTCAATCTTTCTCTGGCTTTATGCAGCAAATAAAATTTATTATGTTAAATGCAAATTAAAAAATATTTAAATTTTTTTGAGGAATAAGCAACTACACTTAAAATCGCGCATATTAAAAAATCTGGTTAAGTACTAAAAATTATTTTACCCACAATAAAAGTACACATATTCTAATAACAAAAAAAAATACAAAATTGTTGAGAAAAAAACAGTTTCTTTAAAAAGAATACTATTTCTTAATATTTTTATTTAAACATTTAGTTTTTGGAGAATTTCTTAGATTGACTTTAAGTTGTTTTTAACGAAACTCTAAATTTAATTTTATATTTTTCTGTAAACATTTTTTTTTAAATGATTGGATTTCTTAAAAAGGGGAATTCTGTTTTAAATTATTCTTATAGAAGACTAAATAAAATTAATCAATATTAGATTCACTAAAAAAATTTACAAAAGGAAATATGGTATTTTCCTCTATTACAACTTTTTGGGTCTTTCAGCTTCTATTTCCTCATTTGTTATCCCAACTAAAATTTGTTCTTCTAATTTAAAAAAAATAGCCTTTATATTCTAGGAACAAACGCCTAAATCCGCTGTTTCGTCATAGATGGCGTGAGTGAGCGTATAAAGCTACCATGGGCACGCCATACTTTTTTTATGAGTTTGACATTTGTCAATATTAATCAGTGCACATTGTCAGTAATTTCGTACAACAACATACATTTTTCCTATGGTAATCATATCTAGTTTTGTGCCAGAAAAAGAGCATATGCGGGAAGTTCTGCTTTTCTGCTTCAATTTGAAGAAATCGGCTGCCGAATCGCATCAAATGCTTATGGAGGGCTATGGTGACAGTGCTTTATCGGAAACAACGTGCCGAGATTGGTTTCGTCCATTCAACAATGGCAATTTTGAGTTGTGGGACAAGAAGCGTGAAAATCGGCCTAGGAAGGTTGAGGACCATCAATTGCGGGCTCTTTTGGACGAAGACGATACCCAATCGCAAAAAATGCTAGCGGAGCAATTGGTTGTTACACAACCAGCTATTTTCATATGTCTGGGTGCCATGGGGAAGATTGAAAAGATCGGAAAATGGGTGCCGCATGAATTGAACGATAGGCAGATGGAGGACGCCAAAACACATGCGAAATTATGCTCACCAAACAAAAAAGAAAGTCGTTCCTGCATCGGACTGTGACAGGCAATGAAAAGTGATTATATTTCGAGAATCCTAAACGCAAGAAATCGTGGGTTGATCCCGGCCAACCATCAACATCGTCCCCTAGACCAAATCGCTTCGAACGGAAGACGATGCAGCGCGTTTACTGGGATCAGCAGGGTATCGTCTACTATGAGATGTTGAAACCTGGTGAAACTGTCAATTCCTACCACTACCACCAACAACTGATCAAATTGCACCGTGCTCTGCGTGAAAAAAGGACGGATTATCAACAAAGACATGACAAGCTGATTTTCCTCAACGGCAACTCACCATCGCACACGTCAAAATAGGTCCGAAACTACTTGGAGACACTTAACTGAGAGGTGCTACCTCACTCCGCTTATTAAAAAGACCTGGCCCCTTCCGACTACCACCTGTTTTTGTCGATGGGCCACATGATCGCTGAGCAGCACTTCAATTCTTACGAAGACGTCTGAAAACAGCTTGATGTGTGGTTTGCCTCGAAAGAGAAGGAATTTTTTTGGCGTGGTATCCACAAATTTTCCGAGAGATGGAAAAAATGTGTAGCTAGCGAGGGCGAGTACTTTAAATAAATTTGTTTTTGCTTTCTATGAAAAAAAACATGTGTTTTTTGACTAAAAAACAGCGGATTTAAGCTTATATACCTGGTTATTGTTTTTATAGAGAATAATTTTAGAAAAGTATTTTTATCACTATCACCTTAATATTCATTCCCAGCCCTGAATTTATCATTTACATCAACTGCAACTGCGATTAAAACCTAAACAGCAACACTGTGGCTATGTTTTTAGTCAAGGAAAATATAATCCAGTTTACTTCCATTGCTTCGATGATCAGGTTTATTCACCCCAACAAGTCCTACATTTGCCGAATTTATATATCCACTTTAAGTATCTTTCTTCCTTACTTATTAAAGGTAGATTTTTTTGAATCAAAAATCTTTCAATTAACGCAATAGGCTGACCTTCTCTAAACTCATTGCATAAAAGAGGTTGGCTAAAATTTTTTTTTAAAAATAAATTTTTAAATTATGTAAAGACTAGTGTCTGACACGTTTAGGGAAAGCAGGAAACAAAATGCGAGTCATTATAAATCTAATAAAAGCATGTGAGGCTACCTTAATAATAAAAAAAGGGTAACAAAAATCTTTCTTGCTTGTTTTATTATTAAAGGTTGTGAGCTGCATTAAGCCGCTTGATTTATTGCTGATAACTTTTGGTTTGTCTCCTTCATATTATCATTTTTCATTTAATAAACCATCTACTCAATAGATAATTTATAAGGACTTCTTGAAATTTTAAATCAAGAACTATTTGGCTAAAGTTATTAAAACAAAAATTTTTTATATTACTCATAAATATACATTCCAAGTACGTCTCAAAACACATAAATTGAACCATAAAAACACCTAATATCATAGCCAATAAAATTTTTCAATTTACTTATTAAAGTTTAATAATTACAAAAATTATAATAAGTTTTTGGATATGTTACGTACACTGGCGACGATGCTCCACCATAAATATAGCACTTTACTGGATTTTGGTAGTTCCTAATAAAATAAAACGAGAAGGCTAATAATTTTTCGACTGGATTAGTTTTCTTAAGATTTCAATTAAAAAAATAAACTGAAATTATAGGATAACTAGAGTATCTAAAAGTATATCGAATTGGTGGATTTGGATTAACCCAAGTCCTGTCTAGACAGAAGTAAATTGTTTTGGTTAAATTCCAATAAAAATATTTGATATTTTTTTAAGTTAAATTCCCAGAATACTCGTCTTTGAGCAAAAATCTTTAAAGTTTTTTGACAATCCACAATTTTTTTAAACAGAAATTTATTTCGTAGGAAGTTTAAAATAATCAATAATCCAATTTCTGTTAAAAAAGTCTTATAATAAAAAAAAATATTATAAATTTCGATTATTAGGTAGTTATTTTCCCAGTTTAAAAAAAAGTCAGCTACTTATTCTAGAAAAGTTAATATTTTAAGCTCCTAGCAGACTTATCTTTTTTGGGCAAGTTCCAGAGTAACAGTGATCCGATAGCTTTTTTAAATATATATTTCCTCCAGCATCATATTAAATAATTCTTCTGGTCGATTACCCGATTATCAACTCAGATTGAAGTTAACAAAAAATTTTATCTGTAATCCGAAAATTCATATTTGTGAGGTAATCGACTCGGTTTCATGTTAAAAAAGGTCTCCTGGTTATGGTTCAGAAGGGCCTAAATTTAAAGTTGTTGAAAGCAATTGACCCAATTTCATATTAAAAAATTAGGTTTGTCATTCACAAAAGCTTCCATTTTACGAGTTTCAAAATATTTACTGGACATGATTAGAAAAGTTTACATATGAATTTCGCGATAGCTATCGACTACGTTTCAAGAAAATTACCTGGGCATGGCCAATAAGCCTTGCCATTTGTAGCTCTTGGTAAGTATTCACTCACTTTCCAGTATACCCAGTGCATAGTTCAAAGACGACGTTGTCAACTTTTATTTACATAGAGTACAATCTATGTGATAGGGCTTATATTCATTCGTCGAAATAGTTCGTGTCGTTTTTTGATTAAAATACCGCCGCTTAAATTGGAGTGTCAAAATCAATTTATTTAAATCAAATATTTTTTTTCATGATTTCATCAGTACAGAACTTCTGTGGGTTCTGATTAAAAAATTGAAGGTGCTATTATGTTGGGACTATACTGTGAATGCATTAAAACTTTCCAGCTGAGCTCACTTAATTTATGCCGCATTCTTATTGACCGTTAATTCTGGCTTTAATATTGTTTGTGATCGTTCATCTCTATTTTTCCATAATCTCTTTTGAAGCATGTTCTCGCAATTTATCCATTTTTCATAGGCAGTTATGATTCGTTTCAGAAGTAGCTCGATTTCATTGCGCTTTAGCAGCGTTAAGTAGGTTTATCTAGTTTTTTTTGCGCTTAATTCATTAAGGGCACCCAAACATTGCGTTTCTTTTTTAACAAAATTTAGCAAAAAATGGTTTTATAATGAATATTTAATTCATAAATTATGTTGTGGCTGCTAATATGGCGTCTTGCTCAATTTTTTCGATAATTTCATGATTTTTTCGGTATTTGGCCGTCAAGAACGCAGCTTATCTTTCACAACGAAAATTTAAGAATGAAAGCAATCGACATATATCCACTGCTGATTTTGGTCCAGCAGCTTTATGATAAACACCACACATTTTTTCACAATCTTGCGATGTGTTATCGTCTTTGTCGAAATGGTCGACCTTTAAACTTATATAAAATTTTATACACTACACCGATTTCATTAAAAATTTTGTGATGAATAAAGCTTTAAAGATGTGTTGTTACAATGCGAAATAGTGGCTAGTAAGTTATTTACTTTTAACTCCATCTATCGGAAAAAGCCATGAACTTTTTCGACTAGCTAATATTTGAAAGTTTCCGGTAGTTATTGAAAGAAAAAAAGTTCCTGACTATAATTCAGAAAGGATTTTATTTAAGATTCTCAAAAGTTGATAATGCAGATTCTAACAAGTCGTTTGAAGATGAACTTAAAAGATTCACATTTGAGGGTCTCGACCTTGTTTCGCATTGACTTGCCACAAAGTGTCCGTTCAATAGCCTGCCATTTTTTTTATAGTTTCATATTTAAAGAATTCGTAGAGCTATGATCTGTTTTTTGCCTGTTTCAAAATCAACTTGTCTATTGGATGTATTTCTATTTTTTAACTTGTATTTGCCTTCTCGTATTGCTTTTCAGTAAATCAATCTTTAGTCCTGTTTGATTTCCTATCATTTGGTCAATAAAACAAAGATTTTAGAAATATTGTACGTTTTTATTCGTTACTCTCTAAGATAAATTGGAAAATTCTGCAATAACCTAGAGTAGTAACTCGTACTGGTAATAACACCTGAGGTGGTACGTGATCTTTTTCCATTCTGTTATTATTAAATGGTCAATTTATAAAGAAAATTTTACACAAGCTGCCATTATTTTTCTTATTCTGAGCCATACGGACAAGTAAGCACCGTCAATAAATCCAATTCTTCTCACACGTCGGAAGGGCATAGTCTCAGACATTAGACAAACACCTTCATTTCCCTTAACTCCACTGTTAATTTTTTTTTTTTATATAACTGCACTTTTCCAAGTACTTACTTTGGAAACGAGTTAAAACTTTTGAAGATGCATACAAACTTAGTCCTCATGTTGTACTTGTGGGATATATTGGCTTATAAATGTTACGCTTCGTGTTTTGTTTTTCGGAAAAAAGGGATGCATTTTATTCTTAAAGGGTTTCCATTTAGCCTCAAGTATTTATCAGACATATGATAAATATCGAATGGCAGTTCTATTTTAGAGATTGTAATATGAAATAATATTGAATGTTAAGAACGTTTTCAATAAATACTATATGAGACTGGGTGAAAAAGACAGGAAATAAGAACTCACTTTTGACTGTTTTGGATAAAAAATTGTTATTAATTAAAATTAAGGCATACGTTGTTTTTCCTTAAAGTTACAGGCATTTAGAATTTTAGATTTCCTTAAAACTGCTTACTTTCTATTCAAGATAAGTTGCGCTGTTAAAGAGAATATATTAGAAGAAGGCCTTACAGAGAGTATAGAAATCGAAATTTTTAAAAATAATTTACTATAGCTGAGAAGATACAGACGATAGTTAAATTATACACAGCACACTTTTTCTTTTATTTAAATGGCTGTAACTTTCACATCTATCATCCGATTTACATGAATTGCGTTTGAAAGATGATGAATTTATCTTTTTAATGCTGTAAATTTTCAATAGATGGCACTGCATGTTATATGATTTAAAAAATAATTCGGTTATTTTTTGGGACACTCTGTGTATTAGCTGTCTTCCATTGGGAAAATTTTGCTACTTAGAAGCACTTCTAAATAGCTACTCGCAGCTACTCTTGCTCATACAAATGAGTAGATCGCATGAGTAGTTATGCATACAATTTACGGTATGGGGATTTTAGTTCCCAAAATGAAAATAGGTGGCTTAGCGGGTTCGTTGGTTATGTTGAAGTGTCATATTTTTGTTTTTATTGTTTATGTTTACTCAGTATTGTTTATGTGTGAATAATATATTTTTTTGAGGTTATATTTTACTTCTGTAAATTTTGAGTTCCATTGGGCATCTACTCCCAAGTACTTGTAAATAGCAAAATTTTCCCAATGGAAGACAGCTAATATATTCATTATCATCTCTAATCTTGAAGTACTTATGTTATAATACTCAGGATATTTTAGTGGCATAGTTCATCGTGAGACGCGTAGATTTATCATTTTTATAAACCGTGAGCTATGCCAATTTTTGTCCCAGGAAATGATTTATCTGGTATCATTGAGAGCGATCCGTAAAAATAGCAGACTTCCCCTCCATATAGCTCGTACGTTAGTCCCTTTTAGACAAGCAGCAGAAATGTCAACATCGTCTAGTAAGTGCGTAATCCATGAGTTTCGGTAACGAACATTTCTTTTGGTGGTATAAATTATTTGGGGTGGACCGAGAAGCAGTGAAACGAGCCCTTGAACTTAAAACAAAGATGGAAATGTGTAACAGATGAGGAGTTTTATGAGGTGAGACCGTCGATTAATAGTTTTTAAAAAAAAAAAAAGGTTCTTGAAGAGCTTAGAAATAGAGTTTTTGCATTAAATCGGATATTGCAAACACTTGGATGATAAAGCCCTCTGTTACACATCCATATTTTTTGACGAGTTTCTGTTAGAAAAAGAAATTCAGATCCCCTATTAACCTGATTGCAGTCGGTGTGCTCTCAGATCAAAAATGAAGTTATAATTTTGGTACTATTGATAACAACCCAAAGAGAGTTACCGAGGAACTGAAGGCGATTACAGGTAAAGCATTTCAGCAGTATTACAAAAAGTAGAAACAATCCAGGCGAACAACTTTTACAGGCATAATAATAATTTTAATCCTTTCAAAAGAAGTTCACGCAAATGCAACTTTGTTATGATAAAATGTTGATTTTTCAACACCAAAATAAAAAAATTCTTCTTACTGCCTTTAAAATCTTACACATACACCCTCCAAATACATTAACGACATCATTTTTAAAAGGTAAACAACTTATTTCAATACCCAATATATTATGTTTGAAAAAAGTATATCTTTTTTTGTTACAAAAAAAATGTCTTTTTCAATATTGGAAGCATAGTAAATGATTTTTTATATCATGAAAAATATTTTTCTTCGATACTGAATAGAACAATGTCTTTCATCTTTATTGAAAAAAAGTAAGTAACTTTTTATGCTGTACGAAAGGGGATTTTTCTAGATTTTTAAAATTTGGCAAAAAAATACAATAGTTTAAATATTTTTTAAAAAAATTCAAATAAAATTTAAAGAAATTAGACAAAATTTTAAGAAAATAAACTCTGATAAAAAAAAATGTTAAGTATTTTCTTTCATTAATTTTTCCAAAATTCTATTAAATTTATTATATTTTTAAGATTCTTTTCCATATTTTTCTTACCAAAAAATACTTAGTATTTTATTATTTACTTTATTATTTAAACAAAAACTTCAATATTAAATATAACAAAAGAACTAATTTAAGTTTTCTATTATAATATTCTCGTGAAGGTTTTTCGTGCTATTTTTTTTATTTTTTTATTTGCAACTACAATTAACTTTACCGTCTACTACTGACCGGTCATCAACTGACGAGCTCCCAATTGCCGTGATGACCAAATACCAACTGCCCCCGTCTCAACCTCGTGATGATGTCGGCTGCATACGTGCTTTTTCGTAAGTACGATCGTACCAAACTGAATATGACGTCAATTTTTTGTGCACACAGAACGCTCGTACGACGGGTTTTGTTAGCCGTTCGACGAAACGTCATGGAATCATAGAAAGATGACCAGAGGCGCCAAAACCGTCTAAAATCTTCATGGATAGTCTGGCTGATTTGTGCGCCACCTCCACCTAATTAAAATTAATACAACAAATCATTAACACTATCCGTTGGCTACCAAAACAGATAATATATTTCAAATGTTTCTAGATTAACTTTTAAGCCCCTAGACTTGGAATATCTTTTGATTGAGGGACTTGTTAACCCCCAAACTTACAATGCCTTTAAACTGAAAGAAAGTTTTTTGTTACATAACATTTTAAATAACAATCTTATGCATCATGAAGTGGGAGTAAACACCCACAATGGAAGTTAGATTTCTCTAGGAAATATGTAGACCATTGCCTCTTAAGTCTCCGATGAATGTTTGCGGTGAGAGCAAAACGGGACAATTCTCTCACAAGTGGATTCAGATGATAGGATAAATGGGAGTGAAATTTTTGATAGCGGGAAATGCACAGGTGCCCTGAACAAAGGAAACATTTAGACCATGATGTATTATGTTGTTACGAACATAAAAGGAGGCATCAATAATTTATGAAGGATCTTGGATTGTAAGGCCTAGACGCGATAGGAATTGGAACATTTCGTTAAATCCCAAATTTCAATTCCATATGTCCAAATAGGTTTTATAATTCTATTGTATATTAAAAGTTTACTTTTGATTGTTAGTTTCGAGCACTTGTCCAGTATTTGAAGAAGTTGTATCTAACGTCTAGTGGCTTTTGTGGGTAAAGCCTAGAAAAAAAAGTTTTTTTAGTCTTGTATGAGGGTTCCATGTTAATCTCTTATACAGGTAAATTCCCAAATAACGAACATTATCATATTGTGGAATCACGTTGATATTTAGGTATAAAGGGTATTTTTTCCCACTCTTCACATCACTCTCCATCTCTTAATCCAGGATTGAAGGCTGTGGAAATAGGATTGTAAATTATTGGAAACTATGTCAGGATTTGTATGGGTGGCAAGTATGGCCGTACCGTCTGCATAAGTTGCAATAATAGTACAATATTAGCATCAGATGGGATGTCATGTGGATAAATATTATATGAAATGGGACCAACGATAATGCCTTGTGAGACTCCAACTAGAATAGGATATATTTCCAAGCAGTCTGAATTAATTGCAACTTGACAATATCGTTGGGGGAGATATGAATTTATGATAAGGTAGTATGTTGAATGAAGAAAGCTCTTGAGTTTCCAGAGGACTCCAGGATGCCACAGACGATCGAAATCTTAGGAGCTATGTAAAAATACTCCTGGGCAATACTCTTTTCTGTTAAGAGAGAACGTAATGTGATCAACAACACGATGGCATTGCTTGATAGTAGAGTGTTCAGATAGGAAGCAAAAAATGTTTCAATTTCTACTACATCCTTTTCGGTTGTCGAACTTTTTGGCGGCAGCACCCGCGCACTATGTAGTGAAATTATAGGGCAGCTCTATATTATGAACCATCAAAACGGCAATTGAAATTGCGACCAATATTCCCAGCCAACAAAGCGTTATTATTTTTAGCGGCAGCCTTGCCGCCCTTAAAACCATTTGTGACCCATCGAGTGACCCGGTACTTAGCGTAATTCGTCATAGCCTACTTAGAAATACGAGTGTCGAGTTGCAATGTGTGCCAGGGTATGTGGGAATTGTGGGTAATGAAAGTGCTGACAAGTTGGCTGGAGAAACAATCCGTTAGCCGGTGATCACAGTAATTCCCAATCTGCCTCGCCTACTAACAGAATGTCAACTAACGCCTTTAGCCATCCGCAGACACGATGACTGGACCAATAGCGATACATGTTTGTCGACTCATTGGAGAACCACTAACAAACCAGTGTATTCAACATCCATACCGAAATTCTTGGCGTGAAAGATCCTCAGAATCCGGATTGGACATACTGCTCTTACCCATAACGTCCTTTTTGGCAACACCAATCGTCCCTTCTGCCAATCCTGTGGCACCCAGTTCACTATCACTCATATTCCACAGGAATGCCACATAACCAAGAACTACTTTGCGAGCAGGATTCCTCCTATTATGGAGCTCCTCGACCCAACAACTTCATTCCCTAGTCCCCTATTTAAACTACAACACAATAATCTGCTCCATAAAATATAACAAAATTCTTAATATTCCATACCACTAACCACAGACCAGTCTCTCTCAGATGATTTCCCACACGTACTATGAAGTCGCCAAATGGCCTCACGGTCGTGGCGCTATGAAGTGGCCTCTGACACATGTTTAAGCGACCTTACACACAAACAAACAAACAATGTTTTTTTCATCAACTAAGACTGGGTAGAGTCATTTTAATGGGAGTTTTTCAAAATTCTTACCAAGGATTGGAAAGAGGCGCAAAGAGATTTAACAGCAAAGACCACAAAAGTTACAATATCTTGTTAGGTTGTCGGACTAAACCATTAAGTAGAAAGTAAATATTCATTATTCCAGTTAAAACGAGCACTTAACAATAATGATTTCAATTTGAACTAAACGAAAACATTTTACAATGATTCAATAATCTTTCTAGCTAAAAATTCTCCCATTCTTATGATAGTCAATGTTATTACTTATATAGTTCCGATCTATTAAAATCCATGTAAAAATTGTCAAGTTATTGAGATAACCTTAAAAATAAATTATTTATTCACAAGCCGAGTTTACATGATCGAAATCTATTATCAATTTTGGATTTCCATATGTAATAGGCAGTAAGCTTAACAGAAATTTTTTAGTAGTGATTTTAAAGGCAATCTGTTCACAACATTAACTTTTTACGTAAATAAAAAATAAGAGATGAATTTTTCCATTTTTGTTGGATTTTTAAGTGTTTTTGCACTCAATTTTGTCGTTTGGGTATATTAAATTTGGTCCAATTTTTGGATTTATCTAAAATATTAATAAATTTATTTGAATTTTACTATTAAAAAAGGCACAATTTATCGATGATTTCGACCGGACTTGTTTACCTCGACCTCTGTTGTCGTCAGTTGCGGATAGTCGTAATGAGAGAAGGAACTTTCGACTGGAAAATCTTTCACTGTCCTTACGCAAAGACTTCTCCTGCGGTTTAAAATGTGATTTTGAAAAGTCTGGCCTTATGGTAGATGGCTCCCTATTGCCAGTCAAAGATCTCAAATTGGAAATGTTCACCAAATTGCATACAAAGGTATTTGGAATCAACATATTGCAGGAATTTCACACTGAATGCATCGAAGTAGCTGTTGATGATGATACGTGCGTTGTGGCTGGAAAATACTTTGAGTGCATTAATCCGAAAGTATTTCAAGAAGTCGATTCTCATCTTAAAGGTTCTCTTTAAGAAGAGGTTATTTTAATCCACGTTAAATTAATATTATACAGTAAATTTTTGAAATAAAAACCAGCTTATATCTGAATAAAGGTAAAAAATATTAATAAATACATATTGTAGAAAATTCTATCAACATTAAATAGTGTGCAAGAAAAAATGTTACGTATTTAACTCTAAAAATTATTTTCCAAAATTTAATGTAAACGACCGGACACTTATTTCTTCCATTCTGAAATCTTTTTATCTAATTAAAAGAAGATGTAAAATTTATTTGACCAATTGCAGTTAGATTTTAAATTTATTCCCCCAATTTATGTATTTGCCTAATTGAAATAAGGTCTAAAATGTATTTGCCCAATCAAATACAAGGTCTAAAATTTACTTTCAGATTTTATTTTTTGTTATTGGCCGCCTCATCTCAAAAAAAAAAAAAATTCAAATTAAAATGGATGACTCATATATTCCTGATGTAAGAAAGTCATTTGAATTAATTTGTTTACTATCCCTGACCTAAGCAAATCATTTGAAACATAAACAAATGTCCAGAATTTTTTTTGATAATTGAAACTTTTCCAAAATATTTTATTTTTTCTCGATAACAATAAATGAATCCAAGTGAATTTCTATGCATTAAAAGTGATAAAGAAATATTAATAATTCAGGGGCCATAAAGATTTTGAGAGATCAAATAGGATGACGTTTACGACCATTTATTTCGTCATATCTCAATATATAAAACAAAGATCTGCTGTCCATGTTTACATTATTATGTTGATAATGAAATGAAAATAAAGTATTTTACTGGCAAATCAATTACAACGTATTATAAACCAAGTTTCACAGTCATAAACCTACAGAAAACAAAGCCATCTAATCAATTTTTTATCAGTCGACATTGAACTTTTTTGACTTTGTTCTGATGTATTCTTAATTTTCCATTCTTTATATTATCTTTGTTTTAAAATAATTCTCGATTTAAAATAATATACCAAATAAAGCCTATTTGTTATCTTACAGTGGGAGCTTGATAATCTTTGTAAGCTTTTCAAGAAAAAAAAAACAAATTAAAAACTCAATGAATGGCTTTTATAGAAATCAATTTCTAATAAGTTGTTCCTAATTTAGTCTACTGGTTGCATTGTAACAATATAAGATGCGTATTTGATAGGTGATACTTGAAGCTTTGCGCAGTGAATTAAACGTAGTGAATTAAACGTTATTGAAGTTCAAAAATCTACCAGAATAAAGAGAAAATTTGCTATATTTTACAATGCTACTTCGACAAAGGTGACAAGTCATCGTAGGCTTTGCAACAAATCTGTGATGTTTATGGTGAAGTTTTGGTATTAAAATCAGTAGTACGCAAGACTGGTATATAAACAGTAGTTTTAAACTATTTGCAGAAGATTCAAAAAAAAACTTGATATTTGAAATCGTCATGAATTAAGTATGAATAAGAAGATTGATACGCTGCTGAAGCACAGTGAAATCGAGCTATTTCTGAAGCAAATCATAACTGGCTATGAAAAATGGGTAAATTACGAGAATATCGTTCAAAAGAGATTATGGATAAAGAGAGCTAAACGATCACAACCAGGATTAATGGCCAATAAGATTACGGAAAAAATTAAGCAAGCTCATCTGAGAATGTTTAATGCATCCACCGTATAGACCCAACATAATAGCACATTTAGACCACCATTTATTTTGATCTCTGCAGAACTCTTTTAATCGAACCGAGCTTATGAAAACCACATGATTCAGTTTTTCAATCGGAAACTAAAAAGGTCTATACTACTGATGAAATCTTTAAAAAAAGTATATTTTGTTTAAATAAATTGATTTTAACACTTAGATTTAAGCGGCTGAATTTTCCTCAAAAAACGCCACGAACTTTTTCGACCAATCATTATAAGCCCTATTAGATTGTTCTCCTTGTAAATGAAAGTTGACACTTTATGTCTAAACTATGCACTGGAAACAGAGTCGATACATACCGAGAGATACAAATGGCAAGGCTTATGGACCATGCGGTGGTGAATTTCTTGAAACGTATTTGTGAGCTGCAGAGAAATTCAAATGTGAACTGTTCTGAACATGTCCAGTATAAATTTTTTAAGCCCGGTCAACAAATAAAAGTAGAAGGTTTTGTGGATAACAAACCAAATTTTTTAATATGAAATTGCGTTAATTGCTTTAAAAAATTTTAAATGTTAGCCTTTCTGATCCATAACCAGGAGACCTTCTTTAACTTCAAACCGAGTATTTTACCTCACAAATACGAATTTATTCGAACAAATAAAATTTTCTGTTAACTTCAATCTGAGTTGATAGTCGGGCAAGCAATCAGAAGAATTATTTAGTTGGGTTTAACAGTCTGATTTAAGAATCTCTATTTTCAAAAACGCCACGAGCTTTTGGGACTAACTAAATAGAGTTCTAAAAAATATAATTTTAAAAGCTTTTTAAATTTCTAAAAATGTGTACATTTTTTTTAGCACTTTAAAACTGGTCCATAAATTGTTTATCAAATAGGAGAACATTTTAATCAACTATAAATTAATTGAAGGTAATTTATAGTGTTTTCTTTGAAACTATCTATAGGATCCTAAATTTTGTACTGAGGAGGGGTATATTTAATCTTTTTTATATAAGTCATACTATGAGAATGTAACAATCGATAATAACTATTCAAATGGAATGCCTACAGATGCTAACATTTTGGATTTCTTCTCACACCAAACGTGAAGGTCTCATAGTAATGGGATTTGATAAAAAATAGCTTTTACTTCTTCTTTCTTTGTAAGAAATAAACTTAAAAAGACATAGTTTGTCTCTGCAATTTTTGACTAAATTACCAGGTGTATAAGCTTAAATTCGCTGTTTGGTCATATATGGCGTGAGTGAGCGTATTAAGCTACCAATGGACACGCCATACTCTTTTTTATGGGTTTGACATCTGTCAACATTAATCAGTGCACATTGTCAACAATTTTGTTCAACAACATACACTTTTCCTTTGGTAATCATGTCTAGTTTTGTGCCAGAAAAAGAGCATATGCGGGAAGCTCTGCTTTTCTGCTTCAATTTGAAGAAATTGGCCGTCGAATCGCATTGAATGCTAATGGAGGCCTATGGTGACAGTGTTTTATCAGAAACAACGTGCCGAGATTGGTTTCATCGGTTCAAAGACGGCAATTTTGACTTGTGGGACAAGAAGCGTGAAAATCGGCCTACAAAGGTTGAGGACCATAAATTGAAGGCTCTTTTGCACGAAGACGATAACCAATCGCAGAAAATGCCCGCGGAGCAATTGAGTGGTACTCAACCAGCCATTTCCATGCGTCTCCGTGCCATGAGGAAGATTGAAAAGATCGGAAAATGGGTGCCGCATGAATTGAACGATAGGCAGATGGAGCGACGCCAAAACATATGCGAAGTTTTGCTCGCCAGACAGAAAAGAAAGTCGTTCCTGCATCGGATTGTGACTGGCGATGAAAAGTGGATATATTTCAAGAATCCTAAACGCAAGAAATCGTGGGTTGATCCCGGCCAATCATCAACATCTTCCCCAAGACCAAATCGCTTCAAATTGATCAGACAGATAACTGATCAAATTGTACTGTGCTCTGCGTAAAAAAAGGACGGATTATCAACAAAGATATGACAAGCTGATTTTCCTCCACGACAACGCACCATCGCATACGTCAAAAATGGTCCGAAACTACTTGGAGACGCTCAACTGGGAGGTGCTACCAAACTCCGCTTATTCACCAGACCTGTCCCCTTCCGACTACCACCTGTTTTCGTCGATGGGCCACGCGCTCGCTGAGCAGCACTTCGATTCTTACGATGATGTCCGAAAATGGCTTGATGAGTGGTTTGCGTCGAAAGAGAAGGAATTTTTTTGGCGTGGTATCCACAAATTGCCCGAAAGATGGGAAAAATGTGTAGCTAGCGAGGGCAAGTATTTTCAATAAATTTGTTTTTGCTTTCTATTAAAAAAACATTTGTTTTTTGACTAAAAAACAGCGGATTTAAGCTTATATACCTGGTATCTTTCGTATTTTCGTTAATTATCGTTTAAGAAAAAATATTAAAAAAATGACAAATTTGATTTCTGCCCTCACATGCCTATTTAACATATCATAACAAACTAATATAGTAAATAGAAAAGGTGAATAAGTTTTAGAATTATAATTAAAATGTCTCAATGTAGTTAAGACAATTTTTCCGAGGATGACATATGTTTACACTCTGATTATTGAAGAAGAAATAGTCTAGTTACGAAACATAATTGCTATTGGAATACTTTTCAATTCTTCTTTGTTTTTAGAATCACAAGAAAAAATTAAAAACGCAAAAATAAAAAAACTTATTAAATTCAATATTGAATTTTAGAAAGAATTGAAGAATTTTTAGATGACAAATTTGGGTATTAATTTTGTTTTTATTTTTGAGTGAAAAGTAATTACACTCATGCGATTAAGGTTAAGATTTAAGCTAATCCTCGTGAGAACATGGCCTCATACACGTGTTTTTGGTATTCGAACGTGTATAGAAGACGTGCTGCCTTAACTTTTGACTGAACAAGGATACACTTGGACCATTTTAATAGGCGTTCAAGGATATGGATTACGAGAATGAGCGCATTTTATCACTCTAGTCAAAGTTGATATTATCGTGAACATATTGCAGATACGGCAACAATCCATGTGAATGTATGTGCCTGTGTGGACTCAAAAATTATCCTACCAACTACGCCTAACCCATCCCACTTTGTACGAAATATTTCTTATCCCATACTTTCGTTGAGAAAAAATTCTGCATGTGAATGCGAATCACTAAGAACATTTTCATACACAATAAAGTGCGGTCGCGGAACAAACCCCCTTAATATGGCAGGATTTAAAAAGGTTTACAAGAAAATATAGTGCTATAATTTCGTATTACAATATTCAAATTTACTATAGACCAGGTGGTATGTAGATAAGTGAAAGTGGGCGCGTTTGCGTAATCGTATAGAAGCTATCCGTAGACAGGGAAATGGGGTTCACCAACCAGCTTGACTTCGAATCCTAAAATATGTTCTTCGTAGTATAGTATTTATTTAAGTTTACATGTTAGCGATGTGTGAACAAATTTCTAAAGAACCGGAAACCATGAGAAGTATGCCACAAACAAATTTAAATTTACAGGGGGATTTTCTGTATGACTTCTTTCCATCTTAAGAATGAAAATTACAATACGCCAGCAAAAGGATTCACTTATAAAAAGTTTTTTTTTTCCTTAATTCATTTATTGGAAGTTTTTTTTACACAAAATTAATTCTGGTAAATTGATTCATGAAATTTTTTTTAAATTCCTAATTAATATTTTAAAAATAACACCGCTTATACTGGAAATTTTCTGTCATTAAAATGATTCCTAAACCAAATAAACGCGTTAATTCTCCTTTTTCCTATAGACCTATCAGCTTTTTAGCAGTCCTTGGTAAGATTTTTGAAAAACTCCTAAATTTTACACCTTCTTTTAATTAGATAAAAAACTTTCAGAATGGAAGAAATAAGTGTCCGGTCTTTTACATTAAATTTTCGAAAATTATTCGTAAAACTAAACACTATTTAATGTTGGTAGAATTTTTTACAATATATAATATATTTATTTATAGTTTTTACTTTTATTCAGATATAAGCCGATTTCTATTTTAAAAATTCACTCTTTTTAAAAAGAACACCGCATTTTACAATTGCAGAATTTAACTACTTTTCTTGATGTTGTCTTCATTTCTTTTACGATAAGAGTCGACTTCTTGGAATATTTTCGGATTCATGCATTCAAAGTATTTTCCAGCCACAACGCACGGGTCATCATCAACAGCTACTTCGATGCATTCAGTGTGAAATTCCTGCAATACGCTTATTCCAAATTCTTTTGTATGCAATTTGGTGAACATTTCCAATTTGAGATCTTGGACTGGCAATAGGGAGCCATCTACCATAAGGCCAGACTTTTCAAAATCACATTTTAAACCGCAGGAGAAGTCTTTGCGTAAGGACAGTGAAAGATTTTCCAGTCGAAAGTTCCTTCTCTCATTACGACTATCCGCAACTGACGACAACAGAGGTCGAGGTAAACAAGTCCGGTCGAAATCATCGATAAATTGTGCCTTTTTTAATAGTAAAATTCAAATAAATTTATTAATATTTTAGATTAATTCAAAAATTGGACCAAATTTAATATACCCAAACGACAAAATTAAATGCAAAAACACTTAAAATTCCAACAAAAATGAAAAATTTCATCTTTTATTTTTTATTGGTGAGAAAAGTTAATATGGTGAATAGATTGCTTTTAAAATCACTACTAAAAAATTTCTGTTAAGCTTACTGCCTCTTATATATGATCACTACGTACCAATTCAAAATTGATAATAGATCTCGATCATTTAAGCTGAGTTTGTGAATAAATAATATATTTTTAAGGTTATCTCAATAAACTTGAAATTTTTTACATGGATTTTAATAAATCGTAACTACATATACTATCTTAGAATGGGAGAACTTTTAGCTGATAAGATTGTGGAATCTTTAGTTCAAGTTCAAATCATTATTATTAAGTGCTCGTTTATAAATGCAGTTTCAAATCTAGTACAATTTTAGCTGGCAATTTGTACTCAACAATTACTTTTTTTTCTATTTAACAGAAATAATAAATATTTTTTTTTTGCTTATATCAAATATCAGTACTGATCCTTCGTGAAGTATTTTTTTTTTGGAGTAAAGCTCAGCAAAGTCCAATTTTATTGAAGTCAAAATTGCATTTAATGTTGGAATTTGGTAAAATATTTCGGACCCCTCACATTTTTATAGCAATTTTATTAATTCTTACTTATTATTAATTTGTTGATACTTGTGCTTGGAAACTCTGTAAATTAGTTTTTATGAGCTCACCGGTTAAGTGTAGGTACCAAAAAAAGGTTTAGCTCGACAACCCAATAAGATATTGTAACGTTTGTGGTCTTTGCTTTTAAATCTCTTTGCGCCTCTTTCCAATCCTTGGTAAGTTTTTAAAAAACTCCTATTGAAATGACTCTACCTAGTCTTAGTTGATGGAAAAACCATTTTTGGCTTCCTATCTGAATACTCCATTATCTAGCAATGCAATCGCGTTGTTGATCACATTGCATCCTCTCTTGAAAGGAAAGATTATTGCCCAGGAGTATTTTTAGAAATCTCCCATGCTTTAAATCGTGTGTGGCATCCTAAACTCCTCTGAAAACTGAAGAGCTTCCCTTCCTTCAACTAACTACCTTACCATAAATTCATATCTCTCCCAACATCATTTCCAAGTTGCAATTAACTTGCAATCCTTGGAAATATATCCACTTCTAGACAAAGTCGTACGAGGTTCCAATTTATATATTATTTATACCCACAACATCCAATCTGATACTAATACTATCATTGCTACTTATGCAGATGATACGGCCATACTTGCTACTCATGCAAATCCTGACATAGCTTCCAACAATTTATAATCCCATATCCACAACCTTTAATCCTGGTTTAAGAGATGGAGAGTCATGTGAAGAGTGAAGAAATCCTACCCGTTTATACCTTAATGCCAATATGATTCCACAATATAATAACGTAAGTTATTTGGTACTTCACCTAGAAAAACGATTAACATGGAACCCACATACTAGACTAAAAAAACTTGAACCCACTAGACGTTACCTACAACTTTTTAGACGTTGGATAAACGCTCGAAACTAACAGTCAAAAGTAAACTTTTAATATAAAATACAATTATAAAACCAATTTGGACATATGGAATTGAAATTTGGAATTCAACGAAACGTTCCAAATCCTATCGCGTACAGGCGTTACAATCCAAGATGCTCTGTAAAATTGTTGATGCCCCCTTTTATGTTCGTAACAACGTAATACATCTTGATGTTCCCTTTGTTCAGGGTACCTGTGCATTTCCCGCTGTCAAAAATTTGACTCCCATTTATCCTATCATTATAATCCACTCGTAGGAGAATTGTCCTTTATTGCTTCTCCACCGCCCCCCCCCCCCCAAGAGATTTTCTAGAGAAATCTAACTTTCATTAGTTGGAAAAAAGGCCGATGGGTATTTACTACCACTTCATGATGCATAAGATTGTTAATTAAAATAGTATGTAACAAAAAACTTTCTTTCAGTTTAAAGGCATTGTACGTTTGGGGGTTAATAAGTCCTCAATCAAAACATATTCCAAGTCTACGGGTCTTATAAGTTAATCTAGAAACATTTCAAATATAGTATGTGTTTTGGTAGCCATGACGGAGAGTGTTAATGATTTGTTCTATTAATTTTATATAGGTGGAGGTGGCACACAAATCAGCAAGGCTATGCATGGAGATTTTGGATGGTTTTGGCGCCTCTGCAAGAAAATTCTATGATTCCATGACGTTTCGTCGAATGGCTAGCAAAATCAGTTGTACGAGCATTCCGTATTCACAAAATAATGACCTCATAGACAGTATGAGACGATCGTACTTACGAAAGAGCACGTATACAGCCGATATCATCACGAGATTAAGCCGGGCAGTTAGTTTTGACCGTCGAGGAAATTAGTAGCTCGGGAGTAGAAGACCGATTAGTATAAGACGTGGAAGTTAATTGTGATAAAAATTTTAGAGTACCGTCCATGAAATATACCTGATCCCAAACATATACTTAAAAATCTGAACTTCACCTCAAACCAAATACTTATAGTTTATACTATAGTGAGCTGATCCTTGTACCAAAAAAAAAACTAAATTAAACCTACTAGAAATATTTATGAAATCAAAATAAAATAAAATCAGCCAAATTATATGAGTGAAAAATGTTTAAAAAAAAAATTTGTCTTTGAGGGTGAGAGGAATAAGGAGAAGAAATAAAATAAAAGGAGAAAATTTACACGTTTTCTCTTTAGAAAGGCGACAGCTCCGGAAACCACAAGTCCTCTCCGGAAACCACAAAGGAAAAAATGATGAAAAAATAAAAAAAAGGTAACGAAGAAAAAATATATAAATTTGTTGGAAAATAAAATTACAAATAGTTTTTAAGTTCTTAGTTTTAAGCATACGTCTTTAATACATACATCCAAGTTAACACACTCGCTTATTGCACCACCCACTGCCCTTGGACACAATGGAAACAACTATATAAGGTGTAGTAAAAAGAAATCCATTATTTTTGCATTAAAATGAAGGTTTAATTTAGCATAGATAGAATGATACAATTTAGGTCAAATATGCACCGTTTTGTTCGATAACTTGTTGCCATTTTGGAGGTAATTTCATAATGTCTCTTTCATAGAAACTCTCGTCCCTATTGGCAAAAAACTGGGATAGTCGATTTTCACAATCTTCTCTTGAGGCGAATTTTTCACCTGCAAAATCATTCGTCATAGACAAGAAGAGGTGGTAATCACTTGGTGCCAGGTCTGGACTATAAGGTGGATGCATAAGAACATCCCAACCAAGGTCCCGGAACTTCTGGCGAGTCACTATCGATGTATGCGGCCTGGCGTTGCCCTGATGGAACACAATTCCTCTCCTATTGGCCAAAGCTGGCCGCTTCTGGGCGATTGCTTCTTTCAGATGGTCCAATTGTTGACAGTATAGGTCCGAATTAAGAGTTCGGCCGTAGGGGAGCAGCTCATAGTAGATGATTCCCTGCCAGTCCCACCAAACACACAGCAAAACCTTCCTGGCTGTCAATCCTGGCTTGACCACCGTTTGCGCCGGGTGACCGCGATTTGACCACGGCCGTTGTCGTAAGTGACCCACTTTTCATCACCAGTAACCATCCGCTTCAGAAATGGATCGATATTGTTGCGATTCAGCAGCGATTCGCAGATGGAAATTTGGTCCATGGGTTTTTTTTGCGATAACTCGTGTGGCACCTATACATCGAGCTTGTTTTTGTATCCAGCCTTATTTAAGTGGTTCCAAACGGTTTTTTGTGCAAAGTTTAGCTCCTGGGCAATCGAAACAGTGCTTACGTGACGGTCGGACTCGACGATTTCCATTATTTTATCGATATTTTCGACAATTCGCCTTCCAGTTGCGCCTGATTGGCTGTAGCAGTATCAGGACCATAAACACTATTCACATTTTTAGCTGCCTGGCTTGCGTTTTTGCCTTTATCGAAGAAAAACTGTAAAATATGGCGTATTTTCTCTTTGTTGGTGTCCATCTTTGATGCGTGCTTAAAAAAATACTGCGTCAAGTAATCACAAAACTGTATGAAAAGCTTTTTTAGTACGAAATTTTATCTTTCTAACGCCATCTAGTGCAACCCGATTGCACTTAGAAAACGGGAGACACAGACTCCTAAAGCCATATATTGGCAAAATAATGGATTATTTTTTACTACACCTTATATTTAATTGTAAGTTATCATTCAAAAGAAATAAAACAACTCTGAATAATTCAATTGTTATTTTAAACGGATAGCGAACAATAACTACCATACACATGTAACTTAAATAATATCAAAATGGTACAAAATCATCAAACAAATAGCATTGAAATTAGAATGAATATAATACAATATAAATTAGAATTCCTTGGTTTTATTTTTTCTATTTCAGTTTTTACTTTTAATATTTTACATGCAAGAGCAGTGATTCCCAAAGTGGTATATATCGACGCCCAGGGGTCTATGACAACCTGCACGGGGTGTACATCAGCGAAAAAAAAATTTGGGGTACATGAAATGAAAATGGGGGTTCACGATAGTGGATCTCAACATACACTGATAGTACCTATTTACTTTCATTATACTATCTTATAATATAAAGACGTATACATTATTTATAAAAGTAAAAAATTTATTATATATGTTTATAAAATTGTGTAAGTTGTAGGATATATGCATTCGCTTTGTGGTAACAATACATTTTGAACTTGTAAAAACCTGCACATAATGATACACCAGTATTATCTTGTTACAAGCATACGTGCAGTAAAAATTCTTGTCTCCATCCAGACAACACAGCACACGGTGGAACTGCCATCCTTATTAGAAATTCCTTAAATCATTCCTTCCACTCACAAACTGCCACCGAATCCCTTCAGTGAATAGTTATTACCCTTCAATGTAAATCCTTTACCTTTAACGTTGCATCTGTTTATTGTCCTCCAAATAAAAACTTAACTCCCATACAATTTGATTCCTTCCTCAAATCAATTGGAAAATCCTTCATCGCAGGAGGAGATTGTAATGCCAAGCACCCTAAATGGGGTTGCCGTGTTTCAAATCCCCGAGGAAAGATTCTCCAAGAACTCCTCTCCCATACCACTCTTGAGGTCCTATCTCCTCCCACGCCTACATATTGGCCGACCAGTGCCAGAAACCTTCCCGATATTCTAGACTATTTCATAACCACGCCCATACATTCCATTAATACTTCCATAGATACACTCCTTGACCTGAATTCCGACCATTCCCCTGTTATCCTAACACTAGACACTTCTCCTTCCTTAAAATTCTATCCTGCCAAACTTGTAAATGGGAAAGTTGATTGGGATATTTTTAGACAGAACTTAGACCAACAGATTCATTTACAACAAAGCCTTAAGAACGTACAAGGATCAGACGATGCCGTAAACGACTTGACTGTTTGCATACAGAACTCAATCACTAACGCCCACATAACTCATAACAAATCAACCATACGAGAACATGACTATAATCTTCCGCAAAAAATTCGCAGCTTGATAAGCGAGAAACGTCGAGCCAGGGCCCAGTGGCAACGTTCAAGAATGCCAAATGAAAAGAAAAAACTGAACCAACTACAACGAGAACTGAAACAAGAAATAATTAATTATAATAACGAACGATTAACTAAATACACAGAATCACTAACAACTAACATAATTAGTCACTCTGGACAGCTACCCGACGAATTATCAAATACAAAACAGATACACACCCGCTCCGGAATACCGACGGAACCTGGGCAAAAACAGATAAACAGAAAGCCGACATCTTCGGCAAACACTTAACAAAGAAAACATCTTTAAACCTCACGAAGATGCCCAAGACATTCTGCATGACGAACAAATATTCCGACAAATACCAACTCAGTTGCCCATAAGTCCACCTCCTAAGTTTTTCACTCCTTCCGAAGTTAAATTCACAATAGAACACCTTTCCAATAAAAAAAGCCCCAGGATATGACCTAATAACTTCAGAAATCCTGAAGCAAATTTCCAAAAAAATCCTCGTCCTTATAACCTATATTTATAATAGTATCCTCCGAACATCATTTTTTCCTTCCCTGTGGAAGTTTTCCATAATTAAGATGATCCCAAAACCCAATAAGCCCAAAAACCTTCTTACCTCATATAGACCTATAAGCCTCCTTCCCATGTTATCAAAAATCCTAGAAAAACTAATCTTAAAACGCCTTTATCCTATTTTTGAAACCGAGGGTGTCATTCCTCAGCATCAGTTTGGATTTCGACCTGAGCATTCCACTATCCAGCAGTGTCATCGCGTAGTCGAGTACATAGCGTGTTCGCTAAAGCGAAAGGAATACTGCCCAGGCGTGTTTCTTGACATTTCGCATGCTTTCGACCGTGTATGGCACCCTAGATTGCTTTGGAAGTTGCAGCGAGTCCTACCCTCGGGTTATTTCCACATCCTTAAATCTTATCTCTCAGACCGATATTTTCAGGTAGCTGAACATATGGAGTACTCTGACATTTATCCAATTTCCGCCGGTGTCCCTCAAGGAAGTATCCTAGGTCCTATCCTATATAACATTTATACCCATGACATTCCTTGCCACAACAACATCCTAACCGCAACATATGCTGACGATGCAGCCATCCTGACACATCACAAAGATCCATCCACAGCCATTAGTATCCTACAGAACCATATCCACTCTTTAGAAACTTGGTTCAAAAGGTGGAGAGTGAAGGTAAATGAGAAAAAATCTGCTCATTGGACTTATATTCGACAAACGATTAACCTGGAACCTTCATACGAAAACTAAAAGACGTGAACTTAACGGACGATACAACCAATTATTACGTCTCCTAGACAGCAAATCAAAACTTACAACAAGAAGTAAACTATTACTATACAATACGGTTCTGAAACCAATATGGACATATTGTCTAGAACTTTGGGGTTCGACTAAGCATTCCAACTCCCTTCCAATCCAATCCCTACAATCCCGAATCCTTCGTAAAATTGTCAATGCCCCCTTTTATGTGCGAAACACTGTTATCCACCGTGACCTAAATGTTCCATTTGTTCGTGAACTATGCATCTCCCGATATAAAAAATTCCATTCGCATCTATCCTTGCACCCTAATCCTTTAGGAAGGGAACTTTTCACTCCCACCCTTCCAGTATACACCCATCGACGTTTAAAACGGCGATGGCCGAGAGATTCTCTAAAATTATAAAATAAAATTACCCTGTTCTAGAGGTAACATCGATGGGTGTTTTCCTCCACATGTCCTCATGTCCATGTATATTCCCGTAAAAAATCTGCTTGTTACTAGCATAAGTAGTTGTATATAACATTTAAAATCTAAAAAAGTACAACTGTACATACATATTACGTACGTATTTTATTATTAATATACAATATGTTACCACTTTAAAAGATAAATAAAGAAAATAAGAACTCCATAACTGTACAGGTGCGTGTTTTTTGAAGAATTTCCAATACACACTCTCATTTGTTTTTTTCTTTTCAAAGAGTTTAAATGTTTACTAATAGGAAACATATTTTTAAAAAAATTGCAATTAAACTACATAACAGTTCGGCTGAAAAGTTTATAAGGTTGACGTCTTGCAAAAATCTACTTATCACAAAGCACCATCCTTCAAATGATTCCTGTCAAAATTTGACAGCAATCGGTCGATTGGTTCGTGAGATATAGCATTTTGAAAGAAGCAACTTTTGTTATTGAAAAAAAAGTGGATAAAGACGAATTTCGTGTATTGATAAAGCATTGCTTTTTGATGAAAAAAATACAGTGGAAACCAAAGCATGGTTTGACAAACGTTATCCGGACTCTGCTCCAGCTATTTCAACTGTGGAATATTGGTTTCGTCAATTTCGAACTGGTCGTACGAGCACAGTTGGTGCAGAACGCAGTGGACGCCCAAAAGAGGTGGTTACGGCAGAAAACATTAAAAAAATACACAAAATAATTTTAAATGACCGTAAAGTGAAGTTGAGCGAGATAGCTGCGACTCTGAAGATATCGTAAGAGCGTGTTGGACATATCGTGTATGAATATTTGGGCATGCGAAAGCTGTGTGCAAAGTGGGTGCCGCGTGAGCTCACTGTGGACCAAAAACAACAACGTGTTGATGATTCTGAGCAGTGTTTGGAGCTGTTCAAGCGCAATAAACCCGAATTTTTGCGTCGATATGTGACAATGGGTGAAACATAGCTCCGTCACTACACTCCAGAGTCCAATCGGCAGTCGGCAGAGTAGAGAGCGAGCGACGAACCGAATCCAAAGCGTGGAAATACGCAACAGTCGGCTGGCAAGGTGATGGCGTCTGTATTTTGGGATGCACATGGTATAATATTCATTGACTATCTTCAGAAGGGACAGACGATGAACAGCGACTATTATATAGTGTTATTGGATCGTTTCAAGAAAGAAATCGCTAAGCAACGGCCTCATTTGAAGAAGAAAAAAGTGCTATTTCACCAAGACAATGCACCGTGTCACAAGTCGATGAAAACGATGGTCAAACTCAATGAATTGGGCTACGAATTGCTACGCCATCCATCGTATTCTCCAGATCTGGCCCCCAGCGACTTTTTCCTGTTTGCAGACCTCAAGAGAATGCTCGCTGGCAAGAAATTTAAGACCGATGATGAAGTGATTGCCGAAACTGAGGCCTATTTTGAGGCAAAACCGAAAGAGTACTTTAAAAATGGTATCGAAAAGTTGGAAGATCGCTATAATCGCTGTAACGCCCGAAGGCAACTATGTTGTATAATAAAAATGAATTTTGCAAAAAAAAAATATTTTTACTGTGTTACCTTATAAACTTTTCAGCATAAATAAATATGTATGTGTGTCAATATTTACTTATTTACGACCTTGCTAAGCATTTATTATTCTTTTATAGAAAAACATATATCTTACCAAATAACTTCACAAAAAAAAGTAAAAAAACTGTACTTTTGTCCATTGGTCGTTACACTGTGGGCCAGTTCGGATTACTGGAATGTTCGGATTACTGAAGTTTAGATTATGGATATTGCACTGTACATACTTCTCTATATTAAAATTAAAATTTTGAATTATTACTAAAGTGGGACCAGTGAATTTTTATACATGACAGTCGAATGTACGTAGTGATAAATCGCATAACAATTTGTTATTATTATTCATTGTATAATATTTTATTTTAACATTTTTTGTCATGTTACTTTCAAATTTCCTTAAAGTTCCATTATACCAAAACCTTAGGTAACATTCATAACATTCCCCTTCTCACATTCATTTATAATGGCTGTACGCTTAAGCCTACCATAAGATTCTAAGACCATACAATTTAATACATAAGGACTTTATGTCTTATTTAAATAGATTAATTTTGCCCACAGATGATTGATGCCATGCCCGAATCTGAAAAGAAATGTAGACAGTACAGTGTTGATTATTTAAAGCTTGGCTTCATTCCATCATTGTCGGACAAACAATTGCCTATGCGCCTTTTATGCAACAAAGTTTTGGGCAATGACGCTATGAAACCATCTAAGCTGCAGGATCATCTGAGAAGATGTCACCCTGATAAAACAGATAAAGATTTAAAATACTTTCAAACACTCAAAGATAAACTTCAGAAGAGACCCACGCTGGAGAGAATGTTCGCTTCGACGTCACAAAGAAACGATGATGGTTTGCAGGCGTCTTACAATATCTCGCTACTTATAGCAAAATCCGGAAAACCCCATACTAGCGGAGAAAAGTTAATTTTGCCAGCCGTTGAAGAGGTTTAAAAACTGTTTTACACAAACCTGCATCTGATATCATTAAAAGAATTCCCTTGGGCAACAATACTGTTGAAAGACGTATTCATAAAATGAGTTCTGATATTGAAAGCTTCTTGTGTAATTCTTTGCAAACGACCCGTTTTTCTGTACAACTGGACGAGTCAGCTTAACCTAATGAAGCAATATTATTGGCATATGTTCGTTTTATTATGAATCAAGAAATCTACGAAGAACTGTTCTTCGCAAGAACTTTGACAACCGACACTAAAGGTGAATCAATATTTCATGTTTTGAAGGATTACTTCATTGAAAAAGCACAAATATAAGCTGTCTTCCTTTGGACCAATTTTACTACTCCCGAGTAGTTGCGAGTAGATGGCCAAAGGAAGGCAAAATTTTATGACAGCAGTAGAAACATAACCTCAAAATAGTCAACAACAATACTGAGTTTACTCACACATAAACAATAAAAACTGAGTTTATTCACACATAGAAAATACTGATAAATATATCACTCTTCAACATAACCAACGAACCGGCTAATCCATCTATTTCCAGTCCGGGAACTAAAATCCCCCTACCATAAATAGTAGGCGCAACTCCTATTGCAATGTACTTATTTGTTCGAGGTAGAGTAGATGATAAGAGCTAGCACTACTCGGGAGTAGCAAAATTGGTCCAAAGGAAGACAGCTATAATATCACTAGCTGCAGATGGAGCACCTGCCATAGTTGGACGTTCTTGTAGATTTATAAGCTATTTAAAACAACATGTACCAGGGGTGTGTTAGCAATACATTACGTCATCTACCGACAACATTTAGTTGCTAAAAATTTGAGTGTTAGATTGCATGAATCTCTTCAATTAGTCATTGATGCAGTAAACCGAATCCGAAGCAACGCGTTGAATACGCGATTATTTGCGCAGATGTGTGAAGAAAATGACGAACACTTTCATCAATTACTCCTTCACACTGAAGTACGCTGGCTATCGAAAGAAAGGTTTATGTTTGACAAGATTTTTTGCACTTTTTGAGACTATTTTAGAATACTCGTACTAAAGATAAAATTTTAAAAGACAATTTAATGAAGTGGAAAACAGACATCGCCTATTTAACAGATTTGTTTACAAAATTTAATATGGTTAATTTGCAGTTACAAGGCGACAGTCTAAATTTGATTAAAACAAAGTCCATCTTATCAGCGTTTCTTGCCAGAGTTAAACTAATGAAGCAAAATATTGGGCGGGGCGAATTTTCCCAGTTCCCCAATTTGTCACAGACAAACTGCTAGGAATACGACGTTTCATCCTACGTTCAACATTTAAATGCCCTCTATTCAAATTTTGAAACTAGGTTTGAGGATGTTTTGACTATGGTAATACCACCGTGGATAATTAACCGATATGGTGACATAGAAGAAATGAATGTCATAATACAAGAGGAACTGACTGAAATATGTACAAACGAAGAACTTAAGGTTCAGTTTAAGCACGGATATCAGCACTTCTGGCTGTAAAAAAATATACCCGTTACTTATCCCGTAATATGGAATATAGCGAGGAAATTTTTAATTTCCTTTCCATCGTCATACCTAGTAGAAAGGGGGTTCAGCGCTGTTACCAATATCCTAACGAAAAAAAGAAACAGACTGGACATCATTAGCCGAGGAGATTTAAGATTAAACCTTACAAAATTGACGCCAAATGTTGATAATTTATTATCAAAGCATCAGGTTCATCCTTCCCACTAAAAACATTTACTTATTGCTTAGTTTACTTTATGTTTATTTTATGTTATTGTACGTTTATTTTATATAACAGATACAAAATTTTATTTTAGAGTAGTTTTAATTTAAATTCAATTAATAAATGTATAAAACTTAACATGTGTTTTTACTTTAAGTTTTTAACACTAAACTTCATGACAGTTAAAAATTTACAAAAGAAATCAATATCAGGTAAGTAGTGGGTCTACCAAAAACCGAAAAACATGGCAAGGGGGGTCTACGACACAAAAAAGTTTGGGAACCTCTGTGCTAGAGCATACGGGTTTTTTGGTTTTGTTTTATTTTTTTTTTACAGCCAAAAAGTTGGAAATTCTTTTTATTTTCATTTAATTTAATATTTTATTCACGTGTGAATGGGTTTGTTTGTGTGTTTACGTATGGTTTTTTTTTATTGTTGATAAAAATGAATTGAAAAATAATTTACCAAAAAAAAGGAAGGAAAGGGAAATTAAAAAAATTAATTGAAATGAAGAAATCATAGCCCATATAATTTTGATCATTGTTAAATACTAAAGGGAAAAAAGAGAAATAGAGAAATGCAAAAATATAATATTAAATTTTTAAATCAATATTTTGGTTAAGATACCTCCTTCTTGCAGGTAACCGATTCTATAATAATAATTGGATCCAAGAATGTAGCGTCATATATTGGAGCCACTCTAAAATTATTTGGTGGTGAAGTGTCGATCGGCGGTTTTGGAGAAAGGCCAGGGAGAGACGTAACAGCTAAGTTATTCCACTTACTCTCGACGGTCGGCTCCAACTAATTTTTTTTCACTGCTGGTTTTTCCCCGACATATTTTTGGTACAAAGTTTTTTAAAATTATTACATTTTCAAAATTTTTGTCCTTCCCAATTCTTATATCTCTTCCTTATTTCATGTCCCCTTTCCTTCTCCTTTAATAGTAAAATTTCCGTATGAAATATTTGTTTTTTTCTTTGAGATTATTTCATTACTGTTCTGCCGCTCTTTCTTCCTTCTTTTTTCCTCTCCCATTGAGAAATTAACACCTCTGGATATCTCCATTTTCCCCTATTTATTGTATATTAGATATGATTTTTTGTGGTTATGGTTGGTATGAAAGCACCACTTCACATAAAACTTCGAACGCTCCCAAAATCTCCGCATAAGGCAAGGCTAGTGTACCAAATAGGCCTTGCAAGTCAAGGTGTTCTCTGAGTATGGTCGTAACTGAATTTTTATACCTTTCTCCTCTCAACATTGTCTTGATTTTAAGTTTTGATTTAAAGTTTTGAAAATAGAAAATAGTCACATGATGATATATCAGGCGAATACGGAGGGTGGTTGATAAGAGAAATACGTTTTTTCATCAAAAATTCGTTCACTTTTTTGGTCTTGTGAGGTGGTGCATTATTGTGCAATAAAAACAGCTGTTTTCCTGCTGGATATTCAGGTCTAACACGACCAATTCTTTTCCACAAAAGATCTAAAACGCCTAAATAGTATTCTCCATTAACAGTTTGACATTCTGGAACAAATTCCTTGGGGACAATACCCTTCGAATCATAAAAAGTTATCAACATTGTCTTGATTCGAGACTTCTGAAAATGCAATTTTTTTGGTTTTGGCTCGCCTTTGGACTTCCATTCAGCAGATTGACGCTTAGTTTCAGGGTCATATTTAAATCACCATGACTCATCACCAGTTATGATCGAATCAAGAAAGTCTGGATCGTTTTCAGCAGTTTCAACAATGTCTTTGCAATGCTCCACACAAGCGATTTTTTCGTCTTCATTTAATTCATGTGGAACAAAACGCGCACAGACCTTTCTTTTACCCAAATCTTAAGTTAAAATTCTCCAAATAGTGTTTTTACTTGTATTTAATTCCTCATCCAACATTCTCGTAGTAAAATTTGCATCGATACCAATGATTTCAAGGACTTTTTCCACCAATTCAGCACGATTACTAGCTATGGACGACCTGGCGTTAGGTCGTCCTTTAAATCTTCACAACCATTTTTAAATTGTGTAAACCACGTATAAACTTGAGTATGACTCATACAATCATCACCATAAACTTTTGTCATCAATTTGTATGTCTCAGCGAATTTTTTTTCAAGTTTAACACAAAATTTTATATTTGCTCTTTTTTGTTTTGTAACATTAATACACTTTTCCTTTTATTGAAATGGCTTGTAACTTTCACATCTGTCATCCGATTTACATGAATTTAGGTGTGTTTGAAAAAGGATAAATGTATCTTTTTAATGCTCTAAATTTAATAGATGGCGCTGCATGTTGTATGATTTAAATATAAAGTTCGGCTATTTTGGGACACACTGTGTATTCGAAATGTCTGATAAACTTGCTATAGAATATTCATCCAAGGTCATTTAGAGAAAGCCTAATTTTTAATTTATAAAGATCACAACTTTAGTATTAATTTCTTCCAAATTATTTACTTAATTTTAGAAAAATTTAATAATTCTCTCTAAAAACATCACAAGATTGAATTGCCAAGAGCTTGCCTCTGAAAATCACTTAGAGACCTCAAAAGTTAAGTCTAGTGACTTCGTTGATAACCGAAACAAGGCCCTACACTTGCCTTCTCCTTTAACCTGTGACTAGGTCTCTAAGTCATACCAATTAACTAAAGTAGAGATCAATTTTGCATCAGATTTGCAAGTATCTGACCTGAACTTCTTATAAAACCTACTCAAAAATACTCGAGCAAATTACAGGAGTCCTTCTTGTCATTGTTTGTGCAATCTTCGGTGCATTTTGTATGTGATATTTTTGGTGGGCAATATCGGAGGCCTCTAATTCACATTTCAAACTGCAGATAAAATCTTCACGTAAGGATGAAAGTATTTTGTTAATTAGTATACTTTTCATAACATTAGTAGAAAGCATCTTCCGTGTCGCTACATCAACGAATTGTGTCCTTTGTGGTGATTAAATTACAAAGAGAAGAAAGTTCACTAAATTTAAAATTTGAGACCAAAAATGCACAAAATTTCATTTTCGAAATTTTTAATTCACTTAAACAAGTTTGGTAATTTTACTGATCGAATATAAATTAACATTCCCATAATAACTTTTTAAGAAGAAAAATTTGTGTGTCTCAAATTCAGACGTAAAACTTACTGACGACTCTAAAGGTTTTTAATTCTAAAACCTTTAGAATTAAAAGGTCTAAAAGTAATTTTTGGAAAGCTTTTTCGGTGTTTGTACGAACGATTGGTGTTGTCGAAAAGGAAGTTATTAAGAGCTTCCGTACTCAGAATGATGGCTCACAGCTCCCGTAATATGTAAAGATTACATAATATAGTGAGCGAGTGCTACAGCCAAAAAGTTTGACAATCGAAAAAGATGTAGTATCGGTGTTAGGGGCAGCATCCGTGAATAATAGTCCATGATCTTTTAATCAGTCCAACTGTTCAATGAAAAGTTTTCTATATGTGGACGGATCAGTACTAGCCTTCTTAAACTAGTCAAGAGAAGCAGACATAATCTTTTTAATTAAAGTGTTGTGGGACGAGGGTGGGCAGCGGTAATTTGGAAGGCATAGGTTCTTGTAAATTAAATTCAGGCGAGCTTTTTGAAGATAGAAAGAGAGAGGTTTTCGACCAGTTTTTATCAGTATGGACCCCGTCGGAGATGTCCAGCATGCGCCACTGGCTAGTATATGTGTAATGCAACTGTTTACCACTATCTCGACTAGCTTTTTTCATGCTATTGTCACAGTGACACATATAGTGAGGAAATAGAGTAAGGTTCCGTCCGAAAGATTCAATTTTCCTCCACGCGCAATTGAGATACCCAGGATTTTCATGGAATCTTTAGAAGAGGCTCAGTGACGAATCAGGTACACTACAATTTTTTTCCTGCAAATATGAAGGCAAGGTGGGTTTGATGTACAGATCGCTGCACCGTTCATGCTGCTCTAAGTATTGATGTTGCGGATAGCGTTATTAGTTTGTTGTTGAAGATCAGCACCAGATACAAGTATAAAAATATTGTCGGCATATATATAGTGGTTAAAGGATGATAGGAGGTAGGAAAGGAAGTGAATAAATATAATGATTAGGATCGTAGATAGAGGGGATCCTTGTGGGATACCGTTTTTCATTTCGCGTTTTCACGAAAAATGACCGTTGGCGCATACCGTGAAGGTTCTACCAGTTAGGTAGGAATGTAGAAGTGCCAATGTGACAGAGTCTACTCTCCACTCTGCCAGCTGTAAAAGTACCCTGTGTGGGTAAATTCGGTTACACGCCTTCTGTAAGTCGAAAGGCAACAGCAAAACATAATGTCTACGTTCATAGCAATTATGGATTGAATGTTGGAGTTCAAATAGCATACTCAAAGTTCTCCTGCCCGACCTGTAGGCATGTTGCTGGGGATTGAGTCTATTATCAAGCGCATGTTTAAATCTTGTAGTTCAGATCTTTTCAGGGATCTTGGAAGTACAAGGTAGTAATGAATTTGGTCTAAAGTTGTTAGCCGAAGAATGGGAGAGATTTTTCTTGGGAACTGGAATAAATGTTGCTACCTTCCAGAAATTTGGGAAATTAGATATTTCCAGAATTTTGTTAAAGAGGTTGACAATTCTTATATGAAAAATCGAAGGTACTTCTTTAATAATTTTAAAAAAAACCTTATCCCTACCAGATGTGGTTCCCTTGAAGGAATTCAACGAAAAGTTACTGGGTGATTCAAGATTAGGGTAGAGGCTGACGATATAGGCGAGAAATTTTCCGTAAAGTATTGTTTCTCTCCATGGAATGAATCACTAAAGTGGTTATTGGATGAAAATGAGGTCCAGAACTATGCCAGTTCCTAAACGATAGCTGTCGAGTCGGATATAACTCCACTCACAGACTCAATAGATGGGATATTCTCATTTTTTTGGCGACCAAGAATGCAGTTAATACCTCTCCATGCTTCTTTTGGTGAAGTTCAGCAATCAATTGAGGCGGTGAAGTTATTCCAAGCGGTCCAATTGTTCTGTTTTACCGCTCTTTTGACTCGAGCAGTCCTGAGTGTCAATTCTTTTCTGTTGTATTTTGAATATTTAAATTTTTACTTCAAATTTAATGCTCGAAAGGATATTTTATATTATAACATTTTAATTTGTCTAATCCAATAAACTGCAATTTTTAATTAATCAAATAAGGAAGGCGAGATATTGAAATAAAAATTTTTAAAATGTGTAATAAACTAAAAATTAGAAAAGAATTTGTTCACCAACAATTCGTAGAGTAGAAAATATTTAAAATTGAGTAATAATAGGGCTAATTCTATGTTTTTTATATCCTTTAAATGATGCTCTATGAGAATTTGAATGACTAAAAAATATAAACGAAAATGTAAAAGAGAAATTGTCCTTTAAATTAACAGAAAGCATGTTCTTATCAGGTTCATAAAAACCGCAGGAGGCATTTTTCTTACTTTATAGTAAAAATTCTTCCTTCAACGAGTTCAACAGTCGAGAATAGAGAAAATTTTATAACGAAGTATGTTAATATTTATTCTAAATGGAATAAGATACAATAGTATTTAGGAAAAATTAAGGACGATTCTTTTTGAATCTTTGAGGATTTTTCTGGAGCAATATCAATTATGTTAAATTAAATCTTAAATAATTATCATTTGTATTATTGCTTGGATTTTCAGATATTGTTTGACTAATTTTGAGTAGCTTTTAAAGTGCCTATGAGAGTTTAGGGAAATGATAAAAGGGGAGATTTTTTTAATGAAAAGCAGGCGGGTTATGGAGCGACGAAATATTTAGGTTAGAATGAATAATATTTTTGTGAATATAATATTGAGCATCGAAGGGTTTTGGTGAATTTTGGATTGAAGAAATAGAATTAGACGGTAAGTTTTAATTTATTAACAGTTCGGCTGAAAAGTTTATAAGATAACACAGCAAAAATATTTTTTTTTGCAAAATTCATTTTAATTATTTAACATAGTTGCCTTCGAGGGCGATACAGCGATTATAGCGATCTTCCAACTTTTCGATACCATTTTTATAGTACTCTTTCGGTTTTGCCTCAAAATAGGCCTCAGTTTCGGCAATCAGTCTTAAATTTCTTGCCAGCGAGCATTCTCTTGAGGTCTGCAAACAGGAAAAAGTCGCTGTGGGCCAGATCTGGAGAATACGGTGGATGGGGAAGCAATTCGTAGCCCAATTCATTGAGTTTGACCATCGTTTTCATCGACTTGTGACACGGTGCATTGTCTTGGTGAAACAACACTTTTTTCTTCTTCAAATGAGGCCGTTTCTTAGCGATTTCTTTCTTCAAACGATCCAATAACGCTATATAATAGACGCTGTTGATCGTCTGTCCCTTCTGGAGATAGTCAATGAATATTATACCATGCGCATCCCAAAATACAGACGCCATCACCTTGCCAGCCGACTGTTGCGTCTTTCCACGCTTTGGATTCGGTTCGTCGCTCGCTCTCCACTCTGCCGACTGCCGATTGGACTCTGGAGTGTAGTGACGGAGCCATGTTTCATCCATTGTCACATATCGACGCAAAAATTCGGGTTTATTGCGCTTTAACAGCTCCAAACACTGCTCAGAATCATCAACACGTTGTTGTTTTCGGGCCACAGTGAGGTCACGCGGCACCCATTTTGCACACAGCTTTCGCATGCCCAAATATTCATGCACGATATGTCCAACACGCTCTTTCGATATCTTCAGAGTCTCAGCTATCTCGCTCAACTTCACTTTATTGTCATTTAAAATTATTTTGTGGATTTTTTTGATGTTTTCTGCCGTAACCACCTCTTTTGGGCGTCCACTGCGTTCTGCATCAACTGTGCTCGTACGACCAGTTCGAAATTGACGAAACCAATATTTCACAGTTGAAATAGTTGGAGCAGAGTCCGGATAACGTTTGTCAAACTATGCTTTGGTTTCCACTGTATTTTTTTCCATCAAAAAGCAATGCTTTATCAATACACGAAATTCGTCTTTATCCATTTTTTTTTCAATAACAAAAGTTGCTTCACTCAAAATGCTATATCTCACGAACCAATCGACCGATTACTGTCAAATTTTGCCAGGAATCATTTGAAGCATGGTGCTTTGTGATAATTAGATTTTTGCAAGAGGCGCCATCTAGATGTCAACCTTATAAACTTTTCAGCAGAACTGTTATTTAACGTGACCTTATTGTCATAAACCTTAAACCACGAGTCGCCTACGACTATAGGGATTAAGTTATGCTCAATCAACGCACCACCAATACTGGAAGTTAACAGTCAGTAATCAGTTACAAGCTGACTACTCCATCTGCTGGTGGCGAGGAGTACCTAAACCCCTACTGTCATTAGCATTGACAGCGCTCGAGATAATTACTAGTATCTCCCACCAGCGATCCGAAGATCGTACCCGCATTATGGGTATCAACCACAGCCACTACGTTGCTGTCTAATCGCCTCACCAATGCCGGGCGCAGTATGTTCCAACATCATGGGGCACCCCCACTCACGTAGTACCAATTTTTGTTTCAAGAGTACTTCAGTTTGTACTCCGCTCATTGAGCTACTGTCAGGAATCTTGTAAATTACTAGGCACCGCTAAGTAAGCTTAGTTACGCGGGTTCACCACGACCCGAAAGTATAACCGGAATCGACCTTGGTCTTTCACCCGGTTGTAGCCACCCAGCGTGTCATTCACGCACCATTCTCGCTCTCCTCTCAAAAAGTGCCACGGCAAATCTATTAAGGCATTCATAACTCTCTCTCTCACACCCAAGACGCCATTCACATCCACACCCTCATCATTCACCACGATTACGCCTAAGTCAAGCAAATCCCCGCACAGGCCACACTCAATGAGAAGGTAGGCCTACGAAAAAGTTACTAGATGTCCTTGTGGGGTGGCGGAGGAGAGTGCCAAGCACACTCAATGAGAAGGTGCTTGGCACTCTCCTCCGCCACCCCACAAGGACATCTAGCCACATCAGCCAGATAACGCCTGTGCGGTATCCTTTCATACTGCCATGTCCTGTGAGTAAATACTCAAGGTATAGACCAAATTCAAATCCATACGCAAAGGCAAAGCACACATCCGAAATGAGTATGTGCGTCCATCTACCATTCACACTCCCATCACATCGACGTTGCCAAATTTCATACATTCTATTCAGGACCAGTGCACGTCGCTGGCATGAACTAAGATCCTGAACCTCTTCATTCGTAACCGGACAACCAGCAAGCGGGTTGCCCCGCCGTAGACGGTAGTGGATCCCATGGAATTTCTCCATCGCCTCGGTTGACACGGTTCTACATACATTCAAACATGCATACAGAGTCAGACGCTGGACTGAATTTATGCGCACCCTTAATTATATGGTAAGTAAAAAGGTTAAAAAAATTATAAAGCTCAATACGATAAGTCCAGATTGGTTAAAACTGAAAAAATCAAGTAGTCTAATGAAATAGCCAACAACGTCTTTAATGTTCAAGTTTGGCAGTCTCGTTTGAGGATGTCATGTAAATCGTTTCGTGTGTTCGGATTTGGTATTCGCATTTTTTTTTGTAAAGCTTCACTCTCTATCTCCTAAGGCTATATTGAAGATGTAGTATCATCTGCAGTATTAACTGGTTTAGTTTCATTATTAGTCGGAATATCGAGTGTAAGAAGCTTTTCAATAGCTACGTTTAATCTTTCATAGCTTATTACATTGATATCTACTAAGAATGCTGACATTTTTATATGTTTGTGTTTTGCTGTAGTCGCCAATTAATGATGGAGAATTAATTGAACGATTTAAGAATGCGTCAAAATAGTGAAAATTTATTACATCCCAGATTTGGTGAAAAAATCACCTTCAGGGACAAAGAGCATTTTTCGAGAAAAATTTACTCTCTGGTATGGATTTTGGTCGAATTAAAAATTATTGGGTCTTACTGATTTTGAAGTAGAGCGAGAAGTATAAAGAATTTACTCTCTGGTATAATACAAGATTTTTTTTGACTCTAATTGGACGATATGGATTTGGGAAATGATTGTGTCTGTTGAATTTTTAGGTAATGAATTTTATTTAGGATGAGAATAAAAATTATCAGGGATGTGTGAATTTTTATCAAAACTTTGATATTCCTAATTTTGGAATTGTTGTACAAGAGCTTTTTAATGAATAAACTATTCCACAAGAAGCTTTTACTCTTCTTCAAGCAAGTCTGCCCAAGATTTTGATGAATCCTCGATGAATCTATTTATTAGATTTTGATGAATCCTCGATGAATCTATTTATAAGATTCATATGAATCCTTTCAGATGTCTTTGAGAATGTTTGTATTTATTATCAATATATTATATGCATCTATGAATAAAGCTTCAATTGCGAATATGCTCAAAAGATCCTTTTTTATTCAATTGATTTTTTCTCGAATCCCTGTTTAAGTCAGAAACCCTTAAACCACCATTGGACAATTTACAGACGAACAATAACTGAGATTTTTGAACTACAATATTTTAAATGAATTTTTAAATTGTTCATCATTATCCTTGAATATACTAAAATGCATCTATAAGTTCACTATTGATTGTGGTCTGTTTCCATACAGACTTTATACTAATCCACCTAATTTTCAGTAGAGAAAAAAACTAATACATATAGAAGCAATTTTCTATTTGATCAAATACAATTGTAAGTCCATCGAATTTAAAGGGAAAAATTATATATCCAGTAAAAATGTCCAGCAATTTTTTTCAATAATTCTTAAGTTATTTGATGAAATTCTTTACCAGCTATCATAAAATTGTTGAGAGATGAATTCAGAAGAATTTAAATCTCAACGGATTTTTTGAAGATATTTTGTATTTGTTTAAAGCAAATAGAAAATAATCTAAAAGATCTGGAAAAGTAACGTGGTAGCTTTGAACACAGATTCAATTTTCTTCTACAATCAAATCATGGTAAAAATAAGAATGGAATTGAAATTTTCTAAATCATCTCAAATTGAAAATCCACCTCGTATCAACTTAATTTTTATATATGGTATAAGATAAACGTTTATCCCAGTTTTACTTCTAGATCTTGTTACAAGTTTTTTTTTTTAATATACTTATTTATATCTGTTGGAGGTGATTGAAGAATTTATATATACAATAAAAAATGTTGGTTTTTTATTTTTTTTTATGTATACAATATTTATAAAGTAAATGATTGTTTTTGGAATATTTATTTTGAATCTAAGAACTCTAGTTTTACTTAGTTTTAATTATTTAATTTACATCTATTCCCCGATTTACATTGAAGTTAGTAGTTTTTCTAAAAAACCGTGTAAATCGAGGAATTTTTATTTGTTGTTTTATTTTTATTTTTTAGATATTTACAACTACAAAATAGTAATTTGAATAATAGTATTAATTAATTAACTTGAAAGGTTGTGGGGAGTAAGCATCCAATGAAGTTTGGGAGCATCGTCAATTGTACGGAGTATTTTTAATTGAGTTCTAGTCCGTATGTCCATATGGGTTTCAGTAAGGTATTGTATAACAGTACTTTGCTGTCTATAGTGAGTTTGGAACGTTTGTCTAGAAGTCGAAGTAGTTTTAGGTATCGTCTTTTAAGTTCTTATCTTTTAAGTCTTGTATGTGGGTTCCATGTCAAGCGTTTGTCTAGGGTCAGTTCAAGGTACCGAGCTTCGGTGTGTTGTGATATGGCACTGCCATTAAGGTATATGGGAGGGAATGTCTCACGACGGAGAGTGAAAGTTACCTGGATAGATTTACGTTCATTGACTTTTATTCTCCACCTAGTAAACCAGTTCTGGAGGATTTGGATTTGGATTTGGAGAGTTTCGGAAGCATGTTGGGAATTTTAGCTGGATACAAGGCAGGCCGTATCATTAGGGCAGATTGGTATATCGGATGTGTAAATGTTGTAGAGGATGGGTGCAAGAAAGCTACCCTGAGGAACCCCAGCCAATATCGGAGAGATATTGGAGAGTTCGTTGGATTCATTTACTTGGAAGTGTCGGTTGGAAAGGAATGATCTTAGGATTAGGAAAAAGGTGGAAGGAAGGAACCTTTTGAGTTTCCAGAGTAGACCCGGATGCCAAACAAATCGAGGAATAGAGTTAGGTTTTCAAATTTAAGTAGAGATTGAAGTGAATTCCATTGAATGAAGGTTTTGAATAGCGAGGTTATTTTTTTCTCTGATACTTTCTTTTTTTAACAAAGTTATTTTTCGGGACTCTTAAAAAAAAAATATTTTTATAAATAAAGAAAAAAAAATTCTAAAAACTTTTATAATTTCTCTTAATGTTTTTAATTATTTAAAAAAAATCGACAAAATTGATTTCTTCAAAAAGCACGATCTTTGCTAAGGTACTTATAACCTGTTTTACCTTTTCAACAGTGATTCTCATATGTACGTTACAGTTCTGGAGGCTCCGGTATCGAGGTTATTCCTGCGAGATAATATCGGAGTCACTGATGGTGAAAATATTAAAAAAAACTCCCTTACTTCCCTGCTTGTCATTAGTATTGCCTTAGGTTTTTTGATCAGCAAGTTCCATGCCCACTACTAATGATAGCCAATGCCAGTTTATTTTAGATAATCTTACCTATAAATTAAACAACAGTGTCATCTGCAAATCCAATCAAAATTACTAATTTTAGTATTGGTAGTTTGAACAGTGCGTCAAATATAAAGATCTAAAGACCAAGCCCTGAGGGACGCCCTCGTTTATACTGTATTTTTTTCCTCCATTTTATTAAAATTATAATTTATTTCGAACAGGATAAAATGAAAATCTCCTATTACAAAGGCATACAAAAAATGTTAGTTTATTGTAATAAATTTACATTGGCCTTAAAAAAAATAAAGAGCACATACTTTCTAGCACCTTTCGCTATTTTTTTTTAATAGCATTTACATTTACCTCCACCATTTTCTCCTCTTACCAAAAGAAAAAAATATTATATAACGTGAGAATATGAAATTATAAATTCATATTTTGATTTGCACTTTTGTGCACCTGGACAAACCTGGTATAAATGGTTGTAAAAACTTTCACAGTTTGCATAAAATAATAATAATATGAATTTTGAGAGGAGACGCCATATTTAAGGACTTCTTACGACAACTCTGTACGATAAAAGCTAATCACATTGCCATAACATTTGTACATAGTTTAATTGGATGGAAAAAGAAAAAAGGGACATGAAAAGAGGGTAACTAATTCATAGACGTTCAATGGAACAGTACAAAAGTGGTGAGCTTATAATCGTAACGTTCTCTAACAGCGTCGAACTGATTTATCTGAACAATTTAATGGACTGGAAAAGGTTCATTCGAATTTTCTAACCTTACATTTCCGGCAAATGCAACTCGCCAATTGCCTATAATTTGCATAAGTTATATCAAATGGAAGAACTGGTCATAAAACGAAAGGAAATAATTACTCAACAACACCACCACTATTATATCTAAAGCCATCTCTTCGACATCCTTTGTATGTTGAAAATTTGTACATTCACTCTTCGAAAAAAATGAATATCGCGTGACAGAACTAGTCCATACAAAGTGTAGAAACTTTCATTCGGGTTTGATTTTTAATTTGGGAAATATGGAAAACAATTCCGGCCACCCTTTTGGCTTTTAAAGAATTATTTAAATTATATATGAAAGTTTCTCTAAAGCTCAATTTTTATCCCAAATAGCCTTTAAATAGAGTTATTTTGAGTCAAAGCAGAAGAAAAATTATAACTGAAGTAAAATGTCCATTTTGAAAAATATTTACATAACAACTGAACTTACTTGTTGGAAGCAAAGATCCAATCTTGTTTGTTTACGTAATGCAATTTTTTTCCTCATATCTTTAATGGCAAATTTTTAATAAATCAATATGAACATTTTTAGATTGAGTAACTTTGGGTACTATCTGCTTACATTGGTTCGATTGAAAAAAAGAATTTTTTGAGTACGTTTTTGAAGAAATAATATTTTGTTATCAATTCTTCAGTATAGAACTTATATGATTTCTTGTTTACTGATTTTAAAGTAGGAACAATTCGTGGGACCGCGTACTCTAATATTTAGACCAATCCTTACAATAATGTCAATTGAATCTTTCAGAACCTCTTTCAATCGAATATTGTCTGTGCAGAATATCTTCTGTATATGTGTTCCTGTCGTCGAATCATTTTATATTATTAAAAAAGTGTCACATTCAATTATTCAATTTGTAAATACTTACTAAATCAGATTATTAAACTGATTTATTAAGAAGACGACACTCTTCCTATTGATTAATTCTGGTAATTTTCTCTTAATTGCTAAGCGTAATCTCTTGAGCTGCTAACAGTTCCTGGTGTATAAGCTTAAATCCGCTGTATTTTCAAAGTAGTTGCCAAAGAGATGGATTTTTTCCATCTCTTGGGCAATTTGTGGATATTACGGCAAAAAAATAGTTTCTCTTTTGAGACAAACCACTCATCAAGCCATTTTCGGACATTTCATAGTAAACGATACTATCCCAGGGAAGATATTGATGGTTGGGCGGGATCAACCCACGATTTCTTGCGTATACAATTCTCGAATTATATTAACTTTTTATCGCCTGTCACAATCTGATGCAGGAACGACTTTCTTTTTTGTCTGGTGAGCAATATTTCGCATATGTTTTGGCGTTGCTTCATCTGCCTATCGTTCAATTCATGCGGCACCCACTTTCCGATCTTTTCAATCTTCCCCATGACACGCAGACGTATGGAAAGGGCTGGTTGAGTAACACCCAATTGCTCCGCGAGCATTTTTTGCGATTGGGTATCGTCTTCGTCCAAAAGAGCCTGCAATTGATGGTCCTCAACCTTCGTAGACCGATTTTCACGCTCCTTGTCCCACAAGTCAAAATTGTCGTCTTTGAACCGACGAAACCAATCTTGGCACGTTGTTTCCGATAAAACACTGTCACCATAACCCTCTATAAGCATTCGATGCGATTCAGCAGCCGATTTTTTCAAATTGAAGCAGAAAAGGTAAAGCTTTCCGCATATGCTCTCTTGCTGTCACAAAACTAGACATGTTTACCAAAGGAACAATGTATGTTGTTGTACGAAATTGCCGACAATGCGCACTGATTAATGTTGACAGATGTCAAACTCATAAAAAAAAAGTGTGGCGTGTCTATGGTAGCTTAATACGCTCACTCACGCCATCTATGACCAAACAGCGGATTAAAGCGTGTACACCCGGTATACTACCGAGTTAACAGTTTGACATAACGGAAGATTTCCTTCTTGTCTCATCATACACTTGCCATAACCTCATTGGCCGTAAATCCTTGGATTCGATTTTTTTTTTGATCGTTAATCTTCTTTTTTCCCATAATCTCTTTTGAATAACATTCTCGTATTTTACCCATTTTTCATCACCAATTGTGATTCGCTTCAGAAATGGCTCGATTTCATTGCGCTTCAGCAGCCCATACATCGAGTTTCTTTTTTAAACCAGCCTTTCACAAATGGTTCGAAACGGGTTGATGATGAATTTTTAATTCATAAGCTATTTTATTACTGCTAACACGCCGGTTTTATCAATTTTTCGAATTTCGGTAATGGGCCGACCAGAACGGGGCTAATCTTTGGTATCGTAATTAATTTATATAGAGTCTTGTTATCTTATTATATCAACCCTGATGAGAAGATCGAGTAGTTTAATTATCGGCTCGACTGAATGACTAAAAATGTGTATAGCATCTAGCGTCTCGTGGTGAATCTGGATTGGTTAATGGGGTTAACGGCACGCTAGATGGTGTGATTTTCCATAGCCAAAACAAGAATGGGAAAAGAATCTACGTTACTTTTCCTCTTTTAGACTGATCTCCAACGAGGATGGTTCTATATACGCGATTGCAGATCAGTTCATAAATTGATTAGAAATAATATATTAGAAAATTATTGTTTTTTGGACGTGAAGTTCTTTGGTCGAAATCAAGAATTTTGTAGATAAAGTTGAATCAATTGGTTTTGGACAAAACACACCAATAACAACACAGACTCGTACAGCTTGAAATATTGCTTGGATGAGTTAAAGTGTTGCAGAGGATACAGTTTTATTGGTTTCGCAAGGCTCTCAAAAATTTGCCTTGTCCAAAATTACCACATGGCGAATTTGGCATAAGGATTTGGCTTTTAAGTCTTATAACGTCCAACTAAAGGAAGAATTAAGCCACCAAATAATTGTTGGCGCTAAAATTTCGCTGATTGGATCACTGAATAGGGGTGCTGGTGTTCAGCGAAGTTTTCGCATTAGGTAATTTGAAAAACTAAAAGCAGTTACTGAACAACTAGTACCATGTTTCACGTGTGACTGATACGTTTTTTTTTTTTTTTTTTAAAAGGCTGGTATTATAGTTACTGTCAATGGAATGCGCTACAGACACATGGTAACCAATTTTGTGTGGCCTATTTTTGATGCCATGGATACCGATGATTTATGGTTTCAACAGAATAGGACTACATACCACACTACCTAAGAAACAGTTGATTTTCTTAAGCAGTGTGGTATGTAGCCTTAGAACCTGATTCGAATAAACGCCAGAGCAGAGCGGCAATGTCACTAGCACAACGCGGAAGTGCTAGTCTCCGATCTAATGTGGCCCAGTTTTTTACATGGATAGCACCTCACATTCGATAGGCGGGTATTTAGACATGCACCAGTATCCTCGACTATAATTACTCTAATCTGGTTCATTCTTGAATCCTGACGAACCGTCTCTATTTGATTTAACAAGAAATCAGCCTTTGTCATTTTTCCAGATGTCCCAAACGTACAGCCCTGACTTCTGAATTCCTTACGTCATAGAAAAGTGCTTGGACCAGCATTTTACCAATGAAAGAAGTTGTTGTAGATTGATATGCCTTCCGCCCCAACTTCTCAATTTTCACAGCCGACTGATGGAGATCCTCTACATTTTAGCTGTGCTCGGACGACATGCTCCTGATGGCTCCCTCGATATCGCGATTCCAGTGCTTCTAATAAGCGATCGTACGTGACTTCATCACCAAGAGCCTCTAACACTGTAAGTGCCTGTTCATCTGCCTACCTATTCACCTTAGCCACATATTCAAATTGTAGCTGCTGTCCAGCCGTAGAACTTTAAAAACTGCGGCAATACTGTAACCGGTGCTTGAGCCACTAATGGCCTCAACTTTTGTAATTCTAGTTCTCAATCATTTAACTTCAGCCATCACCTTCCCCTCCACTATAATGACTTCAGTCCTAAACTTCTCTTCTTCTAGGTTTACTTCAGTCCTAAACTTCTCTTCTTCTAGGTTTGGTTCAACAATATTTTTCTGTTCTACTTGAAGGATGCCACAAGTTTCTGTTGCTGCTTTTGGTCGAAAATTGTGCCTCCAAACGATGGTTATGTTCTTCTTGTCGACGGATCCGTTCTTATTGTCGACGACTCTATTCCACTTGATAAAGTCTTAGTTGCTACTGTAGACGATGATTCTGTTGTTTTTAATAAAAGCCAATTAATGTTGCGTGATGTCAATTGGCCATCAAGATCATGTGATTTATTGCCTCTAGATTTCTTCTGGAGGGTTAATGTAAAAGATAAGGTTTATGAGAAATAGATGTCGTCTATAAAATAGAGTCACAATTAGGTAAAATTGGGAACGAAAATTTTCTAAAAAGGATCGGTATCTATAAACGTAGTCGTCGTAAACATTTGCCCAAATTCAATGAAAAGAAAAGTTCTTATTTTTTTACAAAATGTGTGCTTTTTTTTTAATTATATTTTTTTTTAATTTTAATTGGTAGATCCTGTATTATTGAAAACAGAGGAATACCCCCCCTTGATTAGTTACAACTTTTCGTACGAAGTTAAACGCAAAACTTTTTCACCAAGCTTAATAAAAAATTTGCTGTCATATGGTTACCTTAAATAACGCTGTTATATTTTTTGTAACACATTACAAAAACATATCTTGACTTATCACATTGTGTAGATTTGCATAAAAACTTTTACTTGACATATAACGTTATACAAGGTCTGTTCAAAAAGTATAGCAAATTTTGAATTTCCGCGGGTTACGTATATTCGATTTTCGATTTTTTATGGCACTATGTTGGTAATCATGTCTCTCACTTATACCGACAAGTTCGGCCATTTTGAATATTCAGTTAATTTTTGACAGCTGCTTTGCTTGCACGTGTTTTTGCTCGTCTTCGATTTTTGCTCAATTTTGACCAAAAGCAGCATCGCATTGACATTGCTAAGGAGCTGTTGGACTGTATCCGCAACGACCTAAATTTGCTCCAGAGGGTCATAACGAGTGACGAATAATGGGTTTTTGACTATGACGTGAAAACCAAAGCTTAATCATCCCAATGGAAGCTGCCGCACGAGCCAAAACCGAAAAAAGCGCGCCAAGTTCGGTCGAATCTGAAGGTTTTGCTTACAGTTTTCTTCGATTACAGGTACGTGGCGCATCATGAGTTCTTGCCACAGGATGGAACGATCAATAAGGAATATTACCTGCAAGTTATGCGCAAGTTGCGTGAAGCAATCCACCAGAAACGTCTGGATTTGTGGAAGTACACAAATTGGCTTTTGCACCATCAAAACGCCCCTGCTCACATGTTGTGTTTTAGCCAAAAACAACACACTAATAAAGCCGCAAACACCGTAGTCCCCAGATCTGACCCCCCTATGACTTTTTCTTGTTTCCGAAATTGAAGAGCCCCATGAAAGGACGACACTACGCTACGATTGATGAGATAAAGACGGCATCGAAGGAGGAGCTGAACAAGATCAGAAAAAATGATTTTTTGAAGTGCTTCTAGGATTGGAAAAAAAACATTGGCATAAGTGTATAATATCTGGTGGGGATTACTTTGAAGGGGACAAAATAGATATTCATGAATAAATAAATAATTTAAAAAAAAAACACACACAAAATTCCCGATGCTTTCTGAACAGACCTCGTATAAGAATGAAGGTTTAAACTTATGCGTCATATCTAGGAGGGACTAACACACAAACTTTGTGGAATGAAACTCTGCAGTATTCTACTAGTTTTGTAACAGTGGAATATGCCCTGCTATTGATAATTCGATATTCTGCCGTTCATTTTGAAGTTGAAATTCATCTACTACAAGAGTTTGGAGACCTTCAAAAGACCTCCTTTCTGACCACAATAGTATGAAACCGGTAGCTGACCAATAAATAAAAATATTTTCTTTTTACTGTAACAGTTAACAAATTTTATTCTGACCCTTGAACTCTGGATAATTACGTTTTGCCACATATACACTTCCAAATTTGGAATACTGATTTGACACTCACAATCGGTAATATTTAGTTTTCTTACCTTCTTCTAACTATACTATTTATTACATCCTTTTTAGTGTACTCAACATTAGTTACTTTTTTAGAATAATTTCTTTGGAATTTATAGACACTCATCTTAGTTAAAGAGTATCCAAAAATGGATGCATGCTGGAAGTAAAAGTTAAATTTAAATTAATTTCTTTAAAAAAAAAATATCTAAAAAGTTCTTTCGCCTTTTTCCGTTTTACATTTACATAATTTTCATATTTGACTTTTATTTGTGTTTTTTATTGTTTCTTTCCTTTAAGAATTTTTGTAAGGAAAGTACTTAGTGGAGTGTATTTTTGAGCAATGCTACTAGAGCATATGTATACGAATATTTACTGGAGGCTTTTTTCCTGTTTTCCTAATAGAGAACAAATTTACAATTTACGAAAATATTTAAATATTTACTGGAAAGAGAAGAACCGAAGTTATAACAAGTTGAGGAACTGTACACGCTCCAAGCGTGTATTTTTACGATTACTCACAGTGGGTGGCGAAGTGTTAGTGTTTTCTTTGGTTTATGTACTCGTATTATCCAAATTTAGAATGAGTTGAAATTATTTTCAATAAGAACGGGGGAAGGGTTGAAAAAAAGAGGGCGGTGAGGCCTTAAAAATGCAGACGGAAAATTCTTATATCAACAATTATAAGGACAAGAGGACTTTTTTGTATAAAAATTTGAAGCCAACAAAATGGGAATTTCGAAAATAATTTCTTAAAAAGTTAAACAAAAATCCCTGAGTGCAAATATGTAGACGAGCATATGTTTATGTTATTTTGTTACTCTTTCCGGTTTGATTTTATTTATTCTCCAAAGTTACTCCTCAAGTACATACTTTGTTGAATATTTGGGAGCTGTTAACTGTTTGACTGAACAATCGGAAACTTTGTATAATTTTTCTACGATTCGCTTAGAAATATTATGTTTTTGGAAGAAATTACATTTATTGTTTCGTTAATATGAGTGTGAGGTGTTTGGCGTTTTGGTAGGATTTTATTCGTTTTTGTATATTCAAATTAATATTAGCGACGAATTTTATTCAATACGAAGCCGAAATATTATAATTATGAAGGAAATTTGAACAATTTTAACAGTGGAGAGGAGAAATGAGTTATTATTTCAAGCCCTTGAAAGTACTTGATTCGGTCGACGTCAGAGTTTCTTTTTTTTAATTTTTGTGTGTTATTATTTCAATTAATATTAGCAATAAAATAAAAATTTCCTAGTGTATTTTTTTGGAACTCAAGCTTGTTTGTGTAATATTCGCAAAGCCACTCGATATCTCCATATTAGAGAATATTGTCTAAAATTTCTATTTTTTTTCTATATTGTGAGAAAAGATTCATTTTTCAAATACCTCAAAAGCGTTGGTAGCTGTAGAGAAAGTAGCTAAATTTTTGATTATAAGTATTCAAAAAATTAATCTGTTTCCTAGAATCAGAACAAAAACCAGATATATATAGTAATTTTCGCAAAGAATAAGAAATATCTAGGCCAGCTTGAAGACGCTTTCATAATAAATATGAGGTCTGTTCAAAAAGTATTGCGAATTTTGTGTTTTTCTCAAAAATTATTTATTTATTCATGAATATCTATTTTGTTCCCTTTAAAGTAATCCTTACCAGATATTATACACTTGCGCTAACGTTTTTTCCAATCCTCCAAGCACTTCAAAAAATCATTTTTTTATGATCTTGCTCAGCCCCTCCTTCGATGCCGTCTTTATCTCCTCAATCATCGTGTAGCGTCGTCTTTTCATGGGACGCTTCAGTTTCGGGAACAGGAAAAAGTCACAGGGGGCCAGATCTGGGGAATACGGTGGCTGCGGTATTATAAGTGTGTTGTTTTTGGCAAAAAATGGCAAAAGCCAATTTGTGTTCTTTCACAAATCCGTGCGTTTCGGGCGGATTGCTTCGCGCAACTTACGTATAACTTACAGGTAATATTCCTTATTGACCGTTCTACCCTGTGAAAAGAACTCATGGTGCACCACAACCCTGCAATCGAAGAAAACTGTAAGCAAAACCTTCACATTCGACCGAACCTGGTCTTGGCTCGTGCGGCAGCTTCCATTGGGATAATTGAGCTTTGGTTTCCACGTCATAACCATAAACCCATGATTCGTCGAAATTGAGCAAAAATCGAAAACGATCCAAAACACGTGCAGGTAAAGCAGTTGTCAAAAATTAACTGAACATTCAAAATGGCCGAACTTATCGGCATAAGTGAGAGACATGATTACCATCATAACGCCACAAAAAATCAAAAATCAAATATACGCAACCGGTGGAAATTCAAAATTCACAAAACTTTTTGAACAGACCTCGTATTAATAAAACTTTTAGGTTTTTAGGGAGTTTTTTAAAACCGGTGAAAATTCAAAATTCACGAAACATAGCGAAGAATTTTAAACAAAAATAAAACGTCACACAAATTCCGAATAAATCGGAATAGACCAAAGACTCTTTTTCGAATTCTACAATTTTTCCACAGCGTTCGTAATGAGTCTTTATACTATCACTACCACGTAGTCCGGTATCTCACACCAGAGATCTGTCAAATCCAGTGCATACTCTGCCACATTACTAGGTGTTTTTAGTGGAGTTCCAGTTAATAGCTCCGCTGGCAATTGTATTTCACTTCCGATGTTCGCAGTTGCCGGTATTACTGAGGTAATCTCTTCTACCATAGGTCTTATTGAGAGGAGAAATAGGGATATATGTTGATTATTAATTTCTCTATCTATTACCATGCTAATTCCATCGTAAGCCTGTAAAATTCTTAAAATGTGGCCTCTCTCAATAACAACCAACACATACCGCTGTGCTCTGGCGTTTATTCAGCTGCGCGATGTCACTAGCATAACGCGCAGATGCTTCTCAATCCTGGTTCATTCTTGCATCCTGACAAGCTGCCTCTATCTCCAACGCATCAACCAAGGCATTTTTCAAGGTGGTATAATGTCTCAATCGTATAGCCTTGGACCAACATTTTATCGATGACAGAAGTTGATGTAAACTGATATGCCTTCCGCACCAACTTCTCAATTTCCGGCGCCTACTGTTGAAGATCCTCAATATAACGCTGAATCTGATCTGGAAGATATGCGATAGTATGTGACTTCACCACTAAGAGCCTCTAACACTGTAAAAGCCTGATCGTCTAAACCCAGTGCTAGGGAATTTACTACCCATAAATGCGGTAACACTGTAACCGGTACTTGAGCCATTATTAGCCAAAAAATAAAAATTGCCTGTCATTTTGTGTTTAAATTGTATTTTTGTTTGCAATAAGTGAATTCAAATGAATATAAAATTGTGCTTTTTGGAAAACTAGATGTCAGTGGGTGTCATGCCTACATAAAATAAATCTACGCAAAAGTATGCAAGTGTTACGATTTCTTGCCGCTTTCACAATAATTTGGCCAGAAAATGGTAATATACATATACGAAAATTTGACGTACGGGCCTATCTAAGTATTTTCTAATCTAAGCGTCGTCATTAACAAAAAACGTATATCCAAGCTTCTCGCACTAGGCCAATTGCAAAAAGTAAATGTCGTAATAGATTACAAATGAGTTTCGTAAAAGAGGTAATTTTTGACAGTTTGAAAATGGCTAGTTTATTATTGTTGTTTTGCATTGATTTCGGCTAGGTTGAATAAAATGTATTAAATTTGTTTTTTCGATAGCAGTAATGAGGATTTATGGCCACATTATTGAGATAAAAATAGAAAGAGTAAAAATAATCCTTTCAATTTGCTGAAAAATGAGTATAGTATATACAGTGAGTCACAAAATTATCATAATTAAAAGGCTTTGTTAAACAAGAAAAACTGCAAGATATGGCCTACGGAGAATCATAGAACAGTTCATTAGGGACAATTACACCCACTTAAGTATACTGTTTGGTACGGGGTATCGTCTGACAGTATCATTGACGCATATTTCTTGGAAAATGAAGATGGGCGATGTATACAAATTTTAACCATCTAACTCTGTGGTGCTAACAAGATGGAGTCACAGCGCATACTGCAAAGAACTGAATGGCTCTGTAAAATGATATCTTTGACGAAAGCATTATTTAGCGCAGAACCAATTTTATTTTGATTCCATGTTCTCCACATTTAGTCGCTCCAAAAAACCATGCACCAATTAAAAAACAATATTCTCAATGGAATCAAGTCCATAACATCTGCGATTTTGCAAAAATTTATGAAAAATGTTTTAGAGAGAGCATAATTTAAACGAAAATATTCCCCAATAATAATATGCTTAAATATTTGCTTCCAGATTGGATCATTTTTTATTGAGGATGCATTTTGAGCTGATCTTTTATTTGCTGGTCATTTCTTATTTCCAAACAAAATCCGAAACTTATTTATCAAAAAAAAAAATAAACATAAAAACAGTCTTAAGTAAAATATTTATTAAATAGATTATCCAGCGTCCTACCTTAATTGATCTTTCCGATGAAATTATTGTCTGTTCAGTCACCATTATGACTAGAAGCACTCTAGAAATTCTCCAAAAAAAAAAATGTTCTAAATTTTTTTTAAGGTCTAAGATTGTGTACTAAGCATTTTGACTGTGGGCATTTGGTTACTTTTTTTATTTTTTCCACTTTTCAATCATACAATCACAATTATTAATTTTTAGATGTGGAAAAAATTCTATAAGATTCTATCTTCCGAATCGTAGATAATTATATCAAGTGAACTGGCAGATTTGAGAAATTAATTCCAATATAATCTTCGCGAATTTTAAATTAATTTTCATCTACTTTGCTTTATAGATAAATTATATCTTGTGTGTATTCTCTATTGGGGATACCAAAACATTATCAAAACAAAATAATATACATCCATTAATTTTGTTCGCATCCATCGACAACGATTTACAACATTATCGAATTTAGTCTGCTGGACAACAAGTGCTGACAGTTTTTATTGCTATGTTATACATCCCTACAGGAATGACCTAAAATAAAAGTAACAACTACACACCTTCTTTCCCAATAGAAAGAAAAAATAAAAAAGGATGAAATATGATATATTTTCGCTGCAGTACAATAAACGACAACAACATTGGGGAAGGATATCTGCACAATCGACTGGAATTTACACCTTACAACCGAATTGGCGCTCGGGTGGGATACAAACAGTCGTCGATTCAATTTGTTCCAATTAGATTCCTTATTTGCGAATTTATTCTTATTTGTTTATGTTCCTCAATATGTCACTTATAAGTTCTGGTGCTTCAAACCTATTCGAAGACAACACATCGAATTTCGATACGAAACAGAAACAATACCAATCCCCACCGCAATTGAGTTAAATGGAATGTGATCATCCAATTCTATAAAATACCTGATTTGTCACATATTTTTGTACCTGTACATCAGTAAATAAAACGTTTGGAAATATTAAAATTTTCCTCGCCAGTAAATTGTTTGAATCACTTTTAATGGCAAAGTGTCATCATTCCTAATGTAAATTTCATTAAAATTAGTAAATTTTTTATGTTTCTGCAATTAAAGACGAAAAAAAATGCTTTTCCAAAATTTCCCCTATAGTGGACAGTTATAATGTTTTATTTAATGTCACCTAATTGTCTTTCATCGTAAAACCACGAGTCGCCTACGACTATAGCGATTGAGTTACGCTCAATCAACGCACCACCATTACTGGCAGTTAACAGTTAGTAATCAGTTACAAGCTGACTACTCCATCTGCTGGTGGCGAGGAGTAGCTAAACCTCAACTGTCATTAGCAGTGACAGGGCCCGATATAATTGCAAGTTATTGCCAGTTATCTCCCACCTTCGATCCGAACACCGTACCCGCGATATGAGTATCAACCACAGCCACCACGTTACTGCCTAAGCGCCTCACCAATGTCGGGCACAATGTGTTCCAACACCATTAGACACCGCGACACCCATAGTACCAATTTTTGTTTTAAGAGTACTTCGGTTTGTACTCCGCTCATTTAAGCTTATACACCTGGTAAATATGTCGCTACGACTCCCAGGCCAATGTAGTCTATTTCAAACAGAAATTCTGGCTATCCATGAGCCCGCATCTTGGCTATTGATGATATGTAATACCTGATATGGATACAGTAATTTACGCCGATAGTCAGACATATATTAGGTCGCTGAAATCACACATTGTAGGATTGAGGGCTGTAAAGCACTGCCGCAGATCTCTGAATGAGATTGCCAACCAGTGCAATGTTTTTCTATAGTAGATTCCCGGACATAATGACATTCTAAAAAAATGCAAAAAGCAGATTAGTTAACCGAAAATGGTACGAGACTAGATTACTTCATTGTTACAGCGGAACCATACATGCACACTTCATTTCACTGAATTAAATAAACCTGGCAAACGGGAGCTTGACTCGTGTTATATCTCTAAAATAATCTGGCCTAAACTATGGTAGATCAGCGAAGAACAGGCTCTCGTTAGCATGCAGAACACGATCATTAGAGATCATTTCATATTTGGAAGACACGCTCGACGACTTGGTATCTCGGAAAATGACTTCTGTCGTACCTGTAAAGACGAAGAGGAAGAGGAGATAATTTCTCACATTTCTGTTCTTACCCATCTTTCACATCCCGCAGAAGGGGAACTCTGTAGGCCTTTTTCATAGACGCTTTGAGTGACATTGCAAGTATGGATATCACCAATAGGTTCTCGGGGTGACATCAACTTTGATGATCACATAATATCTAACTTTGGATAGGCACTCCAACCTAACCTAAGCTAGTCTTTATACTCATAGTTTCAGTTATATCTTTTTACAGTCCTAACCGTAGTTACTAGATTTTTTACCAATTTTTGTCAAACACGCTGCTGCAAGATCTTTTTACTCATAGTTTTTTGGTTTTAGAACCCATTTAATTACTATGCCTCTTGACAAGATTTTCTTGTACATGATTGGAACGCTCCTTAGCACTTACGACTTTCTACAATGAAGGTACTGAGGAGAGTATATATTTTAACCATAATTGGGATATTCTGAAAGTAATTTCGTTTTCTGGTGAAGGCACAATAAAGACATTGATTAATACAAACCGGCGAATAACAACTCGGGAGATTGCTGAGAAATTAAAATTTATCGAATTCGACCATTCATGAACATTTGAAATGGCTAGGTTTAATCTCAAAGCTCGACATATTAGTTCCTCATCTTCTTACGGAAAAAAATTTATGCCGTCGCATTGAAGTTTGTTATTTGCTTTTCGCACGCCAAGAAAATGATCTTGGGGACGAGAAATCGTATCATTACTGGGGACGAGAAATGGGTTGTCTACAATAATGTTAAGCGCAAAAGATCCTGGATTAGAAAAGATGAACCGGCTCAAAGCACTTCGAAAGCCAATATTCATCAAAAAAGGTTATGATATCTGTTTGGTGGGATTTCAAAGAAATCGTTTATTTTGAGCTTCTACCGTTGAACACAACAATCAATTCAGAAGTGTACCAGGAGTATAATCTTAAATCCGCTGTTCAAAGTACTTGACCTCGCTAGCTACACAGTTTTCCCATCTCTCGGGCAATTTTTCAGTACCACGCCAAAAATATTCCTTCTCTTTCGAGGCAAACCACTAATCAAGCCATTTTCGGAAGTCTTCGTAAGAATCGAAGGGCTGCTCAGCGAGCGCGTGGCCCATCGACGAACACAGATGGTAGTCGGAAGGGGCCAGGTCTGGTTAATAAGCGGAGTGGGGTAGCACCTCCCAGTTGAGTGTCTCCAAGTAGTTTTGGACCATTTTTGACGTGTGCGTTGGTGAGTTGTCGTGGAGGAAAATCAGCTTGTCATGTCTTTGTTGATAATCTGTCCTTTTCTCACGCAGAGCACGGTGCAATTTGATCAGTTGTTGATGGGAGCGATGAACATTGACAGGTTTACTAGGTTTCAACATCTCATAGTAGAAGATAACCTGCTGGTCCCGCCAAACGCATAGCATCGTCTTCTGTCCGAAGCGATTTGGTCTTGGTTTGGCGGGATTAACCCACGATTTCCTGCATTTAGGATTCTCGAAACATAATCACTTTTCATTGCCTGTCACAATCCGATGCAGGAACGACTTTATTTTTTGTCTGGTGAGCAATATTTCGCATGTGTTTTGGCGTCCTCCATCTGCCTATCGTTCAATTCATGCGGCACCCATTTTCGATCTTTTCAATCTTCCCCATGGCACGCAGACACATGGAAATGGCTGGTTGAGTAACATCCAATTGCTCCACGAGCTTTTTTGTGATTGGGTATCGTCTTCGTCCAAAAGAGCCTGCAATTGATGGTCCTCAGCCTTCCTAGGCCGATTTTCACGATTCTTGTCTCACAAGTCAAAATTAACGTTTTTTAACCGACAAAGCCAATCTCGGCAGCTTCTTTCCGATAAAGCACTGTCACCATAGGCAGCCGATTTCTTCAAATTAAAACAGAAAAGCAGATGATTACCAAAGGAAAAATGTATTTTGTTGTACGAAATTGCTGACAATGTGCACTGATTAATGTTGACATATGTCAAACTTATAAAAAAAAGTATGGCGTGCCCATGGTAGCTTAATACGCTCACTCACGCCATCTATGACCATTCAACTTGTCTAGCTAATGACAGTACCACGGGTATAAGCGGATTTAAGCTTTTACCCGTGGTACTGTCATTAGTTAGACAAGTTGAATAATTCACGTAAAGAAAAAGGGCCAGAACTGGTCAATAGGAACAGGATAATGCGTGACCATATACAAGTTTGAGCGCTCGGCAAAAGCTTTTAGAGCTCGGATGGGATATAGTGCCATACCCACCATACTCTCCAGACCTAGGACTTTCTGAATATCATATGTTCCGGTCTGTAAAAATTTTTTTTAGATGGTAAAATGTTTAATTCAAATGAGGATGTCAAAAATCACTTGGATCAGTTTTTTGCCAACAAAGAACAAACATTTTATGAGCGTGGAATCATGCTACTGCCAGAAATATGGAAAAGTTAATTGGATCAAACTGGACAATATTTAATTGAATAAAATATTAATTCACTTTAAGGAAATCGTCTTTCATTTTTATAAAAAAAAAACGAAATTACTTTCTGAACAATCCAATAAATGATTTTCTAGGGACTGTTTCAGGTGCAGAGCAGGAAACGTCTCCCTACCATTTTTGCATTTCTTATAAGTATTTTTTTGGATTTATATTTATTACAGAATTTTTGCTTTTCACTTATCAGATTTTATATTTACATGATTTTTATCTTTGAAAGAACAGACTTTTAGCAAAACGTATTTACAAAAAATTCTCAAAAAAGAGAAAAGTCCTTAAAAAACAATTTGTCTTTTCCGAATTTTTTAATATCAAAATATATTTTCTTATATTTCTCTCCAACGATTGATTAACTGTGACTTTTGCTTTTATCAAAATAATCGATAAAAATTTTCCTTTCCGAGTTCATATCTTTCGCATACTCTCCCCTACGCCCACAACTCTACTTACAATAAGATTATTCATTGAACATACACCGTTTATGGATAAAACAAATTGAAATATTTCAAAATTCTGTAAAAAGAATCATTTTCGATAGAAAAAAAAAATCGAAGAAAAAAAAATGAAGAAATCTTGAAAGTGTCAATAAAACTAATCTTGGGATGCTTTCAATTATGTGATTTTGCTGCTTATTGTTCCGTTCTCTTGTATTATTTTGTAAATTGGAAGAGAAATTCTATGACTTTTCAGTTCCTACGTGACACAACTATTCAAAAAGTCAAGAAAATCGCATTCTTAACAGGATCGAAATCGGAATCAGAATCCGAATTACAATCAGTCTCAAAAATCAACCTTATAACTCGAGAGAAGGGTATTAGGGCGGTTGGGGGTATACAGCCAGAATAGCCACTACCAGTTGGCGATTATTTACATTTTGGCCCTTACTCCAAAAGTGCCATTGTCAGGCCAGCGTGACGGGAAATGAGAGAAAATCTAGCTAAGCACGCACAGCCCACTTTTGAATATTTCCTCAAAAGTATTATAAAATATGGTCTACAATTTAGGTTAGATTAGGTGAGATTGGACTGAGTTTGGACTCCTTGAAATCATCAAATTCGAGTAAACCGAAGTTTTTGAGATTCAACTGTAGAAGAGGGAGAGGGGCAGATGGTTTTAGTAGTATGGATTCAACCCTCTTTCTGGTTTGGAATGTAAATTATCGCCGGAGGAAGCTGAAATTCGGTGGAGAAGAAGAAGAATTCATTGGAAAATTTCGTCCTGAATTTCAATTACGAACAGTTGAGAAATGATGGTCGATGAGGAAAAATTCCATAGTATTTCGATTTATTGCGTCGCGAAACGTAATGAAGACTTGCAAAGCAAATATAAGATTTCGGAGAGCCCCAATAATCACCTCAATGTGAAATATTTGGCAATTTTTCAAATAATTTACTGTACTCTAAGAGTGAACAAATAAAGTGAAATCTGTTCCAAGGACGACAGGACGGGAGGGAATTGGTATTGGTTGGGCTGGTAATGGTTGGTAGGTATATTGGGCAGGATAAAGGAACGCTGAATGGGTATACAGCCAGAAGACATCAATTTCATTAACGAAACATGTTTCCATAAGACGGCAATGTTGTTTGCATAAGGGCCTATTTGCCAGAATCCTTTCGACGAATTCATTAGAGACACAGAAATCTTGTTGGAATATTAAAGAGGGACAATTGATAATAATTGGAATCCTCTTGAAAGTAACAATTCAATAGAAATTCCGACTGTTACGAGCACAATAAGTTCTCTCATCCTTGATACAGACACCACGATTGCCAGTGGTGTGTAATGTCGAATCAAATTAATACCATTTGCATTGTTGTCCTTGTATTTTCGAAAGCCCAAAGAAGAGGAGCCTTTTGTCAATTCTTATCGTCCAAAAATTTCCAAACAACAAAAGTTCCTTAAGATCGAACCGAAGGCTGATGCGAGTATAGGCAGAATGGTTGTCAATAAGGACAGAGAAGTTCAGCTGAGACTTTTTGTCAATCAAACTCGTTGGCTAAAAAATTATGTACAACAAAATTAAACGTTGTCCTTGTCGGTCTTGTCATCCATTTATTTTCTGCCAATAACAATGACAGTTTGTTTATTTTGATTTTTATAGTTAAACTTCTTAGTTTATTACAACCGACTTGAAGAATATTCAAATACTTGCCATTCGAATGTGTAGATGTCCTTTCTTGTATGTACTTGAACACATTCTCATCCTTGTATAAATTTTCACATCTAAATGCGAGAGAAGCCTTGCTCATTATTCCATGTTGTATTCTTCTGGTATTTTCGAATATAAAAATAAAAATGTTCATGCCTAAGCCTACGGAATGAGCGTACTTCTTGTTCACATTGTGTCTTCCATATTTATTGTAAATAAGACTGATGAGAATTTCAATTTACCAAAAGTTTCTTATAATGTCTCTGTTGCCGCCTTTAAGATGACATTGTTTTGTCTATACAGAAGCTCTAAGCCTTTACGGGTAGCCAGATTCAGATAAATTAGAAATTACGAACATATAAGTTATCTGAGCATAGAAAATATCAAATTAATTTATTAGGAGAGGGATGAGCAAGGGAGGGGGATGGTGTGCATAATAGTAAGAGATAGAGATATTATATTACTTCCGATTTGATTTATTCAATGGAAAATGTTAAAATAATAGAAAAACTGAGTGAGAATCTGAAGAAATGGTGGCCATTTTTTATAGTATTTTGTGCATTTTTTTTTTATTAAAAGACGGTCTATTTTGGTCTAGAAAACCTACTACAAAGTAAGTTTTTTTTTATTATTTATGTTAAAATTCTACCGTTTTTTTCTTATTCTTTTATGGATATTAATTTAATTCAATTTACTTAAAGTACTTTAGTTAGCAGCTGAAATGTACAGAATGAGCCATCTGTTGCTTTTTTTTGTAAACTGAAAGAAAAGAGACCTATTGTGAGTAAACATTGGACATTTTTATTGAATCTATAATAATTATGTATCAAAAATAATATCATTCATATGACCACCAGGAGTTTTCAGACCTTCACTCGGACGTCAAAATTTAGGGACGACTTTTCCCAATTATTTTTTGGTCTTAATTTACTTTTGGATGGTTGGAATACACTTTTCCTTTCAAATAGCCCAAATGTAAAATGTACGCTGATGTCAAATTTCAAGATCTTGGCGGTCAATCGACATAAGCGTTTTGTAAGATTATTCGTAATCCGATTTTTGACGTGTTGTGTGGACAAACCATTTTTTTTGACGAAACCAAAGTTCATTCACATTCGATTCATTTAATTTTTGCTATATAAAGTTCGTTCATATTTTACCATATCGTTTAGAATTTACTGCAATGACTACTTAACGATAATTTTCGAAGAAGAACCAAGCCATAAACCGCACTAAATAGATTTTTTTTTATCTGCAACTACAATTGTATTGTAACAAGCAAATTTACACAATATTTTAATTACCAATCTTATGCACCATGAAGTGGGATAAAACACCTATTTACCCCACTTTTCACTTTTTGGACCAGGTTTCTTAGAAGTGGATGTTGTTTTGCAGAATATTGATGGCTGTGGAAGGATTTTTGTGATGTGTAAGGAAAGCATATGTTGCCGTCAGAATGTTACTGTGACAAGGAATATCGTGGGTGTAATAATTGTAAAGGATTGAAACTAACATACTTTCCTGAGGGACACAGGCGGAGATATGATAATTTCAGTTACCTGAAAATATCGGTCTGAGAAATAGAATTTTAGGATATGGAAATAACCAGAGCGTCGGACTCTCGCCGATTTCTAAAGCAATCCAGCATGCCATACATGGTCAAAACCCTGTGAAATATCAAGTAATACGCCTGGACAGTGTAATCGACTACGCGATGACACAGCTGGATAGTGGAATGCTCAGTTCGAAATCCAAACTGATTCTGAGGAACCACACCCTCGTCTTAACAAATGCGATAATATTTTATTTATTTTTTTATCTGCAACTAAAATTATATTGTAACAAGCAAATTTACATTACATTTTAATTAACAATCTCATGCATCATGAAGTGGGAGTAAACACCTATCTGCGTTTCTCCAACTAATGGAAGGTAGATTCCTCTAGAAAATCTCTAGGCCATTGTTTCTTAAGTCTCCGAAAAGAGCTTGAGGGCTGAGATTAGTACAGGACAATTCTTTCACAAGTGGATTATGATGATAGGATAAACGGGAATGAAATTTTTGATAGCGGGAAATGCACTGGTCCTGAATAAGGGGAACATTTAGATCATGATGTATTACGTTGTTACGACGAACATAAAAGGGGGCGTCAACAATTTTACGGAGTATCCTGCATTATAAGGCCTGGACTCTATAGGAATTGGAACGTTTCGCTAAACCCCAAAGTTCAATTCCATATGTCCTAGTTGGTTTCATAATTGTATTGTATATTAAAAGTTTACTTTTTATTGTTAGTTTAGAGCGCTTGCCAAGTAGTCTAAGAAGTTGTAGGTAACGTCTAGTGACTTGAAGTTTTTTTAGTCTAGTATGTGGGTTCCATGTTAATCTCTTGTTCAGGTAAAGTCCCAAATAATATTTTATCATATTGTGGGATTATATTGCTATTAAGGTATAAAGAGGTAGGAATATCCCACTATCACTCTTCATCTCTTAAACCAGGTTGTGGATATAAGATTATAAATTGCTGGAAGCTATATCATGATTTGTATGAGTAGCAAGTATGACCGTATCATCTGCATAAGTAGAAATGATAGTGTGAGGATAAGATGGAATGTCATGGATATAAATATTACATAAAATGGGACCAAGAATACTGCCTTGTGGGACTCCGGTTAGAATAGGGTTTAATTCCGAGGAGTTTGAGTTAATTGTAACTTGGAAATGATATTGGGAGAGATATGAATTTATGATAAGGTAGTATGTTGAACGAAGAGAGCTCTTCAGTTTCCAGAGGAGTCTAGGATACCGCATACGATCAAAAGCTTAGAAGATAACTAAAAATACTCCTGCTATTATGATCAACAACGCGATGGCATTACTGGTTAGTGGAGTGTTCAGATCGGAAGCCAAATTGGTGATCAGGAATAATTTTTTGATTAACTAGGACTGGCTATAGTCATTTTCATAGTAGTTTTTTTTTAAATCTTACCAAGGCTTGCTAATAGGCTAATAGGTTTATAGTAAGAAGGAGAATGAACGGGTTTATTTAGTTTAGAAATCATTTCATTAACAAAAATTTTCCAGAGTAGGAGAAAATATGTTGTGCGCAAGATACCATTGAAAATGCGGGAAATTTGTTTCAGAATAGGTGTTTTTAGATCATAACCAGAAGCTTTTTTATTGGAAAGGCGCAGAATAGTAGATTTAATTTCCGAGGGCTTAAAATTTTTTGGGAGGAAGACTTATAGGGACTGGGAACATTAGTTCTTCGATAATTTTGTTTGTATGCGATTTGTTTTTTATATCATCTTGTGGAGTAAAATTATTTACCAAATGTTTAGCAAATACTTCAGTTTTTTCTTTTTCTGTTTTTGTACCAGTTACCGTAATTTTGTTTCAGTGGATGTGATGGTCTTTTCTACGAGAGTATTCGTCTAGTGGCTTCCCATAAAGAAATATTATCACTAAGCGATCTTGTGCAAATGTCATGCCGTTCATTTGTAGATGCTTTCTAATTTCTATATTTAGTTCACGTTGTAGTCGGTTGAGTTTCTGTTTGTAGCTAGGCATTCGTAAGTGTTGCCACTGCGGTCCAATTTTTCTTTTTTTGTTAATTATTGTCCATATTTTGGTTGGTAAATTATGTTGTTGTGGTTGTGTCGTATTGTAAGAGATGTGAGCGGTCGTAACTGCCATGTTGTATTTATATATTGAGGTCATTGCAGCATCATTAATGTCGTTGCAGCATCAATAATGCTACAATATTTAATTGGCTTAGAATTGAGAGTAAGGAGAACAGGACTTTGATCAGAGTTTAAATCGGAAACAGTTTCAATAGTAGAATTCTTGGAAATTGAATGAGTGCCAATGAAGTAATCGAGGATATCAGGTCGTTTTGAAAAAGAAGTTAACCAGTATGTCGGATTTGGAGGGGAAGTTATTTGATGTGATGTATGAGCTAGAGGTTCTTGCGGAATCTTTCTTCGAGGGTTGGCTACGCGGCAACGCCAATGAGGGTATTTAGCATTGTGATCACCGCGAGGAACGAGCTCCAAGTGAGTGTAGGAACGATAAAAAGTCGGAACTCGTTATGGTTTTGTTGGGAGGACAGTATACAGATGCTCCATTTAGTTTAAATAATGAGATATTAGGAATAGAAACAACTGTGAGTTGTAGAAGTTTGGAGGCGAAATTAGAGTGAATATATTGTTTGATGGATAAGGATGGCTGTTCCACCTTATAAGTATAGCTATTCCAGCATGCGCCGTATTCTCAAGGTGATCAGTTCTGTAGGTATCGTAGTGTCGTATCGTAAAATATGACCTGGATGTAAAGTCAGTCTCAGTTAATCGAGCAATGACAATGCGTCTGTCATGTAGAAGAATGTCCAGTTCTTATCGATGGGGGTTCCATAAAAGGATGAAGAGGGAATTTGCGGTGCACGACGACATTTATTTTTTAACAGTGGACGATAAAGCCGACACAATGGACATCAAAGCATTTACAAGTGGTGTTAGTATTTTGTTTAATTGCTCTATGAGTGTGTTGGTCAATTGGGAGAACATTGACAGGATATCTTCGGATAACAATGACGGAGCGGGAATACAGTTCTTATTACTAGGTTGTTGCTGTTGTGGTTATTGTAATTGTGGTTGCTGATATTGCTGTTAATGAGGTTCTTGTTAATTTTATTGTTCCTGTCCAATATTGGAGACTCCTGCCTCGACCGCAGCAAATTATATACCAGTAAATGCAATATTAAATTCTGCCAGAGTGCCATTGGTTTACCATATTTATATTCAATAGAGCACTGTTAAGTTGCCTCTTTTTGGTGTGCAACTTTAAAGAATTGAGTTCGCTTTTAATTCTGAATGGAATTAACATTGACCTCATGCCTTTAAAAAAATGAAAAAAAAATAATAATAATTATATATATAAAAAAAGACTATAAGTCCTGAAAAAATCCTTCAATGTTTTGCTATTTTTTAACACAAATATTAGCTTATACGTGTGTGTGCAAACAAGTAAATATGAAAAAATAACTTTAAATATTTCATTGCAGAAGCTTTAAACAAAAAACTTTTTATAAAAAAATTCTTAAGTTATTATTTTAGATATTAAATTGAGTAGATTTATCTATATTCACTTAAAAATGATGAGATTTTCCATATGTATCTTTACTGCTGCTCAATATAATGTGGATAATAAATAGTATTTTTTAATAGGCGATTTTTGGTGAGTTTGGAAAAATTGTCCTTATTTTTTAAGAGAAACAAAAACGATAGTAGACGCATTATTCGAAAAGATTAAAAAATCTGTTTAGGTCTCTACTGTCGAAATTGTGGATTTAAAATTTTCTTACAGACGATGAAGACAAACTAGCTTTTAAGATTCCTATTAAGGATTAAATAAAATAACTAATGCAGCGATATTGATATCTTTGTTAGGCATATAAGAGAAGGATACTTTGGATTGGTACTAAGATGACGTCACAGGAGAATTATGATGAGCCATAAAAAGGCGTCAATTAAACTATTAAGGTTAATATGTATCGGAAATAAATAGTTTTTCGCGAATAGAAAAAGTTTCGAAGAGAATTAACATATTTTGGTTAATGGTAGAGGAGGTAGTATTCGGGTTTTTGTGACGTGACAGGATGGCAGGTATGGTTAGTAAAAACCTATCAAAAAAAGATAAGCGGTCTTCTTCAAGGTAGCGTTCTTGGGCCTTTCCTGTTTCAGAGAATTTTACATTTTTAGCTATCTAAAAATACGGAGCAGTAAATTTCTTAAGACTTCAAATAAGCCTGGGTACCATACTCGATCAAATGCATTCGATAGAGAAATACTTTTCGGAAAATAATGCGATGAGAGGTTCGAATTCAGTTTTAAATCTAATCTGCTGATTTGGAATAATATTGTAACCGCTTTGTTATCCATACGAACGGATATCACACAGAGTGATCAAGTACAAAAATATTCCAAAACCTCAATATGAGGTCTGTTCAAAAAGTATTGCGAAATTTGTGTTTTTTCAAAATTTGTTAATTTTATAATGAATATATATTTTGTCCCCTTCAAAGTAATCCTCACCAGATATTATACACTTGTGCCTACATTTTTTCAATCCTCGAAGCACTTAAAAAAATTATTTTTTGTGATCTTGTTCAGCTCCTCTTTCGATGCCGTTTTTATCTCCTCAATCGTAGCATAGAGTCGCCCTTTTATGATGCTCTTCAGTTTCGGGAACAAGAAAAAGTCACAGGAGGCCAGATCTGGGGAATACGTTGGCTGCGGCATTATTATAAGCCAATTTTTGTTCTTCCACAAATCCGGGTGTTTCTGGCGGATTGCTCCGCGCAACTTGCGCATAACTTGCAGGTAATATTTCTTATTGACCGTTCTACACTATGGCAAGAACTCATGATGCACCACAAAGAAAACTATAAGCAAAACCTTCACATTTGACCGAACTTGGCGCTTTTTTGGTCTTGGCTACGTGCGGCAGCTTCTATTGGGATGATTGAGCTTTGGTCTCCACGTCATAACTATAAACCAGTTATGACCCTCTGGAGCAAATTTGGGTCGTGGCGGACAGAGTCCAACAGCTCCTTAGCAATGTTAATGCGATGCTGGTTTTGTTCGAAGTCAAAAATTTACTGAACATTCAAAATGACCAACATAATGCCACAAAAAATCGATAATCGAATATACGTAACTCGGGGAAATTCAAAATTCCTCATACTTTGTTTTACCAAAGTGTGCAGCCCAAGATTTTTTACCATCGCCTCAATATTGGTAAACATTTCTCGTACAGCTCTTTCTAAACGACACATAATGTCATTGCCATTAGCATATGCTAAAAGCTGGATAGACTTAATGAGCATAGAACCACTCATTCTTACCCTAGAATCAGTGATCAATTTTTCCATTGAGGATTTTAAATGGCTCTGAAAGTGATTCAGCTGCTTTTACTTTTCCTCACACTAGTCAATCTAATGAATTTATCTGGGATACCATACTCTTCCGTAAATGTGTAAAGTTTTACCTGACTTTAAGCGACTTTAAAATCAATGAAAAGGTGGTAAATCTCTGTTTTCCACCGACTGCCGCAGAGATAAGACCTGATCTGTTACTGATTTCCCTCGAGTCAAGGGTTTCTGGTATGGTTTTTTTTGACAATTGGAACTATATAGTAGAATAGCAGAGAATATCTTATAGATAGTATTCAACAACGTAATACCTCTATAATTGCTATACTCGTGATATATTACTTCTTTTTAGAATGAAACAGATAACTTGGACTATTAATACATGACCGCTAAACAATGAATATCTTTTAAATATAAAGAGTTTACATTAAAAACTAATATGCAAGATTTAAGCTTCAAATTTAGCATTTTTGTGTTTTTGTTAGTTTTGAAAATACGAAAAGTTTGGATCAAAATGAAGTCCAAATGAAATGAATTCAACAAAAAAGTACAGATAACATTTAAAATATTTTGCACTCATTAAATAAGCGCTACTATCGGCAACTTTGTTTCATAAACCTTTCTGACCTCCTTAAAGATAATCTAAAAAAAATATCAAAAAAGTCTTTTCACATATTAGAAAGTAACGACTTTAATAATAGACAAATTATATATGAAAATTTACAGTCTAGAGCCGCTCGTAAAAAATAAATGATTAAATAATCTTCTAAAAATAATACTAAAACAACAATAACAAATTTTTTAATTAACTTCAATCTGACTTTCTTAATTATAAATGGAAATTCTTATCAAAATTAATAGGAATCTTTAATGTGGAATAATAAAAATAATTCAAACTTAAGACGAATATATCACTGGAATTATAAACTAGAGATTTCTCAAGAAATTCATAATTTTTCAACTGAGACTTTAGAAGGTCATAACCTTAAAATAATTTTTTTTAATCGCGTTTAATTAAATTTATGATCAGCAAATTAAATATGGATATTTTTAGCAATACAGACACGTTGGTGAAGTGGTTCATAAATTGAATTGGTAATTAGTATCCTAAATATTATGACAATTAGTATTTTCTACCATTGGTAAGTTACAACAACTTTTCTGTAATGGTAAAGACTAGGTCTATCTGGGCCTGCTGAATAAATTAATTCCACATTACCCGGTTCCCCCATACATCATCACTCCATCCAGCTTCATGGACTTAATTTTTTGCTGTACCATACATGAACCATTACAGGTTTTTGTAGATAAAATAATACCTACTGATTAATAATTATCAATAACTGTGACATTCTATTATTAAAAAGACATCGGAATCGTTCTTCGTGTTGGGAGTGGCGTTAAAAATATATTTCTCAATCCGGAAATGTAGAAAATACATTTGTAAATTTTTAGACCAGTGACCTAGACTGACTGAAATTGAATTTATTACCTACCAAAAGTGCTGATATTTTTTTATATCAACACTTTTAAACCCAGACAAGCTATAATTTTCTGTCTGTATATGATCAGCGGTGGATTTTACGTTTTTGACGCCAACTAATCAGCCAAAAACCTATCATTAAAATCTGTTAAATTTAAAATAAAAAAATTTAATGAATGGAAATTAAATTTTTCTATTTATTTTTATTTCTAATATCGATCAAAAATTTTATATTACAATATTTTTAAAAATCCTTTTTCCATGTGTTCAGTTTTATTTCGGCTACTGCATTCGTAATTCTCATTGTATTATTTTCGATTAGCGTAGTGAGTTTTTGATAACTTTCCAATATTATATTAATTAGTTTTGTATCGTTTTCACCATAAAGATTATCATCGTTGGTGGCTATTAAACTGCGCGAAAATATTTTCAAGTTTCCATCATCAAGCGAACACGGAATTCCATAAAATGGTTCTTTTGATGAAATCTCTGAAGAAGTATTCCTTACAATTCTGATATCGTTCGATTCAATGAAATCAACAAGAGTTGATAGTTCGTCACATGTCCAACCGTTTACATTAATACTTATATATCGAAGGGGAACGTGATTAAGGACCTTATAGTAATCGAAATGGATCAGGTTATTCCCCTCCAAATAAACCTTTTGTAAATTGATTGTGCCCAGAAATGTTTCCCACTTAATGTGAACTAGATCGTTTCTTGTAAGGTCCAATATTTCTAGTTTCGTCAATCGATCGAGTGATTCTATTTCCATTTCCATCAGATGCATTTGGGACAAGTTCAAGTACTTCAAATTTGACAATTCCGAAAAAGTCGAAGCACTTATGTAGCCACAGTGGTTTAATGATAAGTCTAAATATTCAACGTTTTTAAATGCTGTCGCAAATATGTTCACATCAGTCGGCTTCATATACTCTTGTAAATGTGTTGAAATAAATTTCATTACTCGAAGACTAGAAACAACACCGATATCAATAAATTTCAAATAATTTCCACTTAGATTTACTCTAATCAATTTGTTAACATTTTTAAAAAGATTTTTGTCTAAATATTTCAATTCATTTTGACTTAAATTAATTTCAATAAGGTTTGATAAAGAGTCAAAAATATTTGGTGGGAATTGTTTAATTTTATTATCTCGTAGGTTTAGGTATTGTAAGCTATTTAATCCATCAAGTGCTCGTGATTGTATGAGTCTAACATTAGACGAAGATACTTCTAATCGTATTAAATTCGGGACATGCTTGAATGTGTCCTGTTGTAAGCTGCCTAGCTTATTATTTATTATATATAACAAATTTAAATTTCTACCACCTTCAAAACTATTTTTGTTCATATATTTTACATTGCAATTCTCAATTTTTATATAACTTATTCTATCATTCATATTGATTAGTCCTTTAGGAATTCTAGAGAAATTCGAATTTTTTACTGTAATATGGTTGGTATAATAACTTAGACTGCCTTCAAATTTCAAATCAACAACGTCTCCGAAATTTAATTGCTCACATTTTAATTGATTATTACTTTCATTACAATATGATGTAAAATTTGTTACCGAAAAGCTTTCTGTGCATTGGTTTAAATTAAACCAAATTACAAGTAGTAGTGAACATGTTAATTTTCTAAGTTTAAATGTCATTTTATATATTTTTATTATTTAAATAGTATATAAATAATCACAATTGTAATTTTCACTTTTTGTTATATGAATGAAAACTTATTACTGAATGAAGAGGAATAACGCCACTGAAACGATGCAATCGAATAGAATTAGTAATATTACTCCCCACTTTATCTTTATTCAAGAACCACCAAAAATAGATTAACCTCTTCTCTAGAGGCTATCAAAAAACATATTTTTTTTACAATATTTTATTTCAATAATTTTCTAATCTTACTTATTTGATAATTTTTGTTATTCAACTTATGTTTTTTTATGCAGGGAGAAAAATTAATAATTATTAATTATTTCTTTTGCATTTTTCTTATTTAAGAAATAGTATAAGTGACTATAAAAAATTCTTGAATATTTTTGCAAGAATCGTTGGTAATTTTTCCAAGAATCGTTGGATGAAAGAAAGGCGAACGACTGTCTAAAAATATAATGGCTTGGGGATGTTTCTCTGGGAAATAAAGAAAATACTTAATTAATCATACAAATTTTTATTTCTTTCAAAACGTAGACAAAGCAGTACAGAAAAAATAAAGGATGCCACACACAACTCAACAATTAAAAATGTAACTAAAAGAGACGTGAGGGGCTAAAACTGCAGAATTTCCTATAAAATTAATAAAATCATTGAAAAACCGCTGCCAAGCTTTTCATTGATGCTAAAGGATATGCAACCAAATACTGAATTTACTGCATTAAAAATATATTAAATTTTTTTTATTGTATTGTAACAAGCAGATTAACTTAAAATTTTAGTTTACAATCTTGTGCAACATGAAGTGGGAATAAACACCCATCGGCGTTCCTCCAATTAACGGAAGTTAAATTCCTCCAGAAAATGTCCAGGCCATTGTCTCTTAAGTCTCCGATGAGTGTTTTCGGGGAGGGCAGTTCAGGAGAATTGTCTCACAAGTGGATTATGATGATAGGATAAACGGGAGTGAAATTGTTGATAGCGGAAAATGCACTGGTCCTGAACAAAGGGCACATTTAGGAAGCCTCCATACGGAAGATTTTAGATTGTAAGGCCTGGACGCGATAGGAATTGGAACGTTTCAAAGTTCAATTCCATATATCCAAATAGGTTTTATAATTATATTGTAGATTAGAAATTTACTTTTGATTGTTTGTTTCGAGCGTTTGTCCAATAGTCTAAGAAGTTGTAGGTAGCGTCTGCTAACTTTGACTCTTTTTAGTCTAGTATGTGCGTTCTCTGTTAATATCTTGTCCAGGTAAAGTCCCAAGTAACGTACTTTATAATATTGTTATTAAGGTATAAATTGGTATGTTTTCCTTCACAAAGTGTGAAGGTAATGTGTGCACTCTTCTGTTCATTTACCCTAACTCTCCATCTCTTAAACCAGGATTGAAGGTTGTGGATATGGGATTGTGAATTGTTCAACGCTATGGCCGTATCATCTGCATAAGTAGAAATGATAGTATTAAGATCTGATGGATGTACTGGGTATAAATATTATATAAAAAAATAGATTCCGGCTAGAATAGGATATATTTCCGAGGATTCTGAGTTACGAGGGTCATTCAATAAGTCCTTAGAAAAAGATGGAAAAAAACTAAAATTTATTTTATTTTTCAACATAATCTTCTTTTAGCTCTATACACTTTTTCAACCGTTTTTCCAAAATTTGTATCCCGTCCAAAAAATAGGATTTCGGAAATTCTGCAAAATACTCATCCGTTTGAGCAATGACGTCCTCGTTGGAAGTGAACCGTCGTCCGCCAAGCCATTTCTTCAGATTGGGGAAAAGAAAATAGACACTCGGGCCCAAATCTGGTGAATAAGCGGGATGCTGCAACAATTCCATTCTCAATTCCACAATCTTGGCTATGGAAACAACGCAGGTGTGCACACGCGCATTGTCTTGATGCAAGAGGATTTTTTTCTTCTTCAGATGGGGGCGTTTCTCTTTGATTTCCTCGCTCAACCGTTGCAATAACGACGCGTAATACGCTCTTGTTATTGTTTTTCCTTTTTCCAAGTAGTCGATAAAAATGATGCCCTGCGAATCCCAAAAGACCGTGGCCATCACCTTGCCGGCCGATGGCACAGTTTTTGCCTTCTTCGGAGCCCGTTCACCCTTGAAAATCCACTGTGATGACTGTCTCTTCGCTTCTGGAGTGTAGTAGTGTATCCAGGTTTCGTCCACAGTGACATATCGACGAAGAAATTCGGCAGGATTGCGATGAAAGAGTGCCAACATAGCCTCAGAGTCCACTACATGATTGCGCTTATTCTCCTCTGAGAGCAAACGTGGCACCCATCTTGCCGAAATTTTTTTCACAGACAATTTTTCATGCAAAATTGAAGCTTGTGATATGCCCGTGGCCTCAACTTATTCGCGCACTTTAATTCGCCGATCGTTCAAAATCAGATCGTGGATTTTGTCGATGATTTCAGGAGTAGACACCTCAACTGGGCGTCCTGAACGATGTTCATCTTTTGTGGATGAACGACCACGTTTGAATTTATTCACCCAATTGTAAACAGTCGCAAATACAGGTGCAGATGTGCCATGAATTGCATCCAACTCGGCTTTGATTTCTTTCGGGCTTAAGCCTATCAAATGGAGATGTTTGATGACAGCCCTTAACTCACTTTTTTCCATTGTTATGCACAAATAAATGTCGTTAACTTTAATCGACGATAGAAATTGACCTACGCTATGGATCGAGCTGAAATTTTTTTTTTAGAACATAACTAAAAATACTTCTGGGCAATACTCTTTCCTCTCAAGAGAGGATGCAATATGATCACCAATGCGATGGCATTGCTGGATAGTGGAGTGTTCAGATCGGAAGCCAAAAATGGTTTTTCCATAAACTAAGACTGGGTAGAGTCGTTTTAATAGGAGTTTTTCAAATATCTTACCAAGAATAGGAGCAAGGAGAATTAATGGGTTTATTTGGTTTAGGAATCATTTTAATGACAGAAAATTTCCAGAGTAAAGGAAAATAGGTTGTGCGCAGGATAAATCGTTACTAAAGATGATTTTAGACAACGGACATTCTCATAATAAGTTAAGACGATTAAAATGCGTTATTCAGTTGTTAATAACTCCACGACTATTATTTAATATTTTAATATATTTTTTTGAAAATGCTTTAAAAATTTTACAACTCGATTTGGAATGGAATCGAAAAAACCAAAGTTGCGTATAATTGGGTGAAACAGTATCGGGACCGTAAACACAATTCACAATTTCAGCCGCCTTTATCAAAACAGAATTGTAAAATAGTTTTTGTTAATTTTCTCTTTCTTAACTTCCATATTTTACACCATATAACTCACAACTGAATCGACAGTTACGGAATGACACTTTTCCAATGAGCACAATGCTGAACTTGTTTGATCAATACTTTACGAAAACGTGTATATACAAATTGCGTTTTAAGTTCCAAGTCGACGTTTTTTTTAATAACTTTTTAAATGAAATAGGATTTTATAATTTATATTTTACTGATTTTATCATATGGTTTTTAGCATTATGTATGGTATATGATGCCGGTCAAACACCCGCCTCTGGCTGAGGCACAAAGGCGTGCTCTTTTAAGCTAATTTTTCATAATACAGCCAAATGTCATACAAACCAAAATGGCGGCTAAACAAAATTAACCTGGAACATAAAGAGCCATCTCTGTATATCACTACAGCCTTTTAGAAAAAAAATAGTGATTTTATTTTTACCCAAATTCTTGTTTAAATTTTGCTATATGATCATTGGAAATAGCAAAATTATTAGAAGAAATATAAATGGAGCGAAATTGAAGACATTATGACAAATAGTATTACCTTCCACTATGAATATATGAAAAAATTGAAGAACAGAACATGGTAAATTTTACACAATATTGAACGAAAAATTTGGACTAAAGGTCTCAATATAACACAGAGTATAAACCCGTAAGCTAAAAAAAGAAATCAATGCAAATTAAGTAGCTTTCTCCACAGTCAAATTATTATATTTATATGTACATACAATATTTATTATAAGGAATTAAAAGAAATTAAAAGCTTATGAAGATAATCAAAAGCCTTTCTGACATACTATGGCAATAACGAACTGCTAAGAACGCACAAAATATCTTTTTGATTCTCATTCTAACTTTACATAATTACAAAAATACTAAAGGAATATTATGCGACCTATGAAAGGTGTCCTTCTTTACTTTTTTTTATACCATATAAAATGATTGTATTACTCCTTCTTTACGAGTATTATTCAGTAAAGAAAAGAATCTAAAGAATATTGAAAAAAATTTAAAAAAAAAAAACCAAAAAAAAATTTTATGTTCCAAATAAAGTCTCCGTGTTCATTTGAAATTACTGTCAATAAGAGACGAAAAAATAATACACCCAAAAACTCTGTATGTAAACACGTATAAAATAATGTCTCGCCAAAGAAAATATATTGAATTTTAAATATTTAAAAATGTCTACAAAGTACATTGAAGTTTTCATTGAGAGTAATTTTCTTTAGTCAAACTTAAAAGAAAAAAATTGAAGATGCCACTCTCCCTCGGTCTCAGCCTCTCTAATTTTTGGATGTTTGTGCATTTTCTCAGGTCTTGGTGAATTGTACATAAGGATGGGTGGAGGGGGTATATGTGCACATACGTCTGTATTATCTCCTTTGATATTAATGAACATGTATTGTTCACATTACATGGTCGTCTGTCAGTTTGTTAAAGCGAAATGGGAATAAAAAATAAAAAAAACGCCACATAAATTCTTCAAGGTAACGGTGCGAAATTTAATGCAATCATTTTCGGATCCTTACGATGATCATCATTACAGAAAGTCACACAAGAGTTTCGTTTATACAAAAGGGAAAGGATATTTTCGCAACCAATGTTGTGGATGCTATAGTCTCATACGAACAAAAACACATTTATTCAACAAAAATATAGTCAATTTTAAATGAAGACAATTTTCAAAGCAAGGATACTTTTAATAATATTATTAATATTTAATAAAATTAATAATATCGAGTATTTATATATTTTCAGTGGTTTTATGTTATAATAAAGGAATACAAAAAATATTTTAATAATAAATATTAAGGGTTAATTAATAAAAAAGAAAACATTTATTCTCTTCTAAAAAAAAAACTTCTGTTTACAAATAATACAAAAAGAAATTGAAATATTTTATTTGGAGAAATCATATTCTGAACATTTTATCTTAAGTAAAAAGGGTTTCTCATTTTAAGGGTACTTAATTTTTAAAACTGATTTAAAAGATTTGTATACAAGCTATGAGAAATATTATTATTACAAATAAATATGTTTTATTATTTAAATATCACTTTTTGAAAACAAAGCAGAAAAGGAGTTCAAATGGACTCTACGGCTTTATTTGGGGCAGGTAATATGGGGGGTCAAATTTAAGATGACTATTTCGCATAAATGTTTTTGAATATCACCGATGGATTAAATTGTTTCCAGCTCGGAAAGTATTGTCGGTTTATTAGCAGAAACCATTACTTTAACGTATCCCCATTACCAGTGCGGCCAGCTGACATGATCTTGGCGGCCAGCTGACATGTTCTTGGCGGCCAGCTGACTTGATCTTGGCGGCCACCTGATATGATCTTTGCGGCCACCTAACATGATCTTTGCAACTAGCTGACATGAACTTGGCGGCCATCTGACATGATCTTTTCGGCCAGCTGACATGATCTTGGCGGCCAGCTGACATGTACTTGGCGGCCAGCTAACATGATCTTGGCGGCCAGCTGACATGATCTTGGCGGTCAGTTGATATGATCTTCGGACCCAGATGACATGATCTTAGCGGCTAGCTGACAAGATATTTGCGGCCAGCTGACATGATCTTTGCGGTCAGTTGATATGATCTTGGGACCGAGATGACAAGATCTTAGCGGCTAGCTGACATGATCTTTGCGGCCAGCTGACAAGATCTTAGCGGCTAGCTGACATGATCTTTGCGGCCAGTTGACATGATCCTTGCGGCCAGGTAACATGATCTTGGCGGCCAGCCATTTGAAACTTTGTTTTTTGCAGTACCGTTTATCTAAATGTGACCCGGCAGCCCACACTTGTTAGCCCTCCTCTGTCTTATTACTTCTTGCTAGAGGATCGGCAATGACAGAAACCATTTGAACCTTTTTTTGCAGTACCGTTTATCTAAATGTGACCCGGCAGATCGCATTTGTTAGCCCTTCTCTGTCTTATTACTTCTTGCTGGACGATCGGCAAATACCTCGAAGAGAGCTGAGATAATAGTGACATTATGATCCTCGCTACTTTTAGCATCAAGAGAGTCGGTATCAATTGTACCGGCTTTGGATATTCTGTATTCAATGATATTTGGCCCGACTGAAACTGCAACTTTTCCGGCGTGTAGACTCCATTTTTGGAACACATCAGAGCCAGAATATGCAGCCAAAAATGGTTCAGCTACTGAAAATAGGCGAACCTTTATTCACACTAACATCATCAGAAGGCAAGGGTTCTTCCACTTTCGCAGGTTTCCAGCATCACCACACTCAAAAGTTGACTTGTTTTTTTTTATTCGAGTCCATTTGAATACCACTAGTAGCTCGGGAAAGGATGGTTATCCATGTTAGAGCCCAACTAAATTAAACCGGTTGTCGCCCGGTATCTGGAGTTCATAGACTAACGACTGTGCTTCCCCTCAGCCATGCAGCTTTTGGCGTATGCTGCTTCACCTTGGTTTGGGATATCTGTAGTTAGTCTGCAACTGGATAGGCGCCCAGATGAATATGTGAGTCGTGACACCAGACCATTTCTCCTCTCATGCCAACCTGCGCTCATGTGGTTCGATTACCTCTACAGTCACCGAAAATCACCTAATGGAGGTGACAGTATGATTTTGCTCCAATAGCAGTATTATGCAATTATAAATTGTTTAGTTTAATTCACTGAACTTTATTATGTGTTATAATTGCTCTATCTATATTCCTGCACTCTCATTTCATAATACAGTTTGCAGAATTTTTTTCAATATGATATATCGTGCTTGAATCTTACCAGTCGAATTAAATATTCATTTGAAAATAAAAATTTTAGAGGTAAAATTTTAAGGGCATAAAATCACACGATCTTGGCCTCTTATTGATATCAGCACGTGTTGAAATAACGTGACGTAAAAACATAGTCTGCATTAAGTTCCTTATTTCAACTGCTTTGCGGCAAGGCATCCTGTTAGAGTCAGCTTTTTTTAAGTGTATATCACCCAAGCAAGGCCAAAAAATTTTGTGATGATCGCTGGATACCGCTTGCCATTGACCGTTACCGTCGCGTTAGTCTAATTTTCAAAGCACTACTGCCCAATGATACCAACCGACCAAAATCCACACCAGACAGTAAGTTTTCCTATTCTGCTTTTTTGCATAACCATTCAGCAAAAAAAAAATCAGATTTGGTAAAATTTCAGTATTTTGGCGCGTTGTTGAATCGTGTGGTTATCCATTATTAAATGGTGTCTATAGCAGAATAGGACTGTTGTCTGAAACGTCAAAGTAGTAAGCTTTCAAAAACTGAGGCTTCCTATTAAAAATTCCCATTTATTAAATTTGAGCTAATCTCTTCTTTTGAATTTTGAGCTAATCTCTTCTTTTACAAAAACTTAAACTGACCGTAAGGCACTTTCTTTTCTACAATTGAGCAATGAAGCTATTTTAAAAAGTCTATTTTCACATACAATACTTAAGAACAAAAAGTCAATCGTTAATGCTGTAGGTAGACTGTAGCTGCAGTATTGTTAAGTGTCTCTTAAACATATAAATTAGCAGCGTTATTGAGACCTATGCTGATAAGGCGGGTTGATCATTATAGTATCAAAAATTTATGCTTTTCTTATGAGCTTCCTGGCATTGATTAATAGAGGTTCAAAAACCTCATATGAACGCAAAACAATAAGCAAGTTGAAATCTTTTTTCAGAATTATTGATAACATTTCTCAAGGTGGCTTATATACTTCTTCAAAGATTTTACATAACCACAAACAATAGGCAAGTCTAGATTTTTTTCAGGATTATTAAAAAGATTTCTCATGGTAGCTCTTATCTGCTCTTTGGTTGCTCAAGCATCTCATATGAACGTCGACTAATAAGCAAGCCCAGGTCTCTTTTCAAAAGTACTCGAAATATTTCTCAAGGCATCTTATCTGCTCTTTTATATCTGTAACATGTAATATAACTACCAGGACAGTCTAGGTATCTTACAAGAAGCATTTTTGGTTAAACTTTTTTCATGATTATGACCTTTAGCGAATTCAAGGTCACTTTTGATAAACAATCGCCGATTCTTATATTCATTCAGCTGTTTTTCGAATGGTGAATGAATAAATGCATCTCATTTCATTATTAATTATGTTGATTAATAATTTTTAGGACGAAACATAAAAAGAACTGGTAATCACTAAAAACAACTTTGTAATAAGTTTTAATAAGTTTCAATAATTTTCCGAGTTTTCTTATTTTGAATTCAAGAATGAAATTTATTCATTATTAAAATTCATTTAGCATGCACTCAAATGGCCAACAATAAATGGAATTAATTTGTAATTCGTGACTTCTGCTCTAAAATGTGCAACAGAAATTCACAAGTACATGAGACGACCAAACTTGGATAACAAAATCATTGAACATAATTACGGACGTAAAGGATACGACAGACAAATAAAAAGGGGCAGAGGGGGTGTTTGTACGATAAACTTATCTTTGCTGTTACTGCACTTTTAAAGTTTTACAAAATGGATGATCTTGGGTCATAAGTAAGCTGGGAGAAAAGTTTTTTCACCCTTATAAGTTGGTCGTCTGACTTATCGTCGGAATTGTACTTGTAACAATTTTAAGTTCATCTTATTTGCTTTAAATTAAAGAGGAAAAAATTATTTTTCATTTAAAAATGCGAAAATTTTTTTAAACGTTTATGACTGATAAATTTTAATATTAAACATTTTTTTTTTTGTCAGTAAGGGTCTTTTTTTTGGCTTTATCATCAGTTTTATGGACTAACCAAAGGATTTTAAGTTAAATATCAAGTATTGCGCCAAAGCCTTATTTATTTGACTTGAAGATAAAGGCTCGTGCCCAGCCTATTTTGTATTACTCAATATTTCCATGTCCAGTAAGTGGATGTCCACCACCAGGTTGACCTTATTTAAAATTGTACGTGAAAGCTCGTGCCCAGCCTTGTTTGTGTTGAGAAAAATTTCCATGTCCTGTAAGTGGATTTGATTACACTTGAAATGTTAAATTTTTATTTTCTAACTGGATGTCTGACCCAGTAATGGCAAAATTCTCAGGTCAAAGGTTGACCTTATTTAAAATTGAAGGTGAACGCGCAAGCTCAGCCTTTTTTATATTTAAGCAAAATTGTCATTGGCAGCAAATGATTTTGTTTAATTTTTAAGTTTCATAATTGTACTGTTCCGGACAAAACCCGGTTGATCATTTTGCATTTTTATTCTATGGGTTTTGCATGTACCAGGGGTATACGCTTAATTCCGCTGTTTGGTCATAGATGGCTTGAGTGAGCGTATTAAGCTACCATAGGCACGCCATACTTTTTTTTTATTAGTTTGACATCTGTCAACATTAATTAGTGCACATTGTCGGCAATTTCGTACAACAGCATACATTTTTCCTTCGGTAATCATGTCTGGTTTTGTGCCAGAAAAACAGCATATGCGGGAAGCTCTGCATCGGATTGTGACAGGCGATGAAAAGTGGATATATTTCGAGAATAATAAACGCAAGAAATCGTGGGTTGATCCCGGCTAACCATCAACATCTTCCCCAAGACCAAATCGCTTCGAACGGAAGACGATGCTGTGCGTTTGGTGGGATCAGCAGGGTATCGTCTACTATGAGATGTTGAAACCTGATGAAACTGTCAATTCCTATCGCTACCATCAACAACTGATCAAATTGCACCGTGCTCTGCGTGAAAAAAGGACGGATTATCAACAAAGACATGACAAGCTAATTTTCCTCCACGTCAACGCACCATCATACACGTCAAAAATGGTCCCAAACTACTTGGAGATACTCAACTGGGAGGTGCTACCCCAGCCCGCTTATTCACCAGACCTGGCCCCTTCCGACTATCACCTGTTTTCGTCGATGGGCCACGCGATCGCTGAGCAGCACTTCGATTCTTACGAAGACGTCCGAAAATGGCTTGATGAGTTGTTTGCGATTCTTACGAAGACGTCCGAAAATGGCTTGAAAGAGAACGAATTTTTTTGGCTTGGTATCCACAAATTGCCCGAGAGATGGAAAAACTGTGTAGCTAGCGAGGGCAAGTACTTTGAATAAAATTGTTTTCGCTTTCTATGAAAACAACATGTGTTTTTTTGACTAAAAAACAACTGATTTAAGCTTATACACCTGGCTATTTGTGTTACTTGTTAATACATCCGGTTTTTATGATATTCGTTCCTTAAGCATTGAATAAAGTAGTAAAAAAATTAGGAAAAGCAAAAATTGACTTTGGTGGAATTTTGCCATTGTTGATATTTTACACAAAAATGCTTTATTTTTTTTACTTAACTGATATTGTAATAAAAGTGTTTTTCCTGTGAAAATGACTATATATATTTTGTGTTATTTATTGGTCATAAAATATTTTATTCATAGCACTTAAGAGTATTGGATGGGAGAAAGGGTTGAATTTTTTAAGAGAATAATGCAAGAATTCTGTGGATGGTCAACGGGTAATATCTGAGCAACAATATGTCGTTGGGTGATAAATTTTGTAACATTGGCTTTTGTATTTCGAATTTTTTTATGTCTTCTTCAAAAATGACACTCTTTAAATCTATCCTTTAACCTTTCTTAATTCTAATATCATTTTAAGGAGCTGTAACTTGATTTCATTTCGCATGTGAAAGGAGGATTTGTTATAGCAAATTTTATTGACAAACCAACAATTCGAATGGATTCGTTCCTGTCGCTGAAACTGTACTTTAAATTGAATTTTCACCTTCTATATGAACGTTTGATATCCTATTTTTTGTGATTTCATTATTTTTGATATAAAAAAACTAAATTTTTATAGAAAAATCAATTTGTAAAATAAAAACGAACTAAAGTTAGTTAGGTCTAACTTTTAAATTATTGAAATTTTCAGTTTTTAATGAAAATGTTTAAACTCTTTAAAATTTTTAGCTGAGTTTGGATTATTAAATATTCTCGAAATAGTTTATTTTCTTATTTTTAATTGGGCCTTTGATTCAGTCAGAAGGATTGCATTGGTTCAAATGATATTCTTTCTTGTCAAATTTGTACCAAAATATTTCCATTAACATCTCAGCTAACTGACATCAACTTAAAAATTTCGAGTATATAAATTTATATTTTGGCTTATAACGTTCCAAAGAAACTGATGCCATTTCACCCAAAATAATAGCTTAAACCTTAAATTTATAACTTCAATCGATGGTTTTAGTGTAAAAAATTAGATTACGTGAGTTCAAATTTGAAGATAAAAGATAAAAAAATACGGGGTTCACTTAGAGAGCTACGGTAGATATCTCAAGTGCAGATTAAAGAACATTTAATACCGTTGCTACTAAACAAAAACAACACATCTTTAAAATAGCTTCCAAGGTTTTGTTTTGCAGGACTTTAATCGTGATATTCAACTTTAGATAACTCTTCCGTATAAATCGGGCGGAATCTCACTGATAGATTAAATGATGTTGTTCACCAGCAACATAAACAATAAACTATTTATTGAACGTATCCCTATGATCATTATAATCTGATATGATCTTGGCGGCAAGCTGACATGATCTTGGAGGCCAGCTGACATGATGTTGGTGGCCAGCTGACATGTTCTTGGCTGCCAGCTGACATGATCTTGGCGGCCAGCTGACATGATCTGTGTGGGCAGCTGACATGATCTTGGCGGTCAGCTGACATACACTTGGCGGCCAGCTGACATGATCTTGGCGGTCAGCTGACATTATCTTGGCGGCCAGCTGACATGATCTGCGTGGGCAGCTGACATGATCTCGGCGGTCAGCTGACATTATCTTGGCGGTCAGCTGACATGTTCTTGACTGCCAGCTGACATGATCTTAGTGGCCAGCTGATATGATCTTTGCGGCCAGCTGACATGATCTTAGCTGCCAGCTGATATGATCTTGGCGGCCAGCTGACATGATCTTGGCTGCCAGCTGACATGATCTTAGTGGCCAGCTGATATGATCTTTGCGGCCAGCTGACAAGATCTTGGCTGCCAGCTGACATGATCTTGGCGGCCACCTGACATGATCTTTGTGGACAGCTGACATGATCTTTGCGGCCAGCTGACATGATATTGGCGGCCAGCTGACATGACCATTTCTCGATATAACGTGATGTGGAAACTTCGTTTGCAATATGTTCTTTGTTTCAACTGCTGAATGTCAAGCTGTGCTGTTCTGTTGGAAGCAGATATTGTCCAAGTTGATATCGTGCAGTTGAGGCTAAATAAATTTTTACAACAGATAGTGAGTTTTTCTGGATGCAAAGGAAGCTCCTGTAACTTTTTTGCTTTTCGATTGCTTTTCGTACGTGGTATAATGACCAATTGCCATCAGAATGGAGTCTATCAGAGAGGTCCGCTATATTTCACTGGCTAGTTTAATGCAAGGTTAACCGTTGTTTTAACTTTGTTTTACTTTGATACTCTGAGGAATGCCGTTTTTCATATTGAGTTTTAAAGAAAAATAACCACTTACATTAACCGTGATAACCACTTACATTTGGTTTTTGTGTACTGGGTTAGCGACGACAATTTTTCTTCAGTTGGGAGAAGTAGACTTGCTCAGTTGAGAATGCTATTATAAAGTAGAATGCCGCAGGAACCTCCCATCCCCCCTCCAATTTTTTTAAAGGATATCTTATCTCTGCCAGGTGTGGTTCCATTTAAGGTATTTTGAAGTGAATCTGAACTCTTCAAATGATGGAAGAGAAACGTGAAAGTAGAAGAGAAAGTTTGAGTATTATTGCAAAGGTGGATTTTTTTTGCGGCACTCAAAGAAACAAAAAAAACCACAAAAAAATCTAGGTTTTATTAAGGTTTCACTATCTAGACGCATTGCTAAATAGTGTAGTTTTCCATGATTAAATGATGGCTAAAGCAGGAAATAAACGTTCAACTATAGAAGAAGAGTGCTGTCAATTTAAGCGTTTAAGTACTAGACTGTTAAAAAATAAGCCCCGCATTCGGACTTCAGAAACTCTATTTAACGTTAATTTGGTAAATTTATTTTTATTAAAAATACGATACTTCAAATCTTTGATTTTTTTCACGTGTTACCTGTATTTATTATTAAATATAAAATAATTTGAAAAATATTCTCTTAAATTGATCGAGACCAACTCAAGGTTTGTACTTGATTGAGGTTCAGTAGGTGAAGCCCTTGGTTCCGATATTTTATATTTGTTCGGTTTTATAAAAGATCACGAAATATTTATGAGCTATAATTGAATATTTATTTTCTAACGGGATGTCTGACGCAGTAATAGCAATATTCTCATCAAGGCAGGTTGAGCCTACTTAAAATTGAAGATGAAATCTCGTGCCCAGTCTGGTTCGTGTTGAGACAAATTTCCATGACCAGTAAGTGGTTTTGATTACACTTGAAATTTTAAAATTTTATTTTCTAACCGCACTCAAGGTTTGTACATAATTGAGGTTAAGTAGGTGAAGTCTATGGTTCCGAAAGAGCTTTATTCTATATTTGTTCGGTTTTACAAAAGATCCCGAAATAATTCTGAGCCATGAATCGGATTTGGTGTTAGTTCTACCTGTTCGTGCTATTTGCCTTCCATTGTATCTGCAGTAATTGAAAAATTTCTTCCCAAATTGCTTTATCTTCCCAACAATTCAAAACCGTCTCTTCTGTATCTAATATTGAGAATAAAATTTTTAAATTATTTGCCCAGAGCGTCAGTCATTGATAAAATAATATTGTGTTAGCTTAAAAGCTATTAAATAAATTATTAATTTTTATCAATCCTAAAATAATAAAATGTATTTTTAAAAGACTTTTTTTCATATCCCTCTTCTGTAAGAACAATAGAAATTGCCTGCTTCGATCAGAACATTACGAAAGACCTTAAAAATTTTATTCTAAAAATTTAGTGAAGCTTATTTTTTAGTAGACTAAGTTCAAAAAGTAAAAGTTTTAAATTTATCACTAAGGAATATCGTTATCGTTTTTAATCTTTTAAAAAATGCTATAAGATGTTTATATTGAAAATATTTAAAATTTTCTATATTTGGAAAGTTTCCTAGTGTCTTCATCTGTTAAAAAGCGTATAATTTCAAAAGTAAACTTTTCACTTCACCTAAAATTTCATTGAAACTAATTTTGAATATTTTTAAATATTAAAGATTGTTTTAGGATGAGGGTTAGTAATACGAACCTCGTAACGGCTACGATTAATGCTTAACGACTTCCTTATACCTCAACAACAATTCAAAGAAATGAAGAAAAAAAACAGAAAAAAATTTTAGAGCGTTAAAAAAATTATGTCTCAATAATCGATGATTGATATTTAACCGCTGACGATTATGATGATATGCAATCAAATTCAGTTTTAATACCAAATTGACGATGACATTCACCATTCCACCAACTACTAACCATTTCCTAATCAATCGCCTACCTTCGAGGTTTGATGGGTGAGTGACTAGTGTACAAGAGTAGTATGATATTTTGTCCCATTTTGGTTGAAGAAAAGGGCAACAAAAAAAAGATATGACCCATCTTCCGAGCGATGTAAAATTGTTATGGATTCTAAACTTATTGGGTCGTTAAAGATTCTAGCATTAAATTTTTGTATTGCACGTAAAAACTTCCATAAAAAATAATTTTGAGGAATTTTGAAAAAAGAATAAATTCCCTGCCAAAGAAAATTTATGATAAACTTACTATAATAACCAACATTTTTTAACTGTTTCACATTTTTTGTCGATATACGATTATGTTTGAATTTTCATCGTTTTAAAACATCTCATATCACATAATTTTCATGGATGTGGGGGATTGTTGGTTTCAATAAACTTGAATAGGAAGAGGACTACTACTTATAAGGGAAAATTCTTTCCAAACATTTTTTGCTCCAAAAACCATTTTTTTAAACATTTTTTACTCCTAAACCACTGCACCTGTACGCATTTCATTTAAAAGTTCTTATCTGTAAAATCATTTAATTATTGTTTCATTATAAAATTATTATTATTTTATAGATATTTGAGGAGGATTTCTAATTTTTATCTTTAATACACAAAAATAATATGCCTGAAAATGGAGTGTTTATTTCATAAAATTGACGAGTTTTTAAATTTAAAGGAAAAAACTTTTCATTCAAAATAACTCTTTAGATTTCGAGGTAATATTGAGATGTTTTTTGACTTGCTTTAAGAAGGGCAGGTAGTCTTAAATTGTTTTGACAGTTTTAATTAAACAACACTACTTTTGGGCTTAGATACACATGTTATTTTCAAGGGCTTCGCTTTTATTGAAGGGTTGTAGGTACTGTAGTAATATTTTCCTGAAGATAAAAAGTTTCTGAAATAATAAACAGGGTTTCATTCACAATTAATTGTTTGCCTTTCAATTGGGTTATGGAAAATAGACGAGGTCTGTTCAAACCTCGTCTATAGACGAGATCTAAAAAAAATTATTTATTTATTCATGAATATCTATTTTGCCCCCTTCAAAGTAATCAACACAAGATATTATACACTTGTGCCAACGCACTTCAAAAAATCATTTTTTGTGATCTTGTTCAGCTCCTTCTTCGATTCCGTCTTTATCTCCTCAATCGTAGCGTAGCGTCATCCTTTCATGGGGCTTGTTAGTTTCGGGAACAAGAAAAAGTCACAGGGGGCCAGATCTGGAGAAAATGGTAACTGCGGCATTATTAGTGTGATGCAGGGGCGTTATCATGGTGTAAAAGCCAATTTTTGTTCTTCCACAAATCCGGGCGTTTCTGGCGGATTGCTTTACGCAACTTGCGTATAACTTGCAGGTAATTTTCCTTATTAACCGTTCTACCCTGTGGCAAGTACTCATGATGCATCACGTCCCTGCAATCGAAGAAAACTGTAAGCAAAACCTTCACATTCGATCGAACTTGGCGCCGTTTTTTCCGGTCTTGGCTCGTGCAGCAGCTTCCATTGGGATGATTGAGCTTTGGTTTCCACATCATAACCATAAACCCATGATTCGTCACCAGTTATGACCCTCTGAAGCAAATTTTGGTCATCGCGGACAGAGTCCAACAGCTCCTTAGCAATATTAATGCGATGCTGTTTTTGGTCGAAATTGAGCAATATTGGTACGAATTTCGCGGCGATCCGTCTTTCGCCAAAATCATTGGTAAAAATCAAATGACACGAGCCAATCGATATGTTTAAGTCCTCAGCAAATTCTCTAACGGTGATTCGACGATTGGCCAATACTATTTTTTTCACTTCATCAATGTTTTCGTCTGTTGTTGACGTGTCCGGGCGTCCGGTATGCTTTTCGTCCAAGGCATGTACCATCGATAAACATTGCTTCGATCCAAGGTAGCTTCACCATAGCAGCAGTCTACATTCGGAATGGGTCCACGCAATTAATTTTGTTTTTCACACAAAATTTGATACAGATTCTTTGATCCATTTTTTGGAAGTGGCAAAAATCGAAGACGAGCCAAAACACGTGCAAGCAAGATCCCTTAGACATATGGCAGGGGCTACTTCATAGCGCAACGACCGTGAGGCCATTTGGCGACTTCATAGTATGTGTGGGAAATTATCTGAGAGAGACTGGTCTGTGGTTAGTAGTATAGAATATTGAGAATTTTGTTACAATATATTTTGTGGAGCAAATTAGAATGTTGTAGAAGTTTAAATAGGGGACTAGGGAATGAAGTTGTTGGGTCCAGGAGTTCCATAATGGGAGAAATACTGTTAAGTGAAGTAATTCTTGGTTATGTGACATTCATGTAGAATATGGATAATAGTGAAATGGGTACCACAGGATTGACATAAAGGACGAATGGTGTTGCGAAAAATGAAGATATGAGTAAGAGCAGTATGTCTAATCCAGGGATTGAGCTTTCTAACAAGAATCTTTTCTAACCTTAAAAGCTATAGCTAATTTTTCTCTTCGGTAGATTTCTCTTTAAAAAAAGTTGCAGGTTCGGTATTGGTATTTCTACAGCTACTTTCCTGCAATTTGAAAAAGTCGACTTATCCATAATTGTATAAAAGAGTGTAACGATTCGTAGATGAAATATTGGTGAAGCCTCCTCAACTATTTTGAAGGAGATCATGTCCTTGCCAGGTGAGGTTCCCTTGAAGGAATTTTAAGAAAAGTTGAACTTGGCAAGCGATATTGGCTGGTTAAAAACTAGGGTAGAAGGGGATAATATCGGTCAGAGATTAGCCATGAAGGATCATTTCTCTCTACAACACTCAGTATTTAAGTGAGCGTTCGAAGAAAATAAAGCCCAAGCACTTGCCAGTTTCTCAATAATTGAATGAGCGTGGGTAATTATGCTATTCTCTCCCTCCACTGATTATACCAATCTTTTGTCGACCAAGAATTCGATTAATAGCCCTCCATGCTTTCTTTGGTGAGAACCTGGAGTCAATCGGAGCAATAAAATTGTTACAAGCTGTCTTACTGCTATCTTGACTTTGCTTGTCTTACTGCTCTCTTGACTCTCGCAGTTCTGAGTCTTAATTCGAGTAAATTTTCCATGCTAAAAAAACGGGAAAATTTTCTCCATGCTGAATCTCCATCACGTCGTAGCGTTGCAATGTCATGTATATACCAGACCGGTTGCTTACTGGAAACACCGGCCGAAGATGGAATAGATTCACTGGCCGCACGTCTTAAAATTCATTTTAGGCTATATTCAGAAAACCATATATATTCCATTGGAGAATGGATTATCTATCGGTTATTTGGACCCGCTTAATATGATTTTTCGTCATAGTGGAAGACAGCCAAGCAAGATTCTAGATCAGTGTATCACCCTCGAATAGCTGTCCCAACAAAAAACCTAGAATATGTTAAAAGAATATTACGGATTGAAATTTGTAAATTAAAAAGGGTCAAGCTAAAGGGAACTCGATTGTTCTTTGTTGAGTCTGACTTAGAAGGTTTAAGCCTTTGAGCTACCTTTAAAAACTCTATTTTTTCTATACCAATCAATTCATTCGTTGTTATAGATAATGCGATTTCGTCCGATGGGATAGTTGTCGCATTCGATGTTTGTGGAGCTTTAGCATTAGTGGATTTGAAATTTAATAGTTTTTTTTTTGGTGATTTAGAAGAAGTCGATGGTTTGGGAATGAAGAAGGTATTATCCGTAATATTTTCACAAACGAAGTGTTTTCTTGTACCATGGATGATTTTTTTTGAATGGTCTTGGTTATTAAGCACTTATTATCTCTCATAACTTTAAGTATTTTTATTTCTTTCGTTATATGACTTGCATACATAGCTCTCAAAGTATCACATCGCTAGTAAGTATGCGGTTGAAGTCCGCATTGACAGCATACCTCCGATAATCTGCAAGGTTTGTTTTCTGCTAGATTGCTTCATCCGAGTTTCCCAGCCACCTACAAAAGATAGTCCCTTTTATCTGGTTCAGTGAAGAGTGTAGGATAAATAGAAGCTTGGTACCATGGATATCAGTGGACTTGGAATTTAGAAATTTTATTCCTGAAGTTCTGGTAAAAGATCAAATACGGTAATTATTGATGTTGAAAATGTCTGAGTTTTATTTTTTAGAGAAAAGTTTATCTGGCTTACCTTTAGGTTGGTATTTGGGTCTGTAGAGATAATCAGATAGCTTGGATAATCAGAAATTTTAGTGAAAATTGCGGAGGAGTTAATAAATTGATTAATTGATATTATCGCGGTTCTTTTTTTATGAATATTGTTGTTGTTGTTGTTCTTGTTCTTTGGTATGTTCTGTACCATGATTGTCAGATGAGTACGTAAGTTGGGGAGCTGGTTAGTGGCAAGAGGAAGGTCTGTTGGCTCAAAATTCATGAAGACGTTCTTTATTTGCAGATAATATCTTTGCACCAATACTGTTGCACTAACCTATGTTTTGAATTCCAATTGCCGCGGCCGACAAGCACCTTCTCATTGAGTGTGGCCTAATACGGAGAGTTACGTGACCTAGGTGCCTGTAGAATCGTGGTGAAAGACAAAAATTGATACTACGGGAATCGGAGTGCGCTATGGTGTTAAAACACACTGTGCCCAAAAATGATGAGGCGCCTTAGGCAATAACGTAGTGGCAGAGGTTAATACCCATATCGCAGGTACGGTCACCGAATCACTGGTGGGAGATACTGGTAATTATCTCGGACTCTGTCACTGCTTATGACAGTAGAGGTTTAGATAGGCCTCTGCACTAACAGTTGGATTCATCATCTTATAACTGCTTACTGACTGTAAACTGCCAGTAATGATGGTGGATTGATTGAACGTAACTCAATCAATATGGTCGTAAGCGACTTGTGGTTCTATGTTAAACGACAGATAAGTCATGTTAAATAATATATTATAACTGCCACGGCCGACAAACATATATACAACAATATACTACACTAGTCAACTGAAAACAACCGAGCTAATAATGGAAAACTAGGTCTTTTAATGAGAGAAAAACAGAAAAAAATCTAAGTAACCGGATTGAGTCCTCACTCAATAAAGTAACCCAGAAAAATTGACTGAAAATGCTTGATTTCTTTTTATTACTTTACAACTTTAAAAACCTTTTCAAGCCTCACACTACTTCCCTATTCCAGGCTTCGATGTAACTTGACTTCCCATCAGTTTTTGTCTTCTATAAAACATATCGACTAAAATTGACAGATTTTCTTTTAATAAAGATTATCAAAATTTAATCAAGCTTTTTGCAAAAGAGATTTTTAGATAATTTAATGGAGATTTTTCTGCCTGTCCTGTTGCAGTCTGTGAGATTTGATTAAATTCGAAATTTTCAGTAAATACGAAATGTTTAATCATATCACCAAGCATAATAGTAGGTGTACTCGAAAACTGAAATTTTCATATTTGATCATAGAGCAAATATTGGGCAAAAAACAAAATGCAGTTACTCTAAGGGAACTAGTTTGTTCCGAGTAACAGTATCGGTAACAGTAACTCAGGAAATCAGCCGAGCATAACCACTCAATCAGTGCAGTGCAATTTTCTCCTACACCCAGTTATCCATACCATTTGGTTCATCTGGTCATCCGGTTCTTGTCATCGTCATGTTTTCCACTCAATTTCTGACCAAATTGCTGATTGCAGCCAACCTCACGACCGGAAATTATTTGGTTCAACTAAATCCGGTGTGACTCCGGCCTGAGGACCAACCTTCGACAATAGTAAACGCATTCCGAATTGTTCACCTCCTGCTGGAGCTGACCAGAGACCACGATACTTTCCATGTTTGTAAGTTGGCACTACTGAAATTATGGTGAACTGGCGTTTTTCTCACTCACTCTCGTTTCTGCTTCCTGGTTCCTAGCTGATCAAATGCCGGCTGTGTTTGCTAGCTTGTGTTTGTTCAAGTTTATGATTGACATGATAAGGATTCGTGTGCATTTGTCGGTAGATAAGTGGGAATATCAATAAGAGTACAATGAACGATAAAACAGCAGAACGTTTGCTTCTAATGAAAATTGGAGGATGCATCAACAACTATTTGGATTGTTGTACAATTTTATTGTCAAATAATAGATATCCAACAAGTTGTTTTTAACAAAATTCTATCTTTTATTGTGATTATATTATTAATTTTCAGTTAATTTGAAAAAAAAAAACAAAATTCATATCGAGTATTTCAGTAAAAATTTTCTATTTTTCTAATTTGAAAAGTTAATATTGTTACTATATTTTGTGAAAAATTACAAATATTTTTGCAAAATTATCAGCTTTACATTTAGTATCTGAAAGGAAATAGTTAAAATATTTTTATTTCGAAATTGTTTTCGTAAAATATACTTAAATTAACCTAAATCTAAATGGAATTAATACTTAACTGCCTATTACTTTTACGGTTGTAATGTACGAGGTCTGTTCAAAAAATATCGTGAATTTTGTGTTTTTTTTTTCAAAAATTATTTATTTTTGTCCCCCTTCAAAGTAATCCTCACCAGATATTATACACTTGTGCCAACGTTTTTTCCAATCCTCGAAGCACTTCAAAAAATCATTTTTTGTGTTCTTGTTCAGCTCTGCCTTCGATGCCATCTTTATCTCCTCTTCAGTTTCGGGAACAAGAAAAAGTCACAGGGGGCCAGATCTAGGGAATATGATGGCTGCGGCATTATAAATGTGTTGTTATTGGTGAAAAATGGCAAAAGTCAATTTTTGTTTTTCCACAAATCCGGGCGATTCTGGCGGATTGCTTCGCGCACATAACTTGCAGGTAATATTCCTTATTGACCGTTCTACCCTGTGGCAAGAACTCCTGATGCAACACGCCCCTGTAATCGAAGAAAACTGTAAGCAACACCTTCACATTCGACCGAACTTGGTCTTGGCTCGTGGGGGTGCTTCAATTGGGATGATTGAGCTTTGGTTTCAACGTCATAACCATAAACTCATTATTCGTCGAAATTGAGCAAAAATCGAAGATGAGCCAAAACACGTGCAAGCAAAGCAGCTGTCAAAAATTAACTGAACAATCAAAATGGCCGAACTTGTTGGCAAAAGTGAGAGATATGAGTACAAACATAACGCCACAAAAAAACGAACATCGAATATACGTAATCCGCGGAAATTCAAAATTCGCGATACTTTTTGCAACAGACCTCGTATAAGTACGAATTGATTAGAAGGATCTAGATCTAGTTAAGGCTTTAGAGTAAGTAATTGAAGAATATGCAAAGTTTCATTAATGCACACCATTAATTTTCAGTAATCGCTTTATAAATAGAGCGATTAGGATAATTTTTGGAAAATTTCAATGTCAGGTAACGTATCTCAACACCGTTAGACTATCACGATGCCTCCTCTCTCAAATTTCCAGTTAGTAAATTTCAGCTGAAATAATACACTAATATTACTAACAGCGCCATCTGTTGTATTTTTTTATAAACTGAAAAGATAATACGCATATCGTGAGTAGAAATCATATGATCAAAATATCATATGATTTCTACTCACGATATGCGTATAAAAAAAATTCAGTACACTTAAATTATGTGTACAAAAAAATCATATGATCAAAATATCAGTTGGAAGGGCTGCATCCGAACGGTAAAATTTCATCAAATTTATTGCACAAAAAAACCAAAGGCGGCTCGTAGTGCCATTTTGTTAATGGTAAAGAAAGGTCAATCACATTCAATTTTGCAATAAAAAGTTCGTTAACATGTCATGATATCGTTCAGAAATTACTGCAAGGACATTTTTAGGCTTATTTTCAAAAAAGAATGGGTCCATAAAGCCCATTAAAAAGCGACTTTTTTTTTTTAGAATATATCGGTTTTTAGTAAAACATGAGGGTTTTTTGCACCTCAAATTTGGCGATTTTATTTGTTAACATAGTCATTGATGCAAAAACGTGCTTCGTCACTAAAAATTATTTTTGGTAAATAATTTTTGTAGTAAATTTGTATGATTAAAATGCATTGTTCTGTTTTTATTGAGTCTAAAACTAAAAAATTCTGGACCACAATTAATTACATAAATTCTTATTTATGACCGCTTTTCTCTATAAATCATTGCTAAGATCTTATGGTCTCTAGTTAATCGAAGATGTTCTACACCTCAGTTGTTATTTTTAATAAATTGTACGTTCGATTTTCAACAATTCCAAGTAGTACTGATTATAGTAAATGCTAATCAGAAATTACAAAAGGTTAGAATAGAAATTCTTAGCTTAGTTAAATTTGGCTGAGCAAGACGTCTTTTTTTATAAATTCTAATTAATATTTGCTTCATAAAATCTTTGTAGACGCTCTATCTGCATGAGTCCAAACCACTTCCTTACAAAATGTTTCTTGGACTTTTAGAGGACTAATAAGGGTTATTCCTTAGAAAACTTCAGATAGGAATCTATTGGGTTGGCAACTAATTACTTAATTCTTTTGTTACGTTAACGTGTTAAAAGCACCTAACCTATATTGTTTTCTTGTTGTTTGGACTTCCGCCTTTAATTTAGTAAAAAATTGTATCGTTTAGCTATTTAGTTTTGTTTTCATCCACATTCAAAAATGAAAGGACAAGACGTGCATTGTAGACATATTTTATTGTATTATTTCCGAAAAGGCAAGAACGCTTCGCAGGTACATAAGAAGTTATGTGCCGTATATAGGAATGAAGCCTTGAAAGAAAGGCAGTGTCAAAATTGGTTTACTAAATTTCGTTCTGGGGATTTTTCACTAAAAAATGCGCAACGATCGGGACGTCCAGTTGAAGCTGATGAGATCCATATTAAGGCCATTATCGATTCAGATCGTCATAGCACAACACGTGAGAGTGCAGAAAAGCTTAACAACGTTAATCGGGAACGATCGTTGGTTATGCAAGATGACTCAGACGACATCAAAAGCTGAGATGCACCAAAAGAAGATTATACTGTCAGTTTGGTGGGATAATAAGGGAATTGTGCACTTCCACCGTGTACGTTCAACAACTCGTCAAACTGAACAATGCAGTTCAAGACTGCCAAAATTGGCAAATCGTAAGTGTGTTGTTTTCCAGCAATGACAATGCAAAGCCGCACACATCTTTGGTCACTCACCAAAAATTATTGGAATTAGGTTGGGATGTGTTGTCACATCCACCATATAGCCCTGACCTAGCACCTTCAGATTACCATTTATTTCGTTCCATGCAGAACTCCTTAAATAGTAAAATTTTTAATGACGCGGATATGATGTAAAATCACATTTAATTCAGTTTTTTGCTAGCAAAAGTAATAATTTTTACGAACACGGAATTATGATATTGCCTGAAAGACGGCAAAGGGTCATCGAGTAAAGTTATATTTTTAAGTAAAAATTTTGAATTTTTCTTCTTATTTAAAATCCGCAATCACTTAGTTGCCAACTCAATACATTGTAATAAAAAAGCTCTTCTCAATAAATCGCAATCGTATTTTCATACCTTATTTTTCAGTAGGTATTCTCTTTGATTTTGTATTAGGTAAAAGTAGTTACTTTTTTTTTAGACAAATTTGGCCTCAAAGTTTAATTATGACAAGTTCAAAAGTAATTTTTTTTAAATTTTAACTTCCCTCTGACTTTTCGACATTAATTAATAATTTTAATTGCTATACTCAAAATTAATTAATATTATACGTGATTATTAGTTAAAACAATAATTTTTTTCTTCTAATATTGCCACCGAGGAGTATGGTATCTAAAAACGTAAAGCTATCACAAAAATTAACTACCATAAAAAAATAAAATTGTGAACCATCTCTCATACTTAACGTGGGTGGTAGTAATTAATTTTAGCCAACGCACAAGTACATTATTTAAATCCAGCTCCACCTGCACCGTAATGGATTTATATATCTTCGAAATTACACTTTCTACTAATTTGGCAGTATGTAAAATTGATCTTAACCACATCAAAGTAATGGGAAATGGAGAATAAACGTTGTTGGGATGTGTGTGATTAAATGGCAGGTGAACGCAGTCAAACCGACAAAGCAGCCACACAGACCACCTCATCTACGACATTCGATAGAAGGATATGTGATGTCCTTTTATCTTTAGGTATTAGGTATTAGGTATTGGATTTGTGTTTAACAACAACCCATTAATAATCCTATTCGATGAATTTTCTCATATTAAGTTAGATGGAATGGCATTAAATGAGCTGAAAAGGGCTATTACCAGTGCTGTCGGTATCGTTTGCTGTTAGAAAATATACTCTGACTTTTGTGTAATTAATTTACATACTTTCATGATTAATTTTCATTAAAGTTTACTTGTTGTGGAATAGAACGCACTATTATACCTTGAAGACTGGGTGTTTATCAACAGTTTCATGTTGAAATTTTATTTAAATCGAAGATGCAATTATTTATAGTCACAATTGCTTTCGGAAAAATTAGAGATTTTTGCAGAATTGAGTTGATTTTTTCTGTTTTCATAAATATTAATAGATTTACGTAGGACTCTAGCACGCCTGCGATGGTAATGTTTGTATGATGATTCGGCTGTTCACCGATTATTTTCTCCATGTCCTTTTTTCAACCGATAAAACATGAACAATGGAAGAACACATATTCGTATTCTCGATTGTGAGCTGACACTTAGGGTATACCGTATCAACGTTCACCATGTCCTGTCAGAAATTACACCATAAAAGTATAAATGTACTCTTAGGGAACCTTTAGTTTTTTCGGACTAGAGACGAGGTGTGTTCAAAGAGTATCACAAATTTAGAATTTCTGCGGGTTACGTATATTCGATTTTCGTTTTTTTGTGGCATTATGTTGGTACCCATGTTTCTCACTTATGCCGACAAGTTCGGCCATTTTGAATGTTCAGTTAATTTTTGACAGCTCCTTTGCTTGCAAGTGTTTTGGCTCGTCTTCGATTTTTGCCCATTCCAAAAAATGGATCAAAGAATCTGTTTTGGGAACAAGAAAAAGTCACAGCTAGCCAGATCTGGGGAATACGGTGGCTGCGGCATTATGAGTGTGTTATTTTTGGCAAAAGTCAATTTTTGTTCTTCCACAAATTAGGGCGTTTCTGGTGGATTGCTTCGCGCATCACGGCCCTGCAATGGAAGAAAATTGAGAGCAAAACCTTCACATTCGACCGAACTTGGCGCACATTTTTTCGGTCTTGGCTCGTGCGGCAGCTTCCATTGCGATGATTGAGCTTTGGTTTCCACGTCATAACCATAAACACATGATTCATCACCAATTATGACCCTCTGGAGGAAATTTGGGTCGTCGCGGATAGAGTCCAGCAGCTCATTAGCAATGTTAATGCAACGATGTTTTTGGCGAAAATGGGCACAAATCGAAGACGAGCCAAAACACTTGCAAGCAAAGCGGCTGTCAAAAACTAACTGAACATTCAAAAAAGCCGAACTTGTCGGCATAAGTGAGAAACATGAGTACTAACATGACGCCACAAAAAATCGAAAATCGAATATACGTAACCCGCGGAAATTCAACATTCGCGATACTTTTTGAACAGACCTCGTATACTAGTGCTTTTGATAAGTAACTACAACAAAAGCTTTCATGAAAAAAATTTCAGTTACCATAATTTTTTTCCGAGATCATACCTTCGGTGGCCCACTTCTCCAATAACCTCTTTCGTTCCACGTGGCTCTGTCAGAAATCACATCATGCGTCCATCTTCCTTTAATCGATAAACCCCAGTGTCATTGCTATCTCGGCACTATCTCATTTCTTTACTCCCTATTGATAGTGTGCCAGTAATATTATATGATTTAACGTGACTTATCTCTCATTAAACATAAAACCACGAGTCGCCTACGACCATAGGGGTTGAGTTACGTTCAATCAACCCACCACCATTACTGGCAGTTTACAGTCATTAACCAGTTACAAGTTGATTAATCCAACTGTTAGTGGCAAGGCCTATCTAAACCTCTACTGTCATAAGCAGTGACAGTGCCCGACAGAGTTACCAGAATCTCCCACCAGCGATCCGGAGACCGTAACCGCGATATGGGTATTAACCACAACCATGACGTTGCTGCCAAAGGCGCCTCACCCTTGTCGGGCACAGTGTGTTTTAACACAATGGGATACCCCGATTCCCGTAGTTCCAATTTTTGTTTTAAGAGCAATTCGGTCTGTACTCTGCTCATTGAGCTACGAGAAGGAATCTTGTAAATTCCTAGGCATCGCCAAGTCAGCTCAGCTACGCGGTTTCGCAAAGACCCGAAAGTATAATCGGAATCAACATTGCTTCATTCCAAGGTAGCTTCACCATATGCTATAGTCAACATTCGGAATGCGTCCGAACAATTAATTTTGTTTTTACACAAAATTTGATACAGATTCTTTGATCCATTTTTTGTAATGGACAAAAATCGAAGAGCAGCCAAAACAAGTGCAAGCAAAGCAGCTGTGAAAAATTAACTGACCATTCAAAATGGCCGAATTTGTTAGCATAAGTGAGTCACATGAGTACCAACATGGGTGATATGGGAAAAGAGCCTTCATTCCTTTGCTTAGAAAGTCTGGACATGTTGTTTTAGTTGGCTTAAAGCACTTTTTAGGCTTAGTCAAACAGAACTTCTCTTAAATTCTATTTGATTTTATTCTTAGAGATAAACAACCTTGAAATGAGCATTTAAAACCTGTATTTTCTCTTATGACTATATATAAAAACATCAAATTTTGATTATGCCATTTAAGTAAAATACGTTTTTGTAATTTTGCCTTAAAAAGGAAAAAATGCTTATAAATAAATAAGATAGTTTTTAGTTCTCGCCGTCAAAAATATCCCTTTTCATAGTTTTGTTTTTGTTCCAAAAAGTCTGTTTGGGACGCAAGAAATCTATACATTTCGTCTTTTAATTTTATAGTATAGAAGAGATATTTTTTTGAGCTTAAGAAGTCCACAATAATTAGAAAATATGTTTTGTATATTTAAGCAAAAAAGCAATATTTTCGAAAAATGATAATAATAATGTCGAAGAAAATTCAGATAGAAATAGTTCGCATCAAAAATAAAATTCAGAGTGAAATTTAATAATTTAAAATCTTTTTCGTCATTTTCTAAAAAAAAGCGCAGTGAATTTTTTTTTAAATCCTATTTTTGTCAAAAAATTAAAATTTTTAAGATTTTTTTAGCAAATGTTTTTGAGAAATTCTTTTTACTTATAATTTTTTAGAAATCTTAAGGAAAACTCAATTCAGAATTTATTTTTAATTAAAATGAATTAAAATTACAACAATTTTATGTAAAAGGTTTTTTTTTCTTTTACCAAAACAACAATACTCTTTCAAGGTTTCTCAGACATAATATTTTTTATTAGTCGATTGACTAGAAAAATAGGACATTTTTTGTATGGAAAAACTAGACCTCTTCTATTTATAGACGAATTTAAGAAAAAAAAAAGTTCTACATTTTCTTTCCCTTTTCTTGCATGTGTTGACGAAAAATTGCTTACATTTTAAAAAATCAGGAAAATCAATGCTCTAAAAAGGTATGAGATATTTTTTTCAAACACTTCTTCTACCTTTACCCTAATTTTCCCAACTACATCAATAATCATAATACGCATTGTACAATTTCTGTTTACTGTTTGTTATGGATGAACAAGATTGTCCTATTTTTTGGCTAGTGACCTCTTTGCATAGTAAAAAGGATATTTTCCATTTAGTCCTTATTTTCATTCATGCCAAGCTAGCTCAATTTTTCAGGTTATGCTGTTGTTTGGTCTCAGATGTCAAATTTTAAAAGGGTAGTTACTAGATGAATAGTATAGTTGTGATGAAGAGGGGGATGGGGGGTAGTTATTAGGTAAAATTTTTATGTAGCAAACACTCAACGAAATCGTATTCAAATATTCTGTCGATATCATCACACACTACACTACCCAACAATAAATACCAGAAAGGATTCATGCTGAAATCATTTAAAATAGGTGACTAGGCAGATTTTCTTCCATTTATTCATTTCGAATTTAAATAAATTTCCTATATTCTAAAAAAAAATGAACTTTTCTTTGATGAAATATATAAATTGTCTCCTAGTAGTTTTTTGTAGTTGTTTTGTTAAATTTATTTTTAAAAAATTTTTCTTTAAAATTGGTCGAAAAATTTCCACCCTCTCGATAGTATTGGGTGTAAGGGAAAGTTCCATCCTTTTTGAACATTTGCACTTGTATGCGTTGTCGATTCTTAGCGAGAATTCTGATTCGACTGAAATCGATTTAAACCGTTAGATTACGGTATGGTTGATGGTTTATAGACATTTTTTTGTATTTTTGTTAGTTTTTTTAAAGTTGTAAAACAGTCAACATGTGTAAAGAAAGAGTGCATATGTTTTGGTGATGAAAAGTGGTTAGTTTATAAACATTTGGTAAGAAAAAGGGCATATGTTTAAAAAGGGGAGACACCACCGACCACATCCAAAGCTGGCGTGCATCAAAAGAAAGTTGTGTTGTGTTGCTGAAAGAAAATTAAACGGTCGATGCTGATCGTTACTATTCGCAACTTGATGTTTTGAATAAAGAAATTCAACGTAAATGTTAATATTTGGCTAATAGAAAATATGTTACCCTTCGTCATGACAACGCTAGACCGTACGTGGCAAGAAAACCCGTACAAAAAATTATAAAACCCGTACAAAAAATTGTAGATCTGTTCAGGTCGCTGGAAAACTTTCTTGATGGAAATGAATATATAAATTATGAGGATGTCCAAATGACAGTGGAAAAATACTTTGCGTCCAAAAACAAGGACTTTTTTTTTAGGATACTGGATAAGCTGCCAGAACGCTGGCAGACAGTTATAACTAATAAAAGAAATTAAATAGGGTTTTCCAAAAGGAGTGATTTGATTTCTTTTCAACAAAAAAAAATACTAATTGTTAAGGAAATTCAAATGTTTTTTATTTAATATGAAGTACAATCGATACAATTAAGTTTTGAATAAAACGTCACTCAAATGGCCTCCACGACTTCTTTTGCAGGAACGAATTCGATGAACCCAGTTTTCGAGCACTTTTTGCACTAAAGCAAGTCGTACGTGTATGTCATGAATAGCACGTTCAATATTGACTTCTAAAGCTTGAAGAAAATCTGGTTTATTGCTGAAGACCAATGGCTTCAAATAACGCCACAAGAAATAGTCTAATGGTGTTAAATCACAACTTCTTGCAGGCCATTTAATGTCACAATTTCTTGAAATAATCGAATATCCAAACTTTTCTTGCAATAATTCGGTTGTTGCACGTGCTGTGTGGCACGTAGCCCCGTCTTGTTAGAACCAAATGTTGTCAAAATCAATATTCTCACTACTTATGTACCTTTTAGACACAGAATTGAAATATTTTTTTTTATACGACTTTTTAATTAAAACTAAACGTACAAAAACGCGTATTAATTAATAATAAACAAACTGATAATGTTAGAAAAAAAAACGTAATATCAAAAATAGGAGGGGATTTATTCAGCCTATTCCAACTTTTTGAAATTTTTTCTTTACTATTTATTAGAGACTTGATTGCTTTGGTGTTGGAGTTCTGTGTAACATTTTCTGAAGCATCTAAATTTTTTTAATTGGGAATTTTACAAAAAGACATCAAAGTGGGGATAATTGGTTTTTGAAATATATGCACTTGCATAGTTTCAGTTCAATTAGGTAGTATTTTAAGCACACTGAAGAGTATTTCTGAAAAAGTACCTTCTGTGGTGTTCCTACAAACAAAAATTATTTCCATAAATCTTTCTTAAAAAGTACCTAAAATAAAGGGTTTTCGAATAAGAGTGATATGATTTCTTTTTAAAAAAAACACACTAATTGTTACGGAAATTCAAATGTTTTTATTTAATGTAAAGTACATTTGATACAATTAAGTTCTGAATAGAACGTCAGTCAAATGGCCTCCACGACTTCTTTTGCAGGAACGAATTCGATGAACCCAGTTTTCAAACACTTTTTCCACTAAATCAAGTCGTATGTCATGAAAAGCACGTTCAATATTGACTTCGTAAGCTTAAAGAAAATCTGTTTTATTGCTGAAGACCAATGGCTTCAAATAACCCCACAAGAAATAGTCTAATGGTGTTAAATCACAACTTCTTGGAGGCACGTAGCCCTGTCTTGTTGGAACCAGATGTTGTCAAGATCAACTTCTTTCAATTTCGGCCATAAAAAGTTGGTTATCATCGATCTATACCGATCTCCATTGACAGTAACGGTGTTACCAGCTTCATTTCGAAATAAGAACGGACCGATGATTCCACCAGACCAAAAACCACACCAAACTGTCAATTTAGGTGAATGTAATGGGTGTTCATGAATAATTTGTGGATTTTCTTTGCACCAGAATCGACAGTTTTGTTTATTTACCGCACCACTCAGATGAAAGTGAGCCTCATCGGAGAAGATAATTTTCTTAAATTGGAGAACGATTATTTCGATAATATAATTGAATAATTTGTAGACGTTGTTCTTGCGTATATTTCTCCATGATGAAATTGTATACATTACTGAATACAGTAAAAAAAAACAGATCATGACATATTACAAATGGCCAAAACGTCACTTAGAAATCATATCACTCTTATTGAAAAACCCTATATTTTAGATTAATTTTTGAATAAAATGTGAAAAAAAATTTAGTTTTTTCTTTAGAAAAAAACGCCAGAACTTTCCCTTATACCCAATATTTTACAGGTGGTAACTGTTGTTATTATAAATTTTCACAGAGGTAACTATTTTTTTGGATCAGTGACTTGGAAAGAATGCTTCTTACTTTATGTAGAATTAATTTTAGGCTAATTTAATTGAAATTTATTTATTATTAAAAATTGATTTTTTATTTAAACTAGATTAAAATGATCTGAAACTGTTCTTTTTCAAGAACTAATTTTTTTATGCATAGGACATCGCCAATATCTATTATTAATTTTATTTTCGAAATCATTTTAAATTATTATTAAAGTTGAGTGCAGTGTTTTTTAAACAATAATTCTTTTATAAATTATGCCAAAATTCACCTGAATTATGAATTTTGCACAAATGGTCGTAACCAATTATAGGAATATTTGGGTATCAATTACAGATTCGTATACATCTCAGATGAAAATAAGTTCGAAAAATACTGTTCCACCTATTGTGTCGAGGTTGCAGAAATGTCACACACAGTTTGTTTTACACAAAACTTTATCTTTTCTTTTAAGATAATATTAAATCTTTCAATAAGGAATACTTTCTTAGAAAAATCAAATTCTATTTATCTATTTTGCTATACATTTTTCCGGAAATTGTTATAGCTCTCAAGTAAACTTTTTAAAAAAAATTGATTTAATTAATTTAAAAATTTTATGTTAACACATATTTGCCGTTATTGGTTTGAAACACTATTATCAATCCTGATTTAAAAAAATTGCATTCCTATTTATCCCACCATCCTTATCATCCTTTAGCAAGAGAAATTTTCACTCCCCATTCTTCCATTATAGGCCAATCAAGTTTTAAAATGGTAATGGCCTCGTGATTTATTAAATATATAAAATAAATAATCAGGTTCTTGGGGAGACATCGATGGGTGTTTGCCCCTACATGTCTTCATGTACTGGGATTTTTATCTAAAAAGAAACTGCCTGTTACAAATTAAATGTAGTTGTAGATAACCTAAGTTAGGTTGGGCTGTAGACTAATTTGCTCGTCTCCAGAGAATATCGATGATAATCGACCCCAAGTCACAGGTACGCCTGATCCTCCACATTTGCTTAACCTCAAATGTTCTCTTATATCAGACTGCATATCAGACTGTGAGAATCTCATAAAAATATGCTTCTTGTACTCAAAATGCACGAATATATATCGTGAAGAGTAAATGAAGACTTTTTTAAACTTTTTTATCATTTTTTTTTAGATAACAAATTATTTTCTTAAAGTTCATTTTTGCTAAACAAAAAATTTTTTTAAAGAAGACTAGGGGGCTCCGCCCCTTTGGGAAATTTGTTTTTATTCAAAGCAGTTCTTAACAGCTTAAGTAACTTAGAAATACTAAACAATGTTACTTTTGATCTGTAATTAAATTTTTTCTAAAGGAGTGAGTAATGTCGCAGGTTTTTTTAAAAAATTACTTTGATTTAAAGCAGCTTTTAGGACACTGTAAATTTGAAAATTTTCCAAAGTACTCAAAATCAATTTTTTTTAAAGAATGTTTATCTAAGTTCTACTTTTATCTTATCACTCATTTTTTTTTCAAAGTAAATATTTTATGACTGCTCAATATTGGATTGTTCCAATATTTTGGAAAATACCAAAAGCTGCTCAATTTAAATACTTGTGACTCATAAACTAAAGAAGCTCCTTGAAAATTTAACATGACTTTTATGAAAGGTTACATTTACGACAAATAGAGTTATTAAAACCATATTTTTCCAAGGATTATGTATTAAACATATAACCGTCGAATATCAAATATTTAACACCATAAACTTGATTTGCCAATAGAAAATATTTTGATTTACTTTAAAAATAAATCAAGAGAAAAGTAAAATTTAGCATTCGATGATATATTGCCCACATTGAAATATGACTGTAATCTGGTGTATTATCTTTGAATTTGCAATGGGCATCAATCATTGGTGGAGTATGTAGAACGCGCGGCGGCTCTATTGTGTGTACAACGCGTGCAGAAACCAAAAAGACAATTGCCAAAGCCTGAATCGTGTGCCATTAATTTGAAAATTGCGGGCATGATGTCAGGATACGTCTGCACTAATTAACTCAAAACTAAATCCGAACGTAATTTTAGCTAATCGGGTAAAACGAGCTCGCATTCATATTACGATTATTATGAGTACGACTATTATTCGAGAATAGTTGGTATAATGTTGGTTTCAGCCGGTGATACAATCGAACGTGCTCCTTCCCTATTTGGGAATGGAGCATTAGAAGCGAAAAAGCTTTGCTTAGAGAGAGGTGGTAGCACGCGCACAAGAGCCACCGTTTAGCAACACAGTGCCTTCTCTAACAAATGAGGTTGATTTATCAAACTGTAATTAGTGTCATACTCGTACATACCGAACGTTCATAAATCACATTCCCTATTTGTGTATGTGTGTATGTAATTAATTTGCTTGTCATATGTTATTTAGGGGTATTGGTCGAAATTTAAAGACAACGACAGAAACCAAAAATGGAATATCATCGGCCCCCAATGTACCCACCAGGACTCGATGTTGATAATAATCGGAGGCGAAAACAAGTTCATTATTAATCCATACCAACTGCACCGTGTTCCAGATGAGCTCTTTGTATTTAGTTGTACTCTTTATGAAATTTTTTTAAGGCATTTTCGACAATCGTGTACTTTAGAGGGTTTCGATTAAATTTTATAAAATGTCAAAATTATGGATGCAGCGTTTCCCGTTACTGCATAATAATATTCAACTATTTAATAGAATTATAGATTGAAGTTTAAGGTAAAGAGGGGGGGGGGACTACTACTGTATACCTTTAGTCGGTCTGTTTTGTACTTCAAATTAGGTAATTTTATATGTTCGCGTATCTAAGGACGTGAGGTTCATTTGGCAAAAATTTTGAACCAATTTTTGATAATATAAAAATTTGGGCTTTGTCATGAATATGTTCCAACCTTAAAGAAAATTATTAAATGTCAATGCGGAAGAAGAGCCCTCCTTATCATATAGGAGTCTTGTCTAAGATTTATGCTTCAATCCGAAGTATGGACCTGGAAAATATTCACCGATCCATTATATTTGGCTCAAATGGTAAAACGATTAAAACTACATTTTCAAGACAGGTTATCTATAAAAAAAGAAGAAATCTTTACACTTAGTCATTAGAAGTATCTCGACGCACTCTCTTATCATGCTGTCAATATTTGAGTTTAAAAGTTGGTGAATAATAGAACTTAAAGTGGGAATTTGGTTGGATTAGAAAGCTCCTCAGACACATATAAATTTAAGTTTTCGACTGCTAAACTTTTCCATTCCTTTATCGACGTAACTGAGACTGATATACAAGGTCTGTTCAAAAAGTATCGGTTTTAATTTTAAACACTTCTTTAATTTTTTAAGTCAGGTAGTTTTAAATTTTTTTGACGGTTTTAATTTTAAACACTACTTTTGGGCTTAGATACACAGGTTATTGGCAAGGGCTTTGCTTTTAGTGAGGTATTGTAGGTACTGTAGTAATATTTTCCTGAAAATAAATATATTCTAAAATAATAAACAGGGGTTTTTTAACAAATAATTGTTTGCCTTTGCGATTGGGTTGTGGAAAATAGACGAGGTCTGTTCGAAATGTATCGCGAATTTTGTGTTTTTTCAAAAATTATTTATTTATTTATGAATATCTATTTTGCCCCCTACAAAATAATCCCCACCAGATATTATACATTTGTGCCAACGTTTTTTCCAATCCTCGAAGCACTTCAAAAAATCATTTTTTGTGATCTTGTTCAGCTCCTCCTTCGATGCCGTCTTTATCTCCTCAATCGTAATGTAGCGTCGTCCTTTTAGGCGCTCTTCAGTTTCGGGAACAAGAAAAAGTCACAGGGGCCCAGATTTGGGGAATATGATGGCTGCGGCATTTTTAGTGTGTTGCTTTTGGCCAAAAATTCGCATACAAGCAACGAAGCGTTAGCAGGGCCTTATAATGGTGCAAAATCCAATTTTTGTTCTTCCACAAATTCGGGCGTTTCTGGCGGATTACTTAGCGCAACCTGCGCATAACTGGCAGATAATATTTCTTATTGACCGTTCTACCCTGTTGCAAGAACTCATGATGTACCACGCCACTGCAATCGAAGAAAACTGTTAGCAAAACCTTCACATTCGACCGAACTTGACGCGCTTTTTTCGGTTTTGGCTCGTGCGGTAGCTTCCATTGTGATGATTGTGCTTTGGTTTCCATGCCATAACCATAAACCCATGATTCGTCACCAGTTATGACCGTCTGGACTAAATTTGGGTCGTTACGGACAGAGTCCAATAGCTCCTTAGCAATGTTAACGCAATGATGTTTTTGGTCGAAACTGAGCAATTTTGGTACGAATTTCCCGGCGACCCTTCTCACGGCCAAATCATTGATAAAAATCGAATGGTACGAGTCCATACTATTTTTTTTCACTTCATCAATATTTTCTTCTGTTGTTGACGTGCTCGGGCGTCCGGCACGCTTTTGTTGTCAGAGGGCCGACAAAATGTGAACGACAAAAAGCGTGCCAGACGGTTCTGCTTACAGTTTTCTTCGATTAGATTTGTGGACGCCCGGATTTGTGGAAGAACAAAAATAGGCTTTTGCACCATGATAACGCCCCTGCTCACGCATCGTTGTTGTCCGCGAATTTTTGGCCAAAAAAAAACACTTATAATGCCGCAGTCACCGTATTCCCCAGATCTGGCCCCCTGTGACTTTTTCTTGTTCCCGAAACTGAAGAGCCCCATGAAAGGATGACGCTACGCTACGATTGAGGAGATAAAGACGGCATCGAAGGAGGAGCTGAATAAGATAAAAAAAATGTGATATTGTTCAGCTCCATTTTAAGTGCTTCGGGGATTGGGAAAAACGTTGGCATAAGTGTATAATATATGGTGAGGATTATTTTGAAGGGGACAAAATAGATATTCATGAATAAATAAACAATTTTTGAAAAAACCCAAAATTCGCGATACTTTTTGAACAGACATCGTATAGTAAAATAGAGTCTTTAACAACAGAGCAACGTTTTTTAATCATCCAAACTTACTATTAAAACGAAAATTCTATAAAAAATGACATTTCATCGAAAAGAGTATTTAATGACAAACAATAACAAACAAAATGTTCAAATCTAGGGCTCGAAAAAACCTCATGTAATTTGATAGAAACTGATGCATTCTAAAAGAAGTTATTGTTTGGTGTGGTTTATTGGCTGGTGGAATCATTTGGCCATTCTTCTTCGAAAATGATCGTGAAGAGGTCCTTGCAGTTATTTATGAATGATATTATGACATGTTAATTAACTTTTTATGTTCGAAATTAACTGAATCGAATGTGATTAACTTTTGTCAATCGAAATGGCACTGAGAGCCACCTACCCATTCGATGAGAAATTATATTTGAAAAACTCATCAAAAATTTTGATATTTAAATGCAGACCTGCACTTTGAAAGGAAAAGTTTATGTCAATAAACCAAAAACAATATTCGATAAGAAATTAGATTTGGAAAACTCATCAAAAATTTTGATATTTAAATGCAGACCTGCAAACTGAGTCGTGGTGGTCATATGAATAATATTAGTTTTCTTGCAAAATTAGAATTATATAAGAATTTATAAGATCTCACCACTAAACTAGTCATCAAATATGAAGATTATAATTAAAAAGTAAGAAGAATAAAACTCGATTGATACTTTTATGTGTGCTAAAATGCATACTAGTATGAGCTCATTCCAAAAAAAAATCATTTTTATTAATAAAATATAAAATGTCAACTAAATAAAAACAAAACGATACGACATCGTTTCCACTATCAATCTAAACTGATTTATGAAAATTAGAATAAGTTCCATAAATAATTTTGTATTTTTCTTTCCAAGCTTATTTTTTTTATTTGGAAAATAAGATCTCAAAAACAATAGAGCTTATAAATTATTTACTTAAAAAGTTTCCCCAATACTATCCGTCATGGTATTCAAAATTTAAAAAAAAAATAACAGAAATATACCCTTTTAAAAGTAAAAAAAAATATCAATGAATTCATTTCTTTTAAATATAGTTGAAGTTGGATATGCATTATCCTAGAAAAGATACCTCCACACACATCAAAATTTTATATTCTAAACACGTACAATGCATAAATTTGAAATTTTTTTTAAAAACTTAAATTAAACGAAGAAACAACTACCAAACAAATACTAGTTATAATATTATGTTATAGGATCAAAAGTCTGGTGACGTGGAGAGGAGCATCAACAATATTGTGGAGTACCTACAAAAATTGAAATGTAATTGTAAGTTTTCAACAACAAAAAATTTTATATTGTTTTACATATGTTTAAGGACGATAAGAAGAATAAATTTGTTGAGGAGATGCAGAACTAGGGTTAAATATATCCTTTTTATGCTCTGCAAAGAAATATGACGAATTGCATATGAGACAAAAGTTTTGTTTTCAGGAATTGGGTTCGTGGTGGTGATGTAATGAGGATGATGATGATGATGAATGGGATAATAGGGTAGAGAGCAAAAGATAGGATGGTAATGGATACCTACTTATATGGCATGATAGGTTCTGTTGGGATGTTGGGGATGGAAAGTTGGAATTCAATTGAAAACTTTCTCGAAATAAAATGTAAAAATTCACAAAAGTTTACATGAAAACAGATCCCAAAAAATACCGCCAAAGAAGAAAAAACTTGGACCAACAATAATGCAAGACGAGGTGAAAAGTTCGGAAGCCACGCTTGTGCAAAATGTATGTGTACGTACAATTTTGTTGTAGAAAATTTCTGTTGTCTGCAAAGATCAAAAATTCTGTTCACATTACTGACTTGTGCACTGTACGCGATCCCCACATAATAGTGAGGCGTACTAAAGAGCAGCCGAATCCATCCCAATCGTCCTTTTAAAAACTCTGCACTTAAAAACCAACTAGAAAAGCTCCTCGGTATCTATTACAATTGCATTCTTCATAAATAATATAATATTGTAATAATATTAATAATACAAGATAAACGTACAGAATTGTGGGTAAAGGAATATGGTTTTTTCATTTCATTTTTCTATTTTGTTCCTGCCCCCCCTCCTTTTTTTTATTAGTTCATTTTTGGATTTTTTTAAAAGTTATTCAAGTCAAACCGAAAACTTTATGGGTTACAACAAGTTTACAGAAAAACTTGGAAATAGTTTAAGTGTTCGTTATTTTTTTTTCTTTTGGAAGACCAAAGGGACAAGGAGCCATGTGAGAAGTAAAGAGAAGATAAAGTATAGAAATTCGTTGGTAAAAACTTAAAAAAGTTGATCATATGAACTTTTGTGCATAGAATAAGTTATGAATTTAAAGTAAGTTTGCGATTGAGTTGCTTAATAAAAATGTTTAGAAAATAATTCAACTTAACCATCACATCCCACTCTCAAATTCACAAGCAAAAAATTTAAGCTTCTCGAAAAAAAAAAAAATTTACATAGAAATTGCTATGTTTTTAGTAAAACTAAAAAGACATAAAAATGATAGAGAGTAAGTCGACTATACGAATTTGGAAATTTACAATTGTCCTTTATGAAAGTTTGTGCTTTTTTTTGGAAGCCTTTATAAACCAAAACGAATACATCATGCGAGTCCGAATAGTACTTCTGAAATTGTCCTGGTATCGACCATATTTTATTCTTCAATTTAGGTTTTTATATATTGGGGCACTTTTTTTAGTAGTTCAACATATATCACCTGCTCAAACATAGGGAATTGTATGTACTTAAAAAGATTAAACGTTCGAGCATTTTTTTTTGATAATTATTTACTTCAGAAAGTCTCCTCAGACACGTACAAATTTTAGTTCTCGACTTCTGAACTTTTCCATTCCCTTATCGAAGTAACTAAGCCTGATATATGAGAGCATAAACAGTGTTCATCTCCAGGAAAGTATTGATACTCACTTAAGTCACTGTAATATTATTATTCGAATCAACTTTTTTCCCTGGAGAGGTATTGTTTTCTTTCTTTGTGCTCAAGTATAGAGTAAATAGTTTTCTATTCGCTAGAACATCTTAAAAACCCAAATTTAAAATTTAAAAATTTATGAAATAGTTTGAAGGTTAACTTATGTTTGAGAGTTAATAGTTAATATTAAAAGGACCTTTGTAAATTATTTTTGGTAAACATTCAATAGGATTCGGTTCGGACAAAAGAGGGAATAATACTAAAAAATGACCTACAATTCAAGAGAAAAGTAATAATAAGGTTAAATTTCCTATAGACACCAATAAAAATACAATACACAGTTAATTGGTTCATGTAATCAATAATTAGACATAAAAGAGGTGACATGTGGATGAGACACTCCTCTCAAGTTGAATCTAAGCGAAACTCTATTTACAAGCCTCGACAGTTAATATTTAAGTTAAAAGGTTGGTGAATAAAGACTAATATAGAAAATTTTCATCTTTTATCAAGTTTAGTCATCTTAATAAAATTAATCTAATCTCCAGTCCAGGTCATCCAGCCAATGAAAATCTTTTAATGCAAACCTTACGAAATTACGTTGCGTCTATTCAATCCGCTTAATATGTGTGTCATAATAGGGTGGAGCAATATAAGTGTACCGAGGTACTTTTACATGGGGAATAAATTCTATTTGATTATCCAGTTTGATCCCTAAATTGGTAACAGGATAGTATACATTTTATATAAGTTCCCAAAAAGTTATAGTTAAAAGTACGAGGTTTGAGGCATCTAGAAAATTTCATAAGTTAACATTCGAAATACAGCAATTATAAAAAAAATGCTTAAATCCTCTTGATCCACATGATGATATAGAAAACAAATCGCATACTAACAAAATTATCGAAGAACTAATGTTCCCAGTCCCTATGAGTCTTCCTCATTAAATATACTATTCTGCGCCTTCCCAATAAAAAAGCTTCTGGTTATGACCTAAAAACGCCTGCTATTCTGAAGCCAATTTCTCGCAAAGCTTTAGAATATTTTCAATGGTATCTTCCGCACAACCTATTCTCCTTTACTCTGGAAAATTTTTGTCAATGAAATGATTTCTAAACCAAATAAACCCGTTCATTCTCCTTCTTCCTATAGACCTATCAGCCTATTAGCAATCCCTGGTAAGATTTTTGAAAAATTCCTATTAAAACGAGTCTACCCATTCCAAGTAAATGAAAAAATTATTCCTGATCACCAATTTGCCTTTCGATCTGAACACTCCACAATCCAGCAATGCCATCACGTTGGTGATCAAATCGTATCCTCTCTTGAGAGGAAAGAGTATTGCCCAGGAGTATTTTTAAATTTCTCCCGAGCTCTTGATCGTGTGTTGTATTCTGGACTCCTCTGGAAACTGAATAGCTCTCTTCCTTCAACATACTACCTTATCATAAATTCATACCTCTCCCAACGTCATTTTTAAGTTCCAATTAACTCAGAATCATCGGCAATATATCCTATTCTAGCCAGAGTCCCTCAAGGCAGTATCCTTCATCCCATTTTATATAATATTTTTACCCATGATATCTCATCCCATCTCATCCTAATACTATCATTTCTACTTTTGCAGATGATACGTCCATACTTGCTACCCATACAAATCCTGACGTAGCTTCTAACAATTTACCATCCCATATCCACAACTCAAGAATACTGCATAACATATAAGAAATACACATTCTGAGTGTCGCTATTTCAGAGCCCGGTTTCTTTTAGTTTCTTGTCGATTTAAAGAAACATTTTTTCAGTTTCTGGTCGTATTCTTACTTCTTTTTATGAACATTTTTACTTAGTAGCGTATAGCGTATTGAAAGTCTTTTTATTAATTCAATTTTTTAGATCCTGCTTTTACCCCTTATTTCCGAATTATGAAAGGATTAAATACGTATTTGCCAGGTATATAAGCTTATATCCGCTGGTTTTTGTCAAAAAAAAACTTGTTTTTTCATAGAAAACAAAAATAAATTTATTCAAAGTACTTACCCTCGCTATCTATACATTTTTCCCATCTACCGGCAATTTGTGGATACCATGACAAAAAAATTCCTTCTCTTTCGAGGTAAACCACTCCTCAAGCCATTTTCGGACGTCTTCGTAAGAACCGAAGTGCTGCTCAGCGAGCGCGTGACCCATCAACGAAAACAGGTGGTAGTCGGAAGAGGCCCCAGGTCTGGTGAATAAGCGGGGTGGGGTAACACCTCTCAGTTGAGTGTCTCCAAGTAGTTTCGGACCATTTTTGACGTGTGCGATGGTGAGTTGTCGTGGAGGAAAATCAGCTTGTCATGTCTTTGTTGATAATCCGTCCTTTTTTCTCGCAGAGCATGGTGCAATTTGATCAGTTGTTGGTGGTAACGGTAGGAATTGACCATTTCACCAGGTTTTAACATCTCATAGTAGACGATACCCTGCTGATCCCACCAAACACACAGCATCGTCTTCCGTCCGAAGCGATTTGGTATTGGGGAAGATGTTGATGGTTGGCCGGGATCAACCCAAGATTTCTTGTGTTTTGGATTCTCGAAATATAATCATTTTTCATCGCCTGTCACAATCAGATGCAGAAACGACTTTCTTTTTTGTCTGGTGAGCAAGATTTCGCATGTGTTTTGGCGTCCTCCATCTGCCTATCGTTCAATTCATGCGGCACCCATTCCCCGATCTTTTCAATCTTCCCCATGGCACGCAGACACATGAAAATGGCTGGTTGAGTAACATTCAATTGCTCCGTGAGCATTTTTTATGATTGGGTATTGTCTTCGTCCAAAACAGCCTGCAATTGATGGTCCTCAACCTTCCTAGGCCGATTTTCACGCTTCTTGTCCCACAAGTCAAAATTTCCATCTTTGAACCGACGAAACCAACCTCGGCACGTTATTTCCGATAAAGTACTGTCACCATAGGCCTCCATAAGCATTCGATGCGATTCGGCAACCGATTTCTTCAAATTGAAGCAGAAAAGCAAAGGTTCCCGCATATGCAATTTTTCTGGCACAAAACTAGACATGATTACCAGAGGAAAAATGAATATTGTTGTACGAAATTGCTGACAGTGTGCACTGATTATTGTTGACAGCTGTCAAACTCATAAAAAAAAGTACGGCCTGCCCATGATAGCTTAATACACTTACTCACGCCATCTATGAACAAATAGCGGATTTAATCTTATACACCTGGTCTTTTTAAAAACTTAGATTTTTAATTCCTTCAAAGCAAGACTAGAAATGACGTCTTAGTATCTCAAATATTACCGTAACAACGCTTTTTTTAAGGCAACCGGTACATAGGCTATTCAAGATATTATGAATTATTTTCTTAGCACTTATTGGCAAAAATTTAGCCCAATAAAATTAGTTTAGGGTGAGTTTATGATTTTTCGTCTCTGATAAAACTATTTCCAAAATTTTTTTAATTGCCAAATCTTAGAGTGACTTCATTTAAAAAAAAAAAAAATTATATGTAAATATTTTTCAAGCAAATCTATTTGATGATTTAAAAGAAATGAGTGAGTGTGGAGAGGATCTTGTTATTTGCTAAAATTTCTCTTTTCCTTTAAAAATATTTTATTGTTCTTTGCTTACAAATTTTTTTTCTTTTCACAAATGTTTTTTTTTCTTCAAAATTCTCATTTTTCAAAATAATTTCGAGCTTGTCTGAATTTTGGGGTTATGTTTTGGGAAAATGGTGAGAACGTCTCGTAAGCGAACGCCTAATATAAACTGACAAGATGAATATATATGAATAGAAAATTCATTTAATTTAAAGTTGATTCCAAATATTATAGAAGCACGAGTGCCTAGTTGGGAAAAGGTAAATAAAAGGGTACACGTTTGTGAGACTAGAAATGAAAAGAATTTTTGGAGTTGGGGGGGGGGGGGGGTGTGAGGTTGTTTAAGATTTTTTAAACTTAAAGTAAAAGTGAGATCGCTACTTATTTACCTTCTGAACTTTTTTCTACCATATCTTACCATTCTTCATTGTTTCACCTAACCACCTGCCCCATTGAACCAACTATTCTTTTAATCCCTTCACCGCGCCTCTTCTTTATGAACGGAACCATTTATAAATGTTACCCCACCTAACCGATTACAGTTCTTTTTCGCCAATAACAATATGACGGTGTGCAAACAAGTAAGCAGCATTATACTCGTCCTTCTTTCAGGATCTTAAAAATAACTTTACCGTACAAAAAAAAAGATCATAAATATATTTCCCCCCCCGCCCCCGTCTTTTTGTTATTTATCACTCGTAAAATATTTTATTCATAGCACGTGAGGGAATTTTTATTCGCGGAGCTGGATTGTAGGCGGATTTGGTTTTAATAGGTGGAAGAGGGACAAATGTAGTGCTTTTTTTTGGCATGAATCAGAAAAAGAGAAAGGAAGGATTATTTTTAGACATTTTTTGGTGATGGTATATTTAGTTGAAGAAGGCAACAGTCAGTTTTGTACACACGTTTTACAAGAATGCCGGAGAGTTGCTCTGCTGCCTGCTAACGTTTTAGAGAATTTTTCCGTTTTTCTATCGTAGTAAATTCTGACTAAATTCTTTCTTCACCTTTTTCATGTTATAGGCAGTTATTCAAATATAGGCCGAGTACATGGAGTATAGAAATTTCCATTGTTCAACAATAGCATACAAGTCACTGGTGGTGTTGTTGTTTCTTCTATAATTTGTTGCCTTTCCGCTTCTAAATCTATACAAATTCCTATTACGGAATAGATACGACAATGTTCATATCTACATGCATACGTGAGAAAATGTTTGCATAAAATTCTTTGAATATTTTAGCGAAGTAAATATATTCATTCCTTTATTTTTAACTAAATAGATTCTTTCTTGCTACTATTAATGTGGAGTACAAGTATGTAGGTGATAAACGAAGCTTTAGCACGAGGTGAGGGTTCTTTAGATATCTCCAAAAAGGACTTTGGTAACTGTTTTCACAATTACGTATGCTCAACAAAATTATTATGGAATTTACGATAGAATCTTTCCATAATAGTGAGCTATCAGTTATGGTCTGACATGCATAAACATATACGCACAAATACTCTCTTAATAGATTCTTCTTGTTTTCGAAAATTAACTTTCTCTTCTCACTTTATAAAAAGGAATTCAGTAATTGAGAAAATTCTTAAAAAGACTTGAAAAACATTCTATTTGGTTTTATCAACATTTTTGTAAAAAAAAATAGTTTCTTTCCTTAATAAACACTTCATTTTATTTTGTAGAATTTTTTTATAAGTTTTCAAAATTATTTATTTAAAAAAAAATACCGAATTTTATAATTTTGGAAAGTGAATTTTTTACGAAAAAAGATTTTTTTCCAAAGAACTAGTTTTCAAAAAGGTTTTTAGAAAAGAATTCTGAATTTTTGAAAGAATTAATGCCCCAAGAGTAAAAAAATTCAATTTGGGCATATCCAAGAAATAAGTTAATTTTGCCTCTGGAACAAAATCGTGACACCAAAAATTTTGAACGAGAGCCAGGTCCTCATTTAAATTTTTCCTGATTTAAATATTTAAAATAAATGTACGAGGTCTGTTCAAAAAGTATCACGAATTTTGCATTTCCGCGGGTTACGTATATTCGATTTTCGATTTATTGTGGCGTTATATTGGTACTCATGTCTCTCACTTATGCCGACAAGTTCGGCCATTTTGAATGTTCACTTAATTTTTGACAGCTGCTTTGCTTGCACGTGTTTTGGCTCGTCTTCGATATTTGCCCATTCCAAAAAATGGATCAAAGAATCTGTATCAAATTTTTTGTGAAAAACAAAATTAATTGCGCGGACGCATTCCGAATGTTGACTGTGGCGTGTGGTGAAGCTACCTTGGACCGAAGCAACGTTTGTCGGTGGTACAAAATGTTCTCAGAGGGCCGAGAAGATGTGAACGACGAAAAGCGAGCCGGCCGCCCGAGCACGTCAACAGACTGGTTGGCCAATCGTCGAATTATCGTTAGAGAAGTTGCTGAGGACTTAAACATATCGATTGGCTAATTCCATTCGATTTTTACCAATAATTTGAGCATGAGACGGGTCGCCACGAAATTCGTAGCAAAATTGCTCAATTCCTACCAAAAACAGCATTGTGTTAACATTGCTAAGGAGCTGTTTTACTCTGTCCGCGGCGAACCAAATTTGCTCCAGAGGGTCATAACTGGTGACAAATCATGGGTTTATGGTTATGACGTGGAAACCAAAGCTTAATTATCCCAATGCAAGCTACCGCACGAGCCAAGACTGAAAAAAGCGCGCCAAGTTCGGTCGAATGTGAAGATTTTGCTTACAGTTTTCTTCGATTACAGGGGCGTGGCGCGTCATGAGTTCTTGCCACAGGGTAGAACGGTCAATAAGGAATATTACCTGCAAGTTATGCGCAAGTTGCGCGAAGCAATCCGCCAGAAACGCCCGGATTGGTGGAAGAACAAAAATTGGCTTATAATAATGCCGCAGCCACCGTATTCCCCAGATCTGCTCCCCTGTGACTTTTTCTCGTTCCCAAAACTGAAGAAATCCATGAAAGGACGACGCTGCGCTACGATTGAGGAGCTAAAGACGGCATCGAAGAAAAATGATCTTTTGAAGTGCTTCGAGGATTGGGAAAAACGTTGACACAAGTGTTTAATATCTGGTGGGGATTACTTTGAGGGGGACAAAATAGATATTCATGAGCAAATAAATAATTTTTGAAAAAACACAAAATTCGCGATACTTTTTGAACAGACCTTGTATATCTTTTAAAATAAAAACAACTGCACTTGTTTCTGTCAGTAAGAATTTCTGAGTGAATCGTAGATCAAAACTAAATTATTAATAGTATTGTAGATCAGAAATTGTATTATTTGGAAACTTATCAGTGTATCATATTCTTGTTCAGTAGGTGTTTAAACGAATGAAGCATGCATCAAAAACTAGAAGCTTAGAAAAATATACACAAATATGTCGTTATAAGCTTTCGTTTATTGCCATCACTCCTTTATTAGGGATATTTTTCTTATCTATAGTTTGGTGTGTGGGGGGAATGTTAGAATCTACGAAATAAAGTTTTACAAAAAACTTGCAAGCGAACTTTTCGAAATCCTAAATAATAATTTGTAAAAATTTTAAAATAGACCGTCGTAAACAAATTAATTTCGGAGAGTTTTCAAAAAAAATTAATTTATAATATTAATTTTCAAAAGTTTCCAAAAAGTACATCCAAGATTTTGTATGTTTGTTTGTTATCATTTCAAATAATTTTAATACTGAAATGTATGTTCTAAGTGCCATGACACTAAAGGCCATTTGTGACAAAGGGTAAGTGAATAAGGAAATTAAATTATGAATGAAAATGAAATCCGTTTTTGGGAAATAGCGTAGGACCATGCCTCAGTGGAATTCTAACCCACGATCAGTAGCACGCATACGACTTTACTACTGCGCCGCCACTTTCCAAAGTTTTAAAATTATTTTATTAACCTTTCCGTACCACACATAAATTTCACACAGCTTCAATTTTCAGAAATGTCAAAAGAAAGTTTAAGAGTATTTAAGAAAATTTTCCAATTTTTGCTTAAGACCATAGATCAATGAAAATGAAAACATTCATTGATCTTAAACAAAAATTGACCAAATTTCAAAATAAAAATCTTTAGACTATAAAATTTAATTTAATGAATTATCAAATGCTAGAAAAATGTACCATTATTAACAAAAAATTCTCTGGGGTCTTAAAACAAATTTCGCGAAAGTTTAAACAAAATCATTTCTTATGGTAAAATTCTAAAAATAAGTCACAGAATTCTAAAAACATATCCAGCAGTCATTAAACATATCGTAAGGTCTCTAAGAAATGTTTGTTGGAGTCCTAAAATTAGATTTTTGATAGTTTTAACAGAATGTTTTCTGGAATTTAATTGTTAAAAAAATGCTTGAAGATATATCAGCAGAAAAATTTGAGGTCTCAAAATTTTTTTTTTTGGTGATTCTTAAATAAATTAGATTTTTTTATAAAAATATTGAAGAGTGTCAAGTAAAAATATTTGACTTTTCACGTCAAATATATCAATTTTATGCAAAAATAGTTTAAAATGGATGTTCGGAATTTCTGTCTGTGTTCAGCTTAAATTCTTATCAGTACTTTAGGACTACACTTTTTTCATAAAATTTTTTGCTATCACCAGAATACCTTTTTTTGCATTAATAAAAAACAAATATCTTATTTTAGGAGCTTTTATTTCGAACTGACATAAGTTCCCTCTTAATAAATGAGTATCATTGCAGGGATAACTTGCACTAGAAAATAGGGTCTTATTTGAGGGTTTAGATCGAAATTTTATGAAGATATAAAATGGTGTCAGTGCTTTTACGGAATGATTTTAAATTATACAAAAGAAAAACTGAAACTGTTTGAAAGGTTATTATAATACAAAACTATTTGTAGGGTCCTACATGACCCCAAAATTTTTATTTTTCCAAGAATACAAATTCGTAAAGCTAGAAAAGTTTCTGTATTCTAAGAGTTTATTGTTATTTGTAGAAATTTCTGAATGACTAAGTAAAGAAGAACTAATTAAATAAACTTCAAATAAAATAATAAAACCAAACGTTATTATTTATATTTTATTAAGTGTAATTTATTGATTAAGAAGATCAACGTCTTCACAAAAATGACATTTTTTGAATGAAAAATAAAAAAATAAAATAACTAATCGACTTTTAAATATTTGTCAATATTGTCTTATTTTCCAAACAAAAAACTCAGAGAAAGTATACAAAAAAAATCTTACTTTTCAGTTGAAATAAATTTCAATTATTCTTAATTATGTAGAGTGTGTCATATCCAAGTTTGAGCGTGGTAATAAGTTTTCTGACAGTGTCTAGACAAATCAATTTAAAGAAAATGTATTGCTTGATTTATGAAAAAATTGTTATCGAAAGAAGGAGTTGTTGGGCTCCTCCACTCCCCCATCAAGAGAAAATATATTTTCATATATAATTTGAAACAGAAATTATCCTATTCAATAATACTTGACACACTCAAGTTGGTTGTATATGATTAATTATACAATAAAAAAAAACGAAATAAAACAAAAATATCGAGCAAATATCACAAATAAGGGAGAATTTTTAATTTAGGGTTGAATATTGATTAAGTGAATATGAACTGATGATTATGCCATTAAGTCCAGTAACTGTGTCTGACGATTCGTCAATTTTCAATGTCGATAAAAATTGTTTTTATATGTTTCGGTTTCCACATGGATTATTTTTTAATTCTCCAGGAAAATTCAACCACCAAAAGAAAATTCTACTACTCTTTTTACTAACATCCTTCTTTAAAAAATATTTTTTTTTTACCAAAATCTGTAGAAATGTTGAAAATCTTTATTTTTAATTACTAATTGGAGCAATTTCCAATGTTTTAGCAAGACTGGGTTTTTTTTGTTGAGTGTTCGGGAGGAAAGGGACAACACTGAATATAAGTTTTTATATGGCAGTCCCAGAAAAAAAATCTGTGTTGAATTGTTGAACGAATGCTGAATAAAGAAGAATAATATGCACACGGCAAAAAACGGAAACATCCTCAATTTTTTGTCCAGATTTTAGGTTAGCCCGTTCGTACTTGAATCAGATCCTCCCTCGGTCATCGGTGGTCAGTCAGATTGTAATATATGCTCTGAGGCTGATTACTGATATAAGAACCGTATTTTCTCCCATGTCGTATCTTTTAGTAATGGTAGTTGTATCTACGAATCTTCAGGCATTGAATTATTTAACTTTACCATTCAACCATGCAATCGTACAATAGTTTTTTTACCTGCATAATTTTCATGATATTAGCGCTTATCAAAATATTCTTTTTACTTGGCATAAATTAACTTTTTCATTTTTAATGCACTAATAAAATCTGTTTCTATCTTCTGTCGTTGGTAGAATTTTCAATATTATTTGTTTAGTAACTGGGGTTGGTTATACGTTAAAGTAAAAATACTCCATCTTTTCTATTTGACTATTACTTTTACTTGCTAGATTGTATGGGAGAACTTTTCGAAACTGTTTACTTTTTTGGAAGTCTACAAAAATTTTAATTTACTTACGATGATTATTTGGGAAAGTAAAATATTAAATGACGAAGTATTTCTTTTTAGATAGTATTTACTTTTAATGCAAAATTTTTTTCTTCTATTTTATCGGCAACTACAGTTTTTTTGTCACAAGCAGATTTACACGGCATTTTAATTTATAATCTTGTGCATCATGAATGGAAGTTAGTTTCCTCTAGCAAATCTCTAGGCCATTGTATCTTAAGTCTCTGATTAGTGTTTCAGGGGGGAGGGGAGGGCAGTACAAGACAGTTATCTCACGAGTGGATTATGATTATAGGATAAACGGGAGTGAAATTTTTTATAGCGCGAAATGCAGAGGTCCTGAACAAAGGGAACATTTAGGGCGCAACAACAATTTTACGGAGGATCTTGGATTTTAAGGCTTGGACGCGATAGGAATTAAAATATTTTAATGAACCTCAAAGTTCAATTCTATATGTCCAAATAGGTTTTATATTAGACGTCTAGTGTGTTCAAGTTTTTTTTAGTCTAGTATTTTGGTTCCATGTTAATCTCTTATCCAGGTAAAGTCCCAAATAACGTATTTTATAATATTGTGGAATTATATTGCTATTAAGTTATTAAGGGGAAGGATTTTTTCCACTCTTCAAATCACTCCACATCTTTTATACCAGGATTAAAGGTTGTGGATATGGGATTGTTAATTGTTGGACGATATGTGAGGATTTGTATAGATAGCAACTATAGCCGTACCATCTGCATAAGTATCAATAATAATATTACGATCAGATGGAATATTATGGGTGAAAGTATTATAGAACATGGGATGAAGAATACTGCCTTGTAGGACTCCGGTTAGAATAAAATATGTTTCCGAGCATTCTGAGTTAATTACAACTTGGAAATGACGTTGGGAGAGATATGAGTTTATGATAAGGTAGTATGTTGAAGGAAGAAAGCGCTTGAGTTTCCAGAGGAGTCCAGGATGCCACACACGATCAAAAGCTTGGGATATATCTAAAAATACTCCTGCAAAATAATCTTGTCTCTCAAGAGAGGTTGCAATGTGATCAACAACGCGATGGCATTGCTGGATAGTGAAGTGTTCATATCGGAAGCAAATTGGTGATCATGAATCAGTTTTTCATTTACCAGGAGTCGTTTTAATAAGAGTTGAAAATTGGTCTTATTTGTTGCTAAATATAATCCAATCTATTTTTCTATTTATGAGCCTACGATGAAATATCTTTAAGATTGGCTGAGAATTCAGGGTAAGGAGAACAGGACTATGAGTTTTAATCGGAAAGATTTTCAATACTACAATTCATGGTAATTGAACGACGACTGCTTATAAAGTAATCGAGGATATAAAATCGTAGAAGTTGGCCAATATGTTGGATTTGGAAGGGGAAGTTATTTGGTATGATGTGTGAGATAGATTTTCTTGAATGCGGCAACCCCATTTAGGGTGTTTAGTACTGTAATTACCACCCGCGAGGAACGAGGCTCCAAGTAAGTGTAGGAAGGATAAAAAGCCGGAACCAGTAATGGTTTGGTTGGGAGGACAGTATACAGAAGTTATATTAAGATTAAATAAGGAGGTAGCAATACTGTGGATTGTAGAGGTTTGGAGGTGAAATTAGAGTGAATATAATGTTTGATGGATAAGGATGGCTGTTCCACCTTATAACGATAGCTATTCCACCATGCGCCGTATTCTCAGGGTGATCAGTTCTGTAGGTATTGTAGTGTCGTATCGTAAAATATGACCTGAATGTAAAGTGAGTCTCAGTTAATAGAGCAATGACAATATGTCTGTCATGTAGAAGAATGTCCAGTTCTTGTCGATGGGGGTTCCATAAAAGGATGAAGAGGGAATTAGCGGTGCACGACGACATTTATTTTTGAACAGTGGACAATAAAGCTGAAACAATGGACATTAAAGCATTTAAAAGTGGTGTTAATATTTTGTTTAATTGATCTATGAGTGTGTTGGTAAATTGGCAGAACATTGGGGATATAGCTTGTGATAACAATGACGGAGGGCGAATATAGTTCTTACTACTAGATTGTTGCTGTTGTGGTTGTTGTAATTGTGGCTGCTAATGTTGCTGTTGATTAAGTTCTTGTTGTTTTGTTATTGCTGTCCAATATTGGAGACTTCTAACGCGACCGCGACAAATAAGATACCTTACTGGACTGGTTTTTCAAATTTTAAAAAATAAGAAATTGAATACATTTTGTTAATTTTTTTCTTGTTCCGTATTACGAAAGAACTGTACTAAAGATTGAATTCTCAGACTCAGGTTATGTTTTGAAGAAATTTGTCTTTGCCAGGAAATCCAATATTAAATTCTGCCAGAGTACCATTGTTTTAACGTATTTATATTCAATAGAGCACTCTTAAGATGCCTCTTTTTGGTGTGCTACTTTAAAGAATTGAATTCGCTTTTAATTCTGAATGGAATTAAAAACGATCTCATGTCTTTAAAAAAAACGAAAAAAATATATAATAATGAACGTTTTATGAACACAAACATTCTTATTTCAAAAGATCCACGGTAAGCAATATTTTTTCGACAGCACCGTATAATTTAAATAATAAAAATTATTAAATAAGTAAGATTAGAAAATTATTGAAATAAAATATTGTAAATAAAGTATTTTTGTTGATAACCTCTAGAGAAGAGGTTAATCTATTTTTGATGGTTCTTGAATAAAGATAAAGTGGGGAGATGTCGTCTCTGACAATTTATTAATATTACTAATTCTATTCGATTGCATCGTTTCAGTCGCGTTATTCCTTTTCATTCAGTAATAAGTTTTTGTTCGTATAACAAAAAGTGAAAATTACAATTGTGATTATTTATATACTATTTAAATAATAAAAAATATATAAAATGATATTTAAACTTAGAAAATTAACATTTTCAATACTACTTGTAATTTGGTTTAATTTAAACCAATGCACAGAAAGCTTTTCGGTAACAAATTTTACATCATATTGTGATGAAAGTAATAATCAATTAAAATGTGAGCAATTAAATTTCGGAGACGTTGTTGATTTGAAATTTGAAGGCAGTCTAAGTTATTATACCAACCATATTACAGTAAAAAATTCGAATTTCTCTAGAATTCCTAAAGGACTAATCAATATGAATGATAGAATAAGTTATATAAAAATTGAGAATTGCAATGTAAAATATATGAACAAAAATAGTTTTGAAGGTGGTAGAAATTTAAATTTGTTATATATAATAAATAATAAGCTAGGCAGCTTACAACAGGACACATTCAAGCATGTTCCGAATTTAATACAATTGGAAGTATCTTCGTCTAATGTTAGACTTATACAATCACGAGCACTTGATAGATTAAATAGCTTATATTATCTAAACCTACGAGATAATAAAATTAAACAATTCCCACAGAATATTTTTGACTCTTTATCAAAACTTACTGAAATTGATTTAAGTCAAAATGAATTGGAACATTTGGACAAAAATATTTTTAAAAATGTTTATAAACTGATTAGAGTGAATCTAAGTGGAAATTATTTGAAATTCATTGATATCGGTGTTTTTTCTAGTCCTCGAGTAATGAAATTTATTTCAACACATTTACAAGAGTATATGAAGCCGACTGATGTGAATATATTTGCAACAGCGTTTAAAAACGTTGAATATTTAGACTTATCATTAAACCACTGTGGCTACATAAGTGCTTCGACTTTTTCGGAATTGTCAAATTTGAAGTACTTGAACTTGTCCCAAATGCATCTGATGGAAATGGAAATAGAATCACTCGATCGATTGACGAAACTAGAAATATTGGACCTTACAAGAAACGATTTAGCACACCTTCCGTGGGAAACATTTCTGGGCACAGTCAATTTACAAAACCTCTATTTGGAGGGGAATAACCTGAGCGCTTTCGATTACTATAAGATCTTTAATTACCTTCCTCTTCAATATATAAGTATTAATGTAAACGGTTGGACATGTGATGAACTATCAACTCTTGCGAATTTCATTGAATCGATCAATATCAGAATTGTAAGGAATACTTCTTCAGAGATTTCATCAAAAGAACCATTTTATGGAATCCCGTGTTCGCTTGATGATGGAAACTTGAAAATATTTTCGCACAATTCAATAGCCACCAACGATGATAATGTTAATGGTGAAAACGATACAAAACTAATTAATATAATATTGGAAAGTTATCAAAAACTCACTACGCTAATCGAAAATAATACAATGAAAATTACAAATGCAGTAGCCGAAATAAAACTGAACACATGGAAAAAGGATTTTTAAAAATATTGTAATATTAAATTTTTGATCGATATTAGAAATAAAAATAAATAGAAAAATTTAATTTCCATTCATTAAATTTTTTTATTTTAAATTTAACAGATTTTAATGATAGGTTTTTGGCTGATTGGTTGGCGTCAAAAACGTAAAATCCACCGCTGATCATATACAGACAGAAAATTATAGATTGTCTGGGTTTAAAAGTGTTGACCGTTTACAATATCAGCACTTTTGGTAGGTAATAAATTCAATTTCAGTCAGTCTAGGTCACTGGTCTAAAAATTTACAAATGTATTTTCTACATTTCCGGATTGAGAAATTAATTTTTAACGCCAATCCCAACATGAAGAAAGATTCCGATGTCTTTTTAATAATGGAATGTCACAGTTATTGATAATTATTAATCAGTAGGTATTATTTTATCTACAAAAACCTGTAATGGTTCATGTATGGTATAGGATAAAATTAAGTCCATGAAGCTGGATGGAGTGATGATGTATGGGGGAACCGGGTAATGTGGAATTAATTTATTCAGCAGGCCCAGATAGACGTAGTCTTTACCATTACAGAAAAGTTGTTGTAACTTACCAATGGTAGAAAATACTAATTGTCATAATATTTAGGATACTAATTACCAATTCAATTTATGAACCACTTCACCAACGTGTCTGTATTGCTAAAAATATCCATATTTAATTTGCTGATCATAAATTTAATTAAACGCGATTAAAAAAAATTATTTTAAGGTTATGACCTTCTAAAGTCTCAGTTGAAAAATTATGAATTTCTTGAGAAATCTCTAGTTTATAATTTCAGTGCTATATTCGTCTTAAGTTTGAATTATTTTTATTATTCCACATTAAAGATTCCTATTAATTTTGATAAGAATTTCCATTTATAATTAAGAAAGTCAGATTGAAGTTAATTAAAAAATTTGTTATTGTTGTTTTAGTATTATTTTTAGAAGATTATTTAATCATTTATTTTTTTACGAGCGGCTCTAGACTGTAAATTTTCGTATATAATTTGTCTATTATTAAAGTCGTTACTTTCTAATATGTGAAAAGACTTTTTTGATATTTTTTTTAGATTATCTTTAAGGAGGTCAGAAAGGTTTATGAAACAATGTTGCCGATAGTAGCGCTTATTTAATGAGTGCAAAATATTTTAAATGTTATCTGTACTTTTTTGTTGAATTCATTTCATTTGGACTTCATTTTGATCCAAACTTTTCGTATTTTCAAAACTAACAAAAACACAAAAATGCTAAATTTGAAGCTAAAATCTTACATATTAGTTTTTAATGTAAACTGTTTATATTTAAAAGATATTCATTGTTTAGCGGTCATGTATTAATAGTCCAAGTTATCTGTTTCATTCTAAAAAGAAGTAATATATCACGAGTATAGCAATTATAGAGGTATTACGTTGTTGAATACTATCTATTAGATATTCTCTGCTACTTACTACTATATATATTTCTGGCCTAGGCAACACTAAGTGTTGCCAGGTGCGATCTGACATTTCCATTGGAAAGTTTGACATTTTTTAGCATAAACGTACTCAGAACGTTTTGACGTACGACTATCATTTGTGTTGTTTACAGTGACTTGAAAAAATCAATTTGGCAAAAAAATGGAATTAACTCGTGAACATTTTCGTGCGATCATTTTTCACAACTTTCGACGTGGATTATCACGACAAGAGTGCATCGATGAACTTAAATCTTTGTATGGCTATGAAGCACCATCCTATAGCACTGTGAAAAACTGGTACAACGAATTCAATCGTGGCCGACGCTCGCTCAAAGACGAATTCCGTGAAGGTCGTCCAAAAACAGCCGTTGTTCCAGAAAACATCGATGCCGTACGTGAACTGATAATGCAAGACCGTCATGTGACATACCGTGAGATAGAGGCATGCCTAGGCATTTCTCCCACCAGCATACATTCGATATTGCATGAACACCTGGCCGTAAAAAAGGTTTGTTCTCGTTGGATCCCGCACAATTTGACAATCGCTCAAAAAAAGGCTCGTGTGGATTGGTGTAAGGAAATGCTGAAAAAATACGATCGCGGTGCTTCAAAAGACGTTTATAAGATCGTCACAGGTGACGAATCATGGATCTATGCGTATGAGCCCGAAACAAAACAGCAATCGACCGTGTGGGTCTTCCAAGACGAGTCAAATCCAACGAAAGTTGTTCGTGGAAGAAGCACTTCGAAGCAAATGGTCGCTTGTTTCTTTGGCAAAACTGGTCATGTGGCGACTGTTCCGCTTGTGCAACGTAGGACGGTCAATTCTGAGTGGTACACCACCATTTGTTTGCCTGAAGTCTTCGGAGAAATTCGAAAAACGAACAAGAGAAGTCGAATCATTGTGCACCATGACAATGCGAGCTCTCACACATCGTCTCAAACCAGCGCCTTTTTGACCGGACAAAACGTCGAATTGATGGGTCATCCTCCGTACAGCCCTGACTTGGCACCCAATGACTTCTTTTTATTCCCACACATCAAGAAAAAAATGCGTGGTCAACGATTTTCGTCGCCAGAAGATGCTGTTGAAGCATTCAAAAACCATGTTTTGGAGGTGTCTCAATCGGAGTGGAAAAAGTGCTTCGAAAATTGGTTTGAGCGCATGCAAAAGTGTATAAATCTTGATGGAGAATATTTTGAAAAACAATAAAACCTTTTTCGTTGATAAATATTCGCATTTTCATTATTAGGCCAGAAATATATATAGTAGCCCACGTATATAGTTCCAATTGTCAAAAAAAACCATACCAGAAACCCTTGACTCGAGGGAAATCAGTAACAGATCAGGTCTTATCTCTGCGGCAGTCGGTGGAAAACAGAGATTTACCATCTTTTCATTGATTTTAAAGTCGTTTAAAGTCAGGTAAAACTTTACACATCTACGCAAGAGTATTGTATCCCAGATAAATTCATTAGATTGACTAGTGTGAGAGGAAGAGTAAAAGCAGCCGAATCACTTTCAGAGCCATTTAAAATCCTCAATGGAAAAATTGATCACTGATTCTAGGGTAAGAATGAGTGGTTCTATGCTCATTAAGTCTATCCAGCTTTTAGCATACGCTAATGCCAATGACATTATGTATCGATTAGAAAGAGCTGTACGAGAAATATTTACCAATATTGAGGCGATGGTAAAAAATCTTGGGCTGCACACTTTGGTAAAACAAAGTATGAGGAATTTTGAATTTCCCCGAGTTACGTATATTCGATTATCGATTTTTTGTGGCATAATGTTGGTACTCATGTCCCTAACTTATGTCGACAAGTTCGGCCATTTTGAATGTTCAGTAAATTTTTGACAGATGCTTTGCTTGCACGTGTTTTGGCTCGTCTTCGATTTTTGCTCAATTTCGAACAAAACCAGCATCGCATTAACATTGCTAAGGAACTGTTGGATTCTGTCCGCGACGACCCAAATTTGCTCCAGAGGGTCATAACTGGTTTATAGTTATGACGTGGAAACCAAAGCTCAATCATCCCAATGGAAGCTGCTGCACGAGCCAAGTTCGGTCAAATGTGAAGGTTTTGCTTAAAGTTTTCTTCGATTGTAGGTACGTGGTGCATCATGAGTTCTTGCCACAGTGTAGAACGGTCAATAACGAATATTACCTGCAAGTTCTGCGCAAATTGCGCGAAGTAATCGGCCAGAAACGCCCGGATTTGTGGAAGAACAAAAATTGGATTTTACCATTTTTTGCCAAAAACAACACACTTATAATACCGCAGCCACCGTATTCCCCAGATCTGGCCGCAGCCACTGCCACTTTTTCTTGTTCCCGAAACTGAAGAGCCCCATAAAAGGATGACTCTATGCTATGATTGAGGAGATAAAAACGGCATCGAAGAAGGAGCTGAACAAGATCACAAAAAATGATTTTTTGATGTGCTTCGAGGATTGGAAAAAATGTAGGCACAAGTGTATTATATCTGGTGAGGATTACTTTGAAGGGGACAAAATAGATATTCATGATAAAATAAATAAATTTTGAAAAACAAAAAATTCGCGATACTTTTTGAACAGACCTCATATTGAGGTTTTGGAATATTTTTGTACCTGATCACTCTGTGTGATATCCGTTCGTATGGATAACAAAGCGGTTACAACATTATTCCAAATCAGTAGATTGGATTTAAAACTGAATTCGAACCTGTCATCGCATTATTTTCCAAAAAGTATTTCTCCATCGAATGCATTTGATCGAGTATGGGACCCAGGTTTATTCTGAAGTCTTAAGAAATTTACCGCTCCGTATTTTTAGATAGCTAAAAATGTCAAATTCTCTGAAACAGGAAAGGCCCAAGAATGCTACCTTAAAGAACATTGCCTATTTTTTTGGATAGGTTTTTACTAACCATACCTGCCATCCTGTCACGTCACAAAAACCCTAATACTACCTCCTCTACCATTAACCAAAATATGTTAATTCTCTTCGAAACTTTTACTATTCGCGAAAAACTATTTTTTTCCGATACATATTAATTTTAATAGTTTAATTGACGCCTGTTTATGGTTCATCATACTTCTCCTGTAACGTCATCTTAGTACCAATCCAAATTATCCTTCTCTTATATGCCTAACAAAGACATCAATATCGCTGCATTAGTTATTTTATTTAATCCTTAATAGGATTCTTAAAAGCTAGCTTGTCTTCATCGTCTGTAAGAAAATTTTAAATCCACAATTTCGACATTATTCGAATAATGCGTCTACTACCGTTTTTGTTTCTCTTAAAAAATAAGGACAATTTTTCCAAACTCACCAAAAATCGCCTATTAAAAAATACTATTTATTATCCACATTATATTGAGCAGCAGTAAAGATACATATGGAAAATCTCATCATTTTTAAAGGAATATATTGTAGATAAATCTACTCAATTTAATATCTAAAATAATAATCAAAGAATTTTTTTATAAAAAGTTTTTTGTTTAAAGCTTCTGCAATGAAATTTTTAAAGTTATTTTATCATATTTACTTGTTTGCACATATAAGCTAATATTTGTGTTAAAAAACAGCAAAACATTGGAGGATTTTTTCAGGACTTATATTCTCTTTTCTTTGATGTTCTTGCCCCTAGATATATTTATGGCTCTAGACAGACTTTACCCGATTTTGTTCAGATTATCCCCGTAAAGACTTAAGATTTACTCTATACGTCATTGTGTATCGGCTGTGCAATTTTATGAAATTTTATCATAACTTCTACTTTAATTTTTTTAAAGATTTATTCTGTAAATTTAAAGAAATTATAAATAAATAATTTTGGAATAGAGTCCACTTTTAATAAATTGTTTATTATTTTTTTACAAATTTATAACTAACGGATTTTAAGTTTGATCAGTTTTTTTTATCCGCAAAGCTTTGCAAAATCAACTATTACACGAAAGTTTCATTTTATGATAATTCTACTTTTTAAAATTTACTTCAATAAAGAATTATTGGAAAATAATTTCGGGTGGTGATTTTTGTGGGTTGACTCTAAGACTTTGAGGGCATATTTTAGGGGTAGTTTGTTCCTAATTTTGTATGGTATCTTTAAAATGGAGAGATTTTCTCAGGAGTTAAAGCAAATAGTTTCCAAAATAAGTGTTGTTTTTTTATTTTTTTTTTATATGTCATTTTAAATATGGAACATTATTTTTATTCTACTTTAATCGGGTAGTAATATTGGCTTGTTCGGAAAGTAATTTCCAAGTTCTAGAAGGCCAGTTGAAACTGATGAAGACACAATAAAGGTATTAATTGATGCAAACCGGCGAATAGCAACTCGTAAGATCGCTGAGAGTTTAAATTTATCGAATTCGACCGTTCATGATTATTGGGAACGGCTAGGTTTAATCTTAAAGCTCGACATATGGGTTCCTCATCTTCTTAAGAAAAAAATTTGTGCCGTCGCATTGACGTTTGTGATTTGCTTCTGAACCGCCAAGAAAATGATCCATTTTTGAAGCATATCATCACTGGGGACGAGAAATGGGTTGTCTACAAGAATGTTAAGCGCAAAAGATCCTTGGAGTAGAAAAGATGAACCGGCCCACAGCACTTCGAAAGTCAATATTCATCAAAAAAAGGTTATATCTGTTTGGTGTTTGACCTTCTACCGAGCAACACAACGATCCATTCTGAAGTGTACTGTCATCAGTTGTACAAATTGAATGATTCACTTAAAGAAAAAAGGTCAGAATTTGTCAATAGGAAAGGAATAGTGTTCCAACAGGATAATGCGAAACCACATACAAGTTTGACCACTCGGCAAAAGCATTAAGAGCTTATATGGGATATACTGCCACACCCACCTTACTCTCCAAACCTAGCACCTTCCGATTATCATTTGTTCCAGTCTCTACAAAATTTTTTAGATGGTAAAACCTTTAATTCAAATTAGGAGGTCAAAAATCCCTCGGATCAGTTTTTTGCCAGCAAAGAACAAAAATTTTATAAGCGTGGCATTATGGTACTGCCAGAAAAATGCAAATGATATTGGCTCAGACTGGATATTAATTCACTATAAGAAAACCGTCTTTTATTTTTATAAAAACAAAACGAAATTACTTTCCAAACAACCCAATAATATAATTATTAATAAATTGTTGCTAAAAATTTTTAAGTCCATTTAATCTATTTAAGTTTGAGAGTGTGCCAAACAAAATATAAGGTTTAAATTGTACGCCTTTTTTTGGCAAAATTGGCAGCATTTGGATTTGGTGACATTTTTTTTTGGTAAACATATTGTGGTTAGTTCATGCGAAGCAATGCACGAGGGTGGTGTTGGTGTTTATCTTTAAATTTCTTTGCTAGAAAGAAATTTAAAGATCTTCTGGGCGAACGATCAGACAGTGATCAATATCAGATATGTCTACGGGTCTTGGCAAACCTGTACGCTTGAACTGGCCTAGAAGTGCCTGGATTTTATAATCTTCCTTTCTGGAGCACTTTGAGTGGGAACTATCGATCAAGTACGCTTAAAATAAGAACTTGAACAGCGGGGATCAGGTGCACCATTTGCTGAAAGGTAATAGCTTGCTTTTAATACCTATATCGCGATATACAGTCGATCACAAATTATTCCGGGTGTTATCACTGCAGATGTTAGAAGAGGTTTACAAAAGCTTGCTACCAACTAATTACTGACTATTAGCAATGGTTGTACCTATAGTAAAAGTAGCTGGTTCAGGGGCGAGACCAAATAGAATTACCAGTGGAGGTTGGATAAGCGATCTACTAATTAAGAGCTCTCACAATTGCGGAATTGACTGACAGATTGCTTGATTGCTCTATGAATAGAGTAGCAACGCAGGTTTTGAATAAATATGGATTTGTAGAGTAGGCATGCTGAGGTTACTTGCCATAGAGAGAACCGAAAGAGGTTTTGGAATAGGAGTGAAATACGATAAATGGTACCGATTAGATGAAAACTGTGTGTTGAAAAAGGGCTATGAAAGGGTGTGCTGACCCTTAGGATTGTAATGGCCCAATCACCGCTCACAGACCTGCAATTATAATGGTTTTTGTCAGCTAGAATATTTCATGCAATAGAACATATAGATCGGTTTCCTCCCTATGGCAACCTTTCATAGAGAGGAAACTGATCTATATGTTCTATTGCATGAAATATTCTAGCTGGCAAAAACCATTACAATTGCAGGTCTGTGAGCGGTGATTGGGCCATTACAATCCCAACGGTCATAAGCGACCAATGGTATTATGTCTAACAATAGGTATGCCACGTTAAATAACAGAATTATTCTGTACTAACAGCTATGATTTGGTATAAAATGGTCGTATTAAATGGTATAGAAAATCCTGTATAATTTGAGCTGTGTGTTTTTTGAAAATTACTTTCAGTGCGATGATAGTGGATTTCTGGTGGGTTAATATGGACAGAGAGAATTTGGATGTTGTATGGCTCCAGCAGTATGGCGTTATACAATCTAATTCAAGGAGCAGAAATTTACTATCCTGAAGCTGTTCTAAACGATTTTTGTATAAAGAAATAGGTCAGGTGTTCCCCAAAAATTTGGGAATATTTGTTAAATTAAGCAAGATATACATATGACCTATGGTCTCTAAGGTAGTTCTTTAAAAAGTCCCAACGTCGTTATCTGCTAGGACATTTTTAAGACAACCAACCACGTGCAATTCTTTTTATTTACAAACTCAATAATTTCAAGCACGTGTATTAAAAGTCAGTGTCAACAGAAAACCAAAATTACGACAATATTTTTTTGATCTTTTAAACTTACAGAAAAGTTCAACGCTTGTATTTTATATTACGTTTACTTACTAGCCTGTTCAATTGAATTTATTGTGTTTTTTGTTTATATCTAAGCATATATAGTACGAGTAGTCCATATAAAATATTCGATCCACTTAAAATTCCATAAAAATTCATCAGAGAATATTTTACAGAATTTTATATTACCTTAAAGCTTAGCGAACACATACACAATATAAAAATTACATGTTCAAATTGAAAATGCACACATACATATTTTTAACAATAAAAGCCAACAATCCCATTTACAGTAGAAATATTTGTAATCGAACATAAATTTACCTGTAAAACCACATTATTACTGGCTATTTGTCACCCACAACTCGTACAATGCATAAATTTATCGTCGAAGAAATCATAAATTTAAAATTGGCAGTTTACATAAAGTCGAAAATATTGTTGCACAATTTATGTTTTAGGTATTCGGATGGGGGGGGATTGGAGAGAATGTGTTGGCTGGTCTGTATTTTGTGTTATATACATTTCCTTTTTTGTATGTTTATGCATGCATACAAGTATAAATACCTTTATGTTGGGGGTGTGGAATATTTGAAAGTTAAATTTGGTTAGTAGAGCTGCTTTTGGGAAATTGCAATTGAAATTGAACGAATAATTGTAGTTGATTTGATAAAAGAGTCAATCCTTACTTCCGCTCCAATTACCAATCCATTTCACTAACGTCCCTTCTTATTAAAGCCATGGAAATGCTGAAGGATTCTTTCCATTTCTCGGCGGAGTGTGTAGAATTTTCTTACTTGATATTTGAAAGGCATTTGGCAGAGTTTGACACCAGATTTTTTTGTCGACGTTGTTTTGGAAAGCTTCAAGTCTGCAGTCCTCCAAATAAATGCTGGTGTCCCCAAGGTTCGATTCTATCTCCGACTCTTTTTATTTTGTTTATAAACGATCGCTCATCGATTACTTCTAATCCAAACCACTGTAGTCTCAGTTTTTTATTATTGTTTCCTGATCACGTACTTTCTCTTCAACAACTTGTGTTAAATTAATTAAATTCCGATATATACAGTATATTACTTAGGGGCTCGGAGAACATAACTGATATAGGAAACTTTCCATTTCCCATTTATTAAAAAAATGCTCACTTGTGAATTTAAGAATACAAACGAAATCTTCAAGGACGGATTTTGGAAAAATATCATTTTCCAATCACAATTCAAATTTTAGTTCCCATATCAGAAAAGTGGTTTTATTCATTATCAGGATGTGATGTTGTAACAAAAAAATTTTTGTCCTACACATTGTTTTGTGTCTTTTTTCTTTACAAAAAAATAAAGCGATTATCCTTTAGGTTAAATTCAGTTTGGTACCCGATAAAATATTGTAATTTTTTTAAATGTCTTTTGTTGAATCTCTAAATCAAGTCAAAATTTGCACATGCTTCAAATTGACCATCAAAATTTCCATTTAAATAAGATTTTTTCGAGACAAGATATAATTTTTGAGTACAAAAAATATTGTTTTCATATCGTAACTAGACTTTCTTTAGTCCAGGTAACTCACTAACATGCAAATTTGGATTTTCTCTTAACTTAAGTGCTTACTTAAAACTAGATTTTTTCTAGGGAGTGTTGATAAAAAGTGGTTTTGTCAAAAAAAAATTAACAGCCAAAAAAAAACCCTAAAATTAAGAAAATCCCTTTTATTCTCTAAGTTTATAGTTGTCTCTTGTTAATTAAATTTTTATTTTTTAGCAATGGCGGCCATTAAAAAGAAAATCTTATCTGCGAGTATCAAAATATTGTAATTTTTGACGAGAGCATTGTGGCAGTCTTGAAGTCAATTCGTGACTGCTTAGTTGATCCCACTCTCAATTGCCGTTTCAAAATTTTTGGGTAGCAGGCTTCTCAGAATCCGGACTGGGCACATATCACACTCGCCTCGATGACGTTCCGGTGACGTTCAATTTGTTATCTTTCATATTCTAAATAATCTCAAAATTTCAGCCATTGTGCAACTCTTGACCCAAAAACTCCTTTTCCAAGTTTTCGATTTATTTTCAAAAGCAACTTAAGATAATCCACAACATTTTACGATTTACTACTTGCGTCTTTCAACTTACACATACTTTTGACCAGTCTTATTAGGAAAATTTAGGCAATGCCAACACATACGAAACATGTTTCCAAATATGTTCATCGTCGAGTGTGGATACAAAATAAATAAAAAATTTCGGTTAGCATATTTTTAGAATAAAAATTATATTTATCGCCAAAAGATTTTCTTCCGTAACCTTAAACCTAATTTTGAGCTGCTTAGAGTTTTGAACATTCAAGTTTTTATTTAAAGGCAAATTCTTGGAGATTCGTCTTCTAGGATATAAAAAAATTAAATAAAATTGCAAATCCACAAAAATAGTAAAATATATCCTTGATCAAGGATTAGTCACAAAATGCATCAAAAATAATTAAAGTATATTCTTTTGTTGAAAGGATTTTAATTAAAGTTGACGCATCAGCCAAACATTTATACTGTAAAATGGTCATTTTGTTGAATGGTTCTTTTTGATTATATTTTGTTGAAACATATTTGTTGAAAGACTTTGTTGAAAGCTAAATAGTTGGAGAAAAACTACTTAATTGCACGTTTTATTATAAATTTTATGAATAATAACATTTTTATGAAAGCAACGTTATTCAGAGATTCTATTGTATATAATATTATTCTGTTGAACCATATTTTATTGAACAATAATCTGTTGAAAGACTCAATAGATTATTGTTCAACAAAATATGGTTCAACAGAATAATATTATATTGTTGAAAGATTTTGTTTGATAGTTTTAACTTTATTGATTAAAATTGTTGGTTTTTTTTTTGTAGAAATATTTACATCTTCGATCGATTTGTTTTAGAAATATCTCTGTTGAATGCTAAGAGATGCCTCGTTAAAGCCTACTTTTTCAACATTATGAGGTGTAGTAGAAAAGTAAAAAGACTAATATTTTACTATTATTACTTCTTCAACTTTCTCTTGAGTAACTATACATTGACGAAAGCGTAAATTACACTCTTTGTAAGCCTTCAATTTGAATCGCCTTCAGCTTCTCGGCTATATTCATTTGGGTGCTATCGATAGTACCAAGATTACAATCTTTCTAGTGAATTTTGGTATTGGGGAATAAAAAAAAGGCTTAAGGATTATGAATTGGTTAATAGTTCGTGGCGGGGGGGAAGGGGATAGAAAACCAAAAAAGTTTTTTTCTAACAAAAGAATGAACGAATATAACTGTGTGACTAGGGGCGCTATTTAGGTAGACCATCTAAGTATCTTCAGTCGAATATCTTTTTTTCTGAGCCTCCTAAAGACCTTGAAATATTCCCTATTCTAGGTTCCTTTTACAATATTTCTTAACCTTGCACTAATGATTTATGTCACCGAAAAAAAGGAGTATTCCCTATAAGATCGTTTCACCTCTGCACCTCTTGAAAAAGTCAAATTTGTGGTTCCACTAAGCTTAACACCAAATTTGATGACACATCGTTGCTCCAATTTTGCGTGAAGCACCACAAAAACATAATATTAGTTATCAAATTCTATAAGGTCGTGTAGTTACCGGATGAAGTTGAAACTTGTCCTGCACGTCTAGGGGAGATAAACATATACTCTTAGAGATCGGCTGAAAAGTTTATAAGATAACACAGTAAAAATATTTTTTTTTGCAAAATTCATTTTTATTATTCAACACAGTTGCCATCGAGGGCGATACAGCGATTATAGCGATCTTCCAACTTTTCGATATCATTTTTATAGTACTCTTTCGGTTTTGCCTCAAAATAGGCCTCAGTTTCATCATCGGTCTTAAATTTCTTGCCAGCGAGCATTCTCTTGAGGTCTGCAAACAGGAAAAAGTCGCTGGGGGCCAGATCTGGAGAATACGGTGGATGGGGAAGCAATTCGTTGCCCAATTCATTGAGTTTGACCATCGTTTTCATCGACTTGTGACACGGTGAATTGTCTTGGTGAAACAACACTTTTTTCTTCTTCAAATGAGGCCGTTTCTTAGCGATTTCTTTCTTCTAACGATCCAATAACGCTATATAATAGTCGCTGTTCATCGTCTGTCCCTTCTGAAGATAGTCAATGAATATTATACCATGCGCATCCCAAAATACAGACGCCATCACCTCGCCAGCCGACTGTTGCGTCTTTCCACGCTTTGGATTCGGTTCGTCGCTCGCTCTCCACTCTGCCGACTGCCGATTGGACTCTGGAGTGTAGTGACGGAGCCATGTTTCATCCCTTGTCACATATCGACGCAAAAATTCGGGTTTATTGCGCTTGAACAGCTCCAGACACTGCTCAGAATCATCAACACGTTGTTGTTTTTGGTCCACAGTGAGCTCACGCGGCACCCACTTTGCACACAGCTTTCGCATGCCCAAATATTCATGCACGATATGTCCAACACGCTCTTTTGATATCTTCAGAGTCTCAGCTATCTCGCTCAACTTCACTTTACGGTCATTTAATATTATTTTGTGGATTTTTTTGATGTTTTCTGCCGTAATCACCTCTTTTGGGCGTCCACTGCGTTCTGCATCAACTGTGCTCGTACGACAAGTTCAAAATTGACGAAACCAATATTTCAAAGTTGAAATAGCTGGAGCAGAGTCCGGATAACGTTTGTCAAACCATGCTTTGGTTTCCACTGTATTTTTTTTCATCAAAAAGCAATGCTTTATCAATACACGAAATTCGACTTTATCCATTTTTTTTTCAATAACAAAAGTTGCTTCACTCAAAATGCTATATCTCACGAACCAATCGACCGATTGCTGTCAACTTTTGACAGGAATCATTTGAACGATGCTTTGTGACAATTAAGTAGATTTTTGCAAGAGGCGCCATCTAGACGTCAACCTTATAAACTTTTCAGCCGAACTGTTATATGAAAGGGAAGCACTCTGTGTTACTGGATTGAGCACATACTTTTCTGTCAAATCTGCTATTTAAAATATTTTAAGAAAAAATATGTTCCCCTTCTTCTATTGACTGTGTGACTATGGTTGTTATTTTGGTGGAGCGTCCAAGTACCTGCTGTGTCCAATCTGATGCGAATATCTTTTTCTCTGAGCCTCCTAAATACTTTTTTTATAAAAAGACCTTGAAATGTTCACTATTTGCATCAGTTTTTATCATTAAAGGCCAAATCCTATTCCTTTTATAGTTTTGAGATTTTGCTATCATATTTTTTATGTATGGATGGATAGTGATTAATATGCTCATCAATTTATTTTTTCATGATAGAAATTTGTGCATCTATTGTTGAAATTACTTCAACAATAGAAGTTTTTATTTCTTGCATAAAATTTCCATAAAACTGCCTACAATACTATAAAAAATTTAGAGTTTAGACTAACCTTGTAAATACGGAATATAATTCCAAAGATACTGTTTAGTCTTCTAACTCTATGGGAGAGGAGCAAAATCTGCCTTATTGGTATTAGTGTCAAGTTGGCTTCAATCTCCCTGTGAGATATTTTAGCTCTAATACCTCACATCATAAAGATACAAGTATCTGGGCACTGAGATAACAAGACACTGGCTTCTCGGATGACAGGAGAAGGTACTAGCCTGACACCGTCATCCCGCTATATGTTAGCGGGATTTATGCCGTGGCGGTATGACGGTTAAGTAGGGTATCATTCCAGTGCTTAGTGCCTGGCGTAATCATGTAGTTTGCTAAAATGATCAGTATGGACTAAAATAACAGTTGATGTTGTAGCAATACCTACTCCTCGTGCACCTTCTTTGCTTTCTAAGCTAGGTTCTTTTTACATTGATTTTTGGCCTTTCGAAACTGCTTTATATTACCGAAAAATGTGTTCTTGATAAGTAGTAAAACTAATACGATGGTTTCACCTCTACATCGCTTGAGAAAGTCAAATTTGCGATTCCACAAAATTTGATTGCACATAGTTCCAATTGTGCGTAACGCACTTAAAACACAACATCACTTATTAAACTCAATAGGATCGTCTAGTTACCTTTTACTGCACGTCTAGGAGAGACTAAGATATACACTACGAGGTCTGTTCAAAAAGTATCGCGAATTTTGTGTCTTTTCAAAAATTATTTATTTATTCATGAATATCTATTTTGTCCCCTTCAAAGTAATCCCCACCAGATATTATACCCTTCGAACCATTTCAAAACATCATTTTTTGTGATCTTGTTCAGCTCCTTCTTCGATGCCGTCTTTATCTCCTAAATCGTAGCGTAACGTCATTCTTTCATGGGGCTCTTCAGTTTAGGGAACTACAAAAAGTCACAGGGTGCCAGATCTGGGGAATACAGTGACTGCGGCATTATTACTGTGTTGTTTTTGGCCAAAAACTCGCACACAAGCAACGATGTGTGAGCAGGGGCGTTATCATGGTGCAAAATACAATTTTTCTTCTTCCACAAATCCGGGCGTTTCTGGCGGATTGCTTCGCGCAACTTGCGCATAACTTACAGGTAATATTCCTAATTGACCGTTCTACCCTGTGGCAAGAACTCATGATGCACCACGCATCTGCAATTGAAGAAAACTCTAAGCAAAACCTTCACATTCGGCCGAACTTGGCGCGCTTTTTTCGGTCTTGGCTCGTGCGGTAGCTTATATTGGGATGATGCTTTGGTTTCTTCGTCATAACCATAAACCTATGATTCGTTACCAGTTATGACCCTCTGGAGCAAATTTGGGTCGTCGCAGGCAGAGTCCAACAGCTCCTTAGCAATGTTAATGCGATGCTGTTTTTGGTCGAAATTGAGCAATTTCGGTACGAATTTGGCGGCGACCAATCTCACGCCCAAATCATTGGTAAAAATCGAATGGCACGAGCCAATCGATATGTTTAAATCCTCAACAACTTCTCTAACGGTGATTCGACGATTGGCCAATACTATTTTCTTCACTTCATGAATATTTTTGTCTGTTGACGTGCTCGGGTGTTCGAACATTTTTTACCACCGATAAACGTTGCTTCGGTCCAAGGTAGCTTCACCATATGCCACAGTCAACATTCGAAATGCGTCCGCGCAATACAGATTCTTTTTATACATTTTTACAGATTCTTTGATCCATTTTTTGGAATGGGCAGAAATCGAAGACGAGCCAAAACACGTGCAAGCAAAATTAATTGAACATTCAAAATGGCCGAACTTGTCGGCATAAGTGAAAGACATGAGTATCAACATAACGCCACAAAATCGAAAATCGAATATACGTCACTCGCGGAAATTCGAAATTCATGATACTTTTTGAACAGAACTCGTATATGGCAATTTATGTTTAGTCCAGAAGAGTCTTGTTTCCGATTCTTGGGGTATTTCAGCTTTTCGTGAAAGCACAATATTTTTCACTTAAGGTTATTTTATAGTAAAAATGTTTATATAAAAAATGATTCGAACATTCAAAATGGCCGAACTTGTCAGCATAAGTGAGAGACATAAGTGCCAACATAACGTCACAAAATCGAAAATCGAATAAAAATACTATTTAAACAGATTTCGTATATGGAAGGGAAGCATGGAGTCATACCAGATCGATCTCATACTTTTCTGTCAAATCTCCTATTTAAAATATTTTGTGGAAAAATATGTTGCCCTTCCCTAAAATGGGGTTATTTTTATATAAAAAAATATAGTGGTCCAAAAAAACTTCATTAAGGAAATGATAAAAATCATACTTATGGAAAAGACAGGTCTCACTGACCTTTGTAGATAGTGAAGTAAGAAGAAAATCGTGTACTCAATTTTAAGTTGTTATAAACGCAATGCTCTGTTTGAGGTTCTGACCATTTTATTTTGAAATCATTTTATTTGGTAAATGTTGGCAATGTGGAGGAAAATAAAGCTCTAAAAAGCCAATAATAAAGCGAATTACCTGCCCACAAATAACTTCAATGCTATACCGAAAAAGATTCTAACCCATTTTTTGACCATTGAACTTTTCAGCAAAACTTTTCCGAAAATATTTAATCTTTTTTGATTAAAATTCTAATCTTTTGTCTGTCTTGTCTGCATATTCAGTAGCAATAATTAAATGGACTCGTCATTTTAAAGTTCAATTAAAAGAGCTTTAGTGGAAAAATTAAATACAATAAATATTAATATATAAATTCAAGTTGAATGAATTCAATTTATTTTCTTGTCGATTAAATAAAATATGAAGTGACATTTTTACAAAACGATGGTTACATTCACTCTTAATTTTTTATTCTTGGTGGGGGAGTTTTTTTTCCTTATGAAAATTCTACACCAAACGACAAAGACACAACGAGTTTTTCCATTCTGTTAGAAAAGTTTTGAATTTTGGTAAACCAGCTATGACAGTGTACAACACTGATCCATTTCGATAATAATTAAAAGTTTTGAGTTGATTAACAAGTGCGAAAAGTTATCATCAGAGAATCGTGGTTTTCGAAAATGTCGGCGTTGGTGGCGTCGGCGTTGGTGACGGTCACGGGTTGAAATCTTGAGAACAATTATCCTGGGCTATAGTCGCATATGAGTATTGGTGATTTGTTGACTTTCAAACGAAGTTACAAATTTTCCGAATGCAACTTGAAATAATTTATTTGAATAATTAACATTCGTGTAATTGTCATTCCGTTCTGATAATGGAATAATTCGAGTTGTTGGATTCTCTAAAGAAAAAGAAAAAGTTCTATGAATTTTCTCGATTTTCATTGGAAATTATAGGAAATCTTTGCAAATTTCGTATGGTTTGGGTTATTCTACTTCTTTATACGTTATTAGGTCAAGTGGGGTGATTTTTCTTTCAATAAATTTACAAATATTTAAAACTTAAGTGCAATGACATTTATTGAACTTCTAAGAACAGCTTTAAATAAAAATCCCCGATTACTTTTAAGGAATAATAAAATAATGCAATAATATTTATTAAGATACGATGATACTTTTCGAAGCAAATTCGTTCTCTGCTATTACGATTCCACCTCTCATACGAATATAGCAATTTATCTTCAGACAAAAACGAAAATCAAATATTAACCGAATCTAAAACAAATTTTACCCTCGAGAATTATCATTTCCTATGGATTTATAAATAATTCATTCAATCAACCATTAAGAGTAAATAGTCATTATTGTCGTTGGAGTATTTATATATGGTTTCCAAGGATTGTGTGCAATTGTCAAAAGTTTCGTAACTGAGGAGGTAGTTGTGTGGGAGAGAAGAGTCCCTTTCGTTGAGTGTCGTGTGTAGAGACGGGCAATAAATTCAGTTATTTTTTATTTAATAAATAATATTTAATTATTATTGATAAATTTAGAAGGAAAAAAAAAACAAATAAATAAAAATGTTAAGAATTTACTGACATTTTTAATAGTTATAATTTTTTTTTAAATTTAAATGTGTTTCACAACTACATACAACTTGTAGGGGAAAACAACCTTCGATGCCTCTCCAAGAATTTATTTTATAATTGAAAAAATTTCGTGGCCATTGCCATTTTAAACGTTAAAGTGTTGCATAATTTAAGTAAGGGTGGGAGTTAGTAGTTCTCTTGCTAAAGGATTAGGAAGGTAGGGTAGCCGAGAGATGCACTGTTCCAAAACAAATGGAACATTTAGATGATGATGGATAACAGTGTTTATAACACTTAAAATGTAGCATTGAATTTTTTTTTGAAGAACTCGATATTGGGAAGTTTGGATTTGTGTAAGTGTTCCAGGTTAATCGTTTGTCGATTGAAGTCCTAGGAAATGCACGCCCTTATTTCGTGGAACATTACTGCTACTCAGGAGCTTCCAGTATGCGAAGGTAGGCAAAAATTCTATTGAGCGTTTGGCCTTGTATGCATGTATGTAGAACGGTGTCAACCGATACGATGCGTATTTTCATGAGAGAAATTCGATGGGACCGGGAGATGCTGCGTGGAAGCATTCACTATCATCTACGGTAGGGCATCTCGCTTGCTGGTTGTCCGGTTATGAATGAATGGCAGATAGACTCACATGTTTATTTCGGTTGTGTGCTTTGTGTCTGCGTCTGCATTTGAATTTGGTGTGTACCTTGGGTATTTACTAGGTGTATAAGCTTAAATCCGCTGTTTTTTATTTAAAAAAACATATATTTTTTTCCTAGACAGCAAAAACAGATTTATTCAAAGTACTTCCCCTCACTAGCTACATAATTTTCCCATCTCTCGGGCAATTTGTGGATACCACGCCAAAAAAATTTCTTCTCTTTCTAGACAAACCACTCATCAAGGCATTTTCGGACGTCGTCGTAAGAATCGAAGTGCTGCTCAGAGAGCGCGTGATTCATTGACGAACGTGGTATTTGGAAGGGGCCAGGTCAGGTGAATAAGCGGGGTGGGGTAGCACCTCCCAGTTGAGTGTCTCCAAGTAGTTATGGACCATTTTTGACGTGTGCGATTGTGGTTGTCGTGGAGGAAAATCAGCTTGTCATGTCTTTGTTAAAAACCGTCCTTTTTTCACGCAAAGCACGGTGCAATTTGATCAGTTGTTGGTGGTAGCGGTGTACATTGACAGTTTCACCAGGTTTCAACATCTGATAGTAGACGATACTCTGCTGATCCCACCAAACGCACAGCATCGTCTTCCGTCCGAAGCGATTTGGTCTTGGGGAAGATGTTGATGGTTGGCCGGCATTACCCACGATTTCTTGCGTTTAGGATTCTTGAAATATATCCACTTTTAATCGCATGTCACAATTCGATGCAGGAATGACTTTCTTTTTTATCTGGCGAGCAAGATTTCGCATATGTTTTGGCGTCGCTCCATCTGCCTATCGCTCAATTCATGCGGCACCCATTTTCCGATCTTTTCAATCTTCCCAATGGTACGCAGACGCATGAAAATGGCTGGTTGAGTAGCATCGAATTGCTCCGTGAGCATTTTTTGCGATTGGGTATCGTCTTCATCCAAAAGATCCTGAAATTGATGGTCCTCAACCTTCTTAGGCCGATTTTCACACTTCTTGTCCCACAAGTCAAAATTGCCATCTTTGAACCGACGAAACCAACCTCGGCACGTTGTTTCCGATAAAGTACTGTCACCATAGGCTTCCATAAGCATTTAATGCGATTCGGTGGCCGATTTCTTCAAATTGAAGCAGAAAACGTGAAGCTTCCCGCATATGCTCTTTTTCTGGCACAAAACTAGACATGATTACCAAAGGAAAAGTGTATGTTGTTGTACGAAATTGCTGACAATGTACACTGATTAATGTTGACAGATGTCAAACGCATAAAAAAAGAGTATGGCGTGCCCATGGTAGCTTAATACGCTCACTCACGCCATTTATGACCGGATTTAAGCTTATACACCTAGTACTCACGGGACATGGCAGTATGAATGGGTTACTGTACGGGCGTGGACTGGCTGCGGACTAGATGCCGTGGGGGTGGGGGGAGCAGAGTGCCAAGCACCTTCTCATTTAGTAGGGCCTGTACGGGGATTTGCGTGACTTAGGTGCATGTGGAATCGTGGTGAATGATGAGAGTCTAGATGTGAGTGGTGTGTTAGGTATAAGAGAACGATATGAATGCTTTAGATTTGCCATGGAATTGTGCATGAATAAAAATGATATGCAAGGTGGCTATAACTGGGTAAGAGACCAAGGTCGATTCCGGTTGTACTTTTTTCTTGTCTTGGCAAACCCGCGTACCTGAGCTGGCTTAGCTGTGCCTAGGGATTTACAAGATTCCTTACCGGAGCTCAATGAGCGGAGTACAAACCGAAGTACTCTTAAAACAAAAATTGTTACTACAAGAAGTTGGGTGCCCCATGGTGTTAAAACACACTGTGCCCGACAATGGTGAGGCACGTTAGGCAGCAACGTAGTGGCCGTGGTTAATACTCATATGCAGGTACGGTCTACGAATTGCTAGTGGGCGATACAGGTAATTATCTCGGGCTCTGTTACTGCTTATGACAGTAGAGGTTTAGATAAGCCTTACCACTAACAGTTGGAGTAATCAACTTGTAACTATTTACTGACTGTGAGTATAACTCAATTCCTATGGCCGTAGGCAACTCGTAGTTGTATTTTTAACGACAGATAAGTCACGTTAAATAATATATTACAGCTTATCAAGAGCATGTTCATAGCAGAGTTTAAAAGTAAGATGAGCATATTTTTGCTCATTTATCGTCACTCTGTACCTTTTGAACCACATTTTTAAAGATCAGCACATTTTTGCTCATTTATCGTCACTCTGTACCGTTTTTCTAAGGAGTGGAAGTGGTTCTGTCGAATAGTGAAGGCTGTGAAAAAATCTTTATAATGCGTCAGTATGGCTGTATTATCGGCATATTTTACGATTAGGGTATCATTGTGACAGGAATATCATGGGGTATAAATATTGTAAAGGATAGGAGCTAGGATATTTCCCTGAGAGGTACCATTGGAGATAGGATAAATGTCTGAATACTGTCTAAAAATGTCGGTTTAAGAAATAGGATTAAAGGATATGGAAATAACCAAAAGGCAAGATTCGCTGCAGTTTCCAAAGCAATCCAAAAGTGTGCGAAATATCAAAAAAAAAATAATTTTAGGGATAATCCATCTACAATAGTAGAGTTACTGAAGATCTTAAAAATAATCGTTTATTATATGATGAAATTTGGGGAAGCTAATTTTGGCGAATATAATGGATTGAAAAATCCTGATTTCCCTCAGAATTTTGTTAGTTTATGAGTTAATAAGGTTTTACTCGTGAAGTTGTAATGAAGGTCAATTTTTTTAATTGTGGGTGCAATGCTAAGATTCAACAACTGTGACCAGATAGCAAAGTCTTCTAATGTTTTTAATAAAGGGTTTTGTTTGATAATTATGAAAATTTCCATTTACCATGTAGATCTTCAATCCTAGACCTTTCGAAAAAATTTACATTCTTCAAAATACCATATACCTTTTGCATATTCTTAATTTTTTAGTAAGTTATGACAAGCATTATTCATAATATATGGAAAAATTTCCACCATCGCTTAGATCTTCAATTTAGATCTTTTGTAAGATTGTACCCCATTTTTTCGAATAATCACACCTCCTTGAGCCGACCCGGTAGCACAGCCATTAGCGTGCTCTCACCACTTCCAATTTGTTTCATATTATTTCAATTAATTTCCTCATCCCTTATCTTGTCCTTTTATGATATTATAATAGATCTAAATTTGGTCTAAATGTGGCCGAGTATACGAGTAAATTGCCTTAGTCATTTGGATCTTAAATATTTACCTTCCTTTTTTTTTTTTTTAAAAATAGGACCTCCCGCTGATTCTTTTTTCAGGTCTTGTAGTTTTTATTCTACACTATTTTGCGAAAATCCCAGCATCGTTTGGATCTTCTATCTTGACCCTTTTGCAAATTTTATCTATGTCCCAAAAACTAATACCATGAAATTTTTAAATTTGTACATGTTTTTAGTCCACAACCTTGATAATTTCGTCTTGTCCCAAAAAGTTATGAATAATGAAAGTAAGGATTTTTATCAATCAAAACCAATCATAAAGGAGCAATGCAAAGGTACTATTCTTGCTTAGAAGGGAAAATAGGAATTCGAGATGTTCTTAAATTAGGTTTTTTTATTAAAACTCTCATGTTAATAGACTTAATATTTGGTCCTTCGTAAGGCTATTTTGTACCATTTAAAATTCTTTATTTTATTGACAACTTTGAAGCGACTATCTCTTCTGAATGCATACACAAAATAGTGAATTTAAAATTTTCTTTTTATCAAAATTAAAAGTAGCATTTTTTTGTTTATGGTTAATTAATTTTTTTTAAAATATAAGAATTTGTATAATAAAATCTTCAATAAATATCAAACTGAATAATTATTTTTTTCCTTTATTTAAAATTTAAACTCACATAAAAATATGATAATTTAAAAAGATTCTCGTTAATTTTTGAAAGATTTTGATCTGTAAAAATACGACGCTGAAATAAACTAACAAATTTCATTTCTAAAAATAGGCCTTATTATTACACTGAAAAGTTTTGCTTCCCTATTCAATTATTTACCTTTTCATTATTCATTTGGTAAATTTGTAATAGAATAAGTGCTAGCAAATAAATTTCCATGTCCTCACAGAAAATTGTGTCATTTTTGAATTATTAAATCTGTTACACGTAATATGTCGTATTCTATTGCAAGCAATTATCGAGACAACCGATTCTTATTAGTCTGTCTACTTTTATGTTTGTGTTCAAGTCAAATTCAATTTGATGCATTTCCGTTTGGATATCATTTTCGTTTTAAAGTTTGATATTAAAACATTGTTCACATTAATTATTGAAGAACTGTAAGCTAGTTACCACAAATATCGATTATCCTTGAAATTGATGTTATGCAAACGGAATCATCACGTTAAGGATATCGAAAAGGATGAGGCTTTGGAACAACAACTCTTCTTGCACTTGCACAATCCATAACTCCTACCATTAACGTTTCTAGGACAGGCTCCAACATAATAGAATGTTATGGAACACGGCAAATTATACCATGAACATCACACTTCGACAGTGGGTCTTAGTTCGTGAGTAGACTATCTAAACTACTCCGAAGCAAACATATCCAAATAAATTATTGAAACATTTAGTTGCAAAATTGGATTTTGTTCGTTTGAATCGATTTTCGTATTGAAATCAGTGCAATTTTCAATGCATCTCCTTCCACACGAACTAAACTTACTGCATTCGTTGCCAAATCGAATTCTTGTATTTCTATTCAATAGTATTGCGTTAAATTTTGTTCGCGCTCGAATTAATCGAAAAGTAATTAGTAGAACATGAAGCGTCACTTTTGATGTGTAAATAATCAAATAGATTCGAATAGATTTTGATTCCATTCTCAAAATATATTCAAATCATGAAAATCACGAAAACCGACAATCTTTCAATACCAAAAACCTAACTCTGATGATGCGATGATAGTAGAAATTGGAATTAGTTGCTGAGTTGGTAACTATGGTTTAGAGATACTCCTACACAACTACACAAGTATACGAATAGATAATAAAAAATTAGCTATAACACTTTGAATTTTAGAAATTCAGTTTTATTGAACACTCGATCATTAAACATACAAGTATAGGGTGGTCCATCCAGCCGTTCCATTTTGAACTACTATTTATTTGAAGTACTGGAGTGTTAAATATCATCACGAATTGACAGATGGTTAGTTGAAAGTCAGAATTTTACGAAGTGGTAATCCATATGCTTGAAGAAAAATGGGAAATATTGCTTACTTCCAAAGTGGTGAGTCTTCAACCCAAACTGTGAGAAATTTAAAAAAAAAAAATGAGTAAAGATCGAATGCCATCACATGAATTTGTGGGCAAATTCGTGAAGCGAGTTCGCGAAACTGGTTTGTTGGTTGCCAAAGCAGCTCGTTCCCGCTCTAAGACAGTGCGTACGACCGAGAATATTGCCGCCATTGCTGAAAATGTCAGTGATCATCCATCAACATCCACTCGTCACCGTTGTCGGGAATTGACCATTTCTCGCACTTCTCTGGTGAGAATTTTGCACAAAGACCTCGGTATGAAAGCTTACAAAGTTCAATTAGTCCAACAACTAAAGCCGCATGACCATCCGATGCATTTACTGTTTGCCCAATGGGCTCAAGATCAATTGGCCGAAGATGAGCATTCGTACCGAAAAATCATCTTTTCCGGTGAGGCCCATTTCCACCTCGGTGGGTATGTCATCAAACAAAATTGTTGCATCTGGGGCTCAGAAAATCCATACTTCACCATGAAATGGCCGATGCATCCACAACGAGTCACGGTTTGGTGCGGATTTTGGAGTGGGGGCATCATTGGACTGTTTTTCTTCGAAAACGATGAAGGAGCCGTCAATGGTTACGGTCAATGGTGAGCGCTATCGTGGCATGCTCAACGAATTTATGTTTCCAAAAGTTGAAGAGAATGGCATGGACGACATTTGGTTTTAACAGGATGAGGCCACTTGCCACACAGCTAACGTAACAATCCAACTTTTTGGTACTGCTTTCGAAAACCGAATAATTAGCCGAAATTCTGATGTCAATTGGCCGCCTCGGAGCTGTGATTTGAGCCCGTTGGATTATTTTCTGTGGGGAACCGTTAAGGATAAATGTTACGCAAGCCATCCAGAGACAATTGAGGTCTTGAAACACAAAATGAAAGTTGCCATTGAAAATCGAAAATGTGCTGAAAAATTGGATCGAGCGAATGGGGTACTGTAACGCCAGCCGTGGCGGCCATTTAAATGATATTGTTTTTCATTCTTAAATTTCAAGGTTCAATCTTTTCAATAAAACTAAAAATTTGAAAAAACATGCACTAGTTTTTTTTATTTACTTTTTAAAATGGAACTTCTAAACGGTCCATCCTGTATTATCAAAAATGATCCTAAAATACACTCTTGATTTATCTTCCTTATTATATAGAAAGTTGTAGATTTTTTGTCATAAAAATTATCGGCAATTTTCACTTTTCATAATTTATTGGATTTTATAAGTTTAGGATTACGAGATCTGTTCAAAAAGTATCGCGAATTTTGTGTTTTTTCAACAATTATTTATTTTTTCATGATTGCCTATTTTTTCTTCTTCAAAGTAATATCCACCAGATCTGTACAAAAAGTCACCGGGGGCCAGATCTGGAGTATACTGTGGCTGCGGCATTATTAGTGTGTTGTTTTTGGCCGAAAATGGCAAAAGCCAATTTTTCTGACGGATTGCAAAGTTGTTTCTGGCGGATGGCTTTGCGCAACTTACGCATAACTTGCAGGTAATATTACTTATTAACAGTTCCACCCTGTGGCAAGAACTCATGATGCACCACGTTACTGCAATCGAAGAAAACTGTAAGCAAAACCTTCACATTCGACCGAACTTGGCTCACTTTTTTCGTTCTTGGACCGCGCGGCAGCTTCCATTGTAATGATTGAGCTTTGGTTTCCACATCATAACCATAAACCTATAATTCGTCACAAGTTATGACCCTCTTGAGCAAATTTGGTTCGTCGCGGACAGAGTCCAACAGCTCCTTAGTAATGTTAATGCGATGCTGTTTTTGGTCGAAATTGAGCAATTTTGGTACGAATTTCGCGGCGACCCGTCTCACGACTAAATCATTGGTAAAAATCGAATGGCACGAGCCAATCGATATGTTTAAGTCCTCAGCAACTTCTCTAACGGTGATTCGACGATTGGCCAATACAATTTTTTCACTGCATCAATGTTTTCGTCTGTTGTTGACGTGCTCGGGCGTCCGGCACGCTTTTCGTCGTTCACATCTTCTCGGCCCTCTGAGAACATTTTGTACCACCGATGAACATTGCTTCGGTCCAAGGTAGCGTTACCATATGCCACAGTCAACATTCGAAATGCGTCCGCGCAATTAATTTTATTTTTTCACACAAAATTTGATACAGATTGTTTGATCCGTTTTTGTAAATGGGCAAAACTCGAAGACGAGCCAAAACACGTGCAAGCAAAGTAGCTGTCAAAAATTAACTGAACATTCAAAATGGCCGAAGTTATCGGCATAAGTGAGAGACATGAGTACCAACATAACACCACAAAAAATCGAAAATCGAATATACGTAACCCGCGGAAATTCGAAATTCACGATACTTTTGAACAGACCTCGTATTTTGTTTTTACATAACTTATAAATCTATGAATCTAAAAATCAGCTGCTTCATAAAATGTATTATGTCATAAAGTTTTAAAGCTTAGAAGTCCAAAAATTTGTTAAACTATTAGATATAGAATCTTGTAAATCTTACAAGATTCTATATCTAATAGTTTAGATTATACTATTATAATTAAGGACCTTGTAAAGTATAAGAGACGACTTTGAAATAATCTAAAACGTTATTAAATAGAAGTAAAAGTTCACTCACAAAACTAAGGACCATGTAAAGCTGAAAAACAAATTTTCTATCCATAAAACGTACTATCTTAAATAATATTAAAATCAATTCTTTCATAAAACTTATGATCCTATAACCTTAAAAATCAGCTTTTTCATAAAATCTAGGATGTAATCCTTCGAACAACTTATAATCATATTAATTTTGTAGGTTCAAAATTCCAAAATTAGTCAAACCAAAAGGATAAAGCATTTTTTACAATCTTGGAAATCGCCATTTCTATAATTTAGGACACTATAAAGCATAAAATCGGATTTTCAAATGACCCAAAGCGCTATTAAATTGAAGAAGAGTACATTTACAAGACCATATTTAGTTGAAAATTATAGCTTTTGTAAGATTGAAGACCCTCATTGAAGAGATTAGTCACAATTAAAGACTTAAACTTTTATCAATCTGGATTTTAGTATTTATCTATAACTTTGAACATTATAAAGTTAAAATTAGTGCATTTATAATAATCGTATTTAGTAATTCACCTTTTTTTAAATTTACAAAATACTTGAGACTTAAACTACTAGAAAGATCGTAAGACATTATGGCGTTGGGTTCTAAAAAATATTTAAATTTTATAGTATCTTGATAGAAATTTAGAGTTTATAAGACCTAATAAAGTTGAGGACCAGTTCATCCATACGATTTAGACCTTATAAAAATTAAGACCAGTTCTTACATAAACCTTTGGTGGGAACAAGCCTTCCATAAGACTTAGGGTTCCAAGTATAATAATTATAACCATAAAGTACAACTTTTTAGAATTTCAGACCAGTAAGGAAAATCCTACCCTAAAGTGGCTCCATTTATGGTTTCAGAAGATGAAGTAGGGCCTGCTTTCGGTAGAGCAATGGCGTTAGCTAGGACCTCAAAAACATGCTGAAAGTACCGGACTGAAGTCTGCTACGGCGTGAAGCCTAGACCGGACTACCAGTTTTCGCGCTATTGATAATAAAAATTAATTCTCTTTAAGAATTTGGAAATTACAGACCCTATGAAATTGATAGCCTATGAAATTGAAGACTCAACGAAATTTAAAATCCTTCATGGATATGAAGTATGAGGAGCGATTGAATCTTTTCAAGGGAAAATATTATTTCTTTTCAATGGAAGCTAATTTTTCAGTTATTCTATTTGGGGACCATTACCTTAACATTTGCTTATAAGACATTTTGCAACTCATTTTTTTTTATTTGCAATCGATGAAAAATATACCCCCCCCCCCGCCTAAACTGATTTTTGAGGTTTGTAGGCATTTGCATTTCTATAAAGCACAAGAATTAGGAATTATTTTGTTGAAAATTTTAAATGACATCAAAATTGACCCTTTCTTCTAGTCAAGTTTCTTCTCAAATGCGTAAATAGAGAATTAAGCTTTTTATTTTCTATAAAATTTTATTGGTTGAATCGCCACCAATAAAGAGCGATGGCGTTAGCCAAGACCTCAAAAACATGCTGAAAGTGTCGGATTGAAGTCTGCTGCGGCGCGAAGCCTAGACGGGACTTCCAGTTTTTGCGCTGTCAATAATGATTATTAACTCTTTAAACATTGGAACCCTGTAAAGGTGGCAGCTAGAGACCCTATGAAATTGAAGACTCAACAAAATTAAACATCCTTCATGGATATTAAGTTTGGGGAGCGATTTAATCCTTTCAAGGGAAAATATTATTTCTTTCAAATGGAATCTAATACAATATTTCAGTTATTCTATTTGGGGACATGTAAACCAATTGCTTATACTCGTATGTAAGGTGCTAGTAGCTGCTAGAGGTCTCATTGTTTGCGCCATGACATAAGACCTTTTGGTGACGTATAGACTTTTTGATGCGCATTTTTTTTGTTTACAATTAATGAAAAATTTACCCCCATCCCCCATCGCCTGGTTTTTGTGGTTTGCACATTTTAAATGACATCAAAACTGACACTTTTATCTAGTCAAGTTTCTTCTCAAATGCATAAATAGAGAATTGAGCTCATTATTTTCCATTAAATTTCACTGGTCGAATCACACTCAGTAAAATGATCCTTTTTTTATAGAAAACTTTATTTATACTTTGTCAACAATAACGTTCATACTTTCATATCCATTTGCAGACGTGGTAATTTAAAAGAAATTTTCTTTGACTACAAAGTATGTACACACAGTAAATAATATAAAAATTTAACGTAAAATATGTTAACTGTGAATGTCTCAATAAATATTTATTAGTTTTTTATTTATTTACCAATAAATTTGGTTAAAGGAATTTATCGCGGTTAAAGAGATGCTATTCCATGGCTCTATAAATGTCAAATGAATCTTTCCGTTTAGCTCATTTATAAAAGAAAGTGTTACTGATAAATCACACAAAGGACATTTGTTAGTTTTTTTTTTGTGTGCAGTATTTTCTTTTCTTCTCCACCTTTTACCTATTCTGTTTGGGGTTAGGCTTTGTGAACTTAATGGCTCAGGTAAGATTTCGTATCTCATTTCGGTGGTGCCGGTACCAGGTTATTTCGTCCTAGTGTTCTATGAAAAGGAAAATTCGCTCTCATATTTAGGGTACTATGAAACCATTTTAGAAAAGGTAATTTCAAAAAAGTTAATTTTTTTTGTTGACGTTTTTATTATCGCTAATAACTTTATTTTTTTTTTGTTTACCTGTAAATAAGAAATCATTTCTTCTACGCATTAACTGAATGCGTGACTGTACAGCAAAAATAGTCTAAACTAATTCGACGTGACTTTGTACTGAAAGTTGTTGTTTCTCTAATAATTTTTTTTTAACGATAGTATTTGTCTTTATTTTTAGAAGATATTTTTTCAAGTTACCAATGTCCTATTCTATAGGAATTAATCGTACAATTATGTAACAGAAAGAATAATTTACGTTTTATAGAGAAAAAAAAAGAACCCTAAAATAATATATTTCATGAAATTATAAAAATATCTTTTCTTAAAAATTATTCACAGAATATAAATATTCCTACTCTCCTTTAACAGAGTCAACTTTTTTAAAGTTAAAAAAACTGGATAATATTTATCACAGACAATGTCTGCTCCTCGTCGTCTAATGGATTTATAATATATATATTTCGATATTAAAATATTTTTCGTTTGAATATAATTTTTTCTGTGCAAAGCATGGCTGACAGTTTAAAAATGGGTTGCCTCTGCTCTGACCTTGATCATATGTATGGGAGCGTGTATAAGTCCTGAATAATTTATTTCGATATTATTCAGATATCAGATATATAAAGTTATTTTTTCTTAACGGGCTTTAAGGTGAACTTAAATTCACTTCATATCGAACTTTTAGATATTTTTATTTTGTCTTTTTTTTTTTTAAATAAATTTAAGAGTTTTTATGAACTTTAGAGAAGATGCTATATTTTGATAAGTTGAAGGAATTTTTCGTTTAAAATTGATTTCGAAAATTTACTAATAATTTCAGTTCACCTGTTCGCACTCGTAAGATCCAATCATATTTAAGATAACGCTTGATTAAGACTAAACACTTTACTGAATAAGCATAATAATAATAATAATAATAATAATAGCCTTTATTTAACAATCTTAGAAAAAAGTTACTATCACTTATGTTAATTGACACCGGTTTTGAGATTGTCTTGCGTTTCCGCAAAGGCCTCCCCTAGAGCTTGCCACACTTTCCGGTCATGAGTCGTCCTCTTCCAAGTAGCACCGGCTATTTTCCGAATATCATCCTCCCATCTCAGAAGCTGCCTCCCTTTCTTTCTTTTATTTTGTCTTGGACACCATTCGGTTGCATCCTTAGCCCATTTTTCTTGTTTACTCCTCATCATATGACCTGCCCAACTCCATTTTAGTTTTCTTATGCAGTATGTTACATCGTTAATTTTAGTTTGGTTACGCAATGTTCCTAGTTTTACTTTGTCTCTTAACTTGACTTTGAGCATACTTCGCTCCATGCTGTGTTGACAGGTTTCTAGTTTGTGTAAGTTTTGTTTTGTTAGACTCCAAGTTTGACATCCGTATGTCATGATAGGTAGAATACAGGAATCAAATATTTTTTTCTTAGCTTTAAGTGGTACCTGCGGGTTTTTGACAATTTCTTTAAGAGACCAGTATCTTTTCCATGCTAATTGTACTCTGTTGTTTATTTCTTTGGTTGTAAGGTCTTTTGGTGATATTATCTGCCCTAGGTATGTATATTCATCGACGTACTCTATTTTGTTGCCGTTGACTGTAATGGTGATTTTGTTGGAATTAGTCAGTACTTTGGTTTTTGTATTATTCATGGAGAGTCCGACTTTATCGCTTTCGTACACCAACTGTTCAAGCATTGCTTGCAGGCTTCTCGGGTCTTCAGAGATTAGAATTAGATCGTCTGCAAATCTTAAATGGTTTAGTTGCACTCCGTTAATGTTTAGTCCATATTGACTCCATTCGAGACGTCTAAATATATATTCAAGCACCGCCGAGAAAAGTCTGGGTGATAGTGGGTCTCCCTGTCGGACTCCTCTTTTTATAGGGAAGTATACACCTACTCTCTCTGTTCTTATTTTCGCTTTCATGTTCTTGTATATATTTTTAAGAATTTGTATGTACTTGTTTTCAACCCCTTGTGTTGTCAGCGCTTCCCATATTTTTGTATGTTTTAATGAGTCGAAAGCTTTATTATAGTCTACAAACGCCAAATAGTAATTGATACCATATTCTGTACATTTCTGGATAACTTGTTTTATGGTGTGTATGTGGTCGATTGTTGAAAAGTCCTTGCGAAAGCCTGCTTGTTCTCTGGGTTGGTTTTCATCCAAAGTCTTTGTTAAACGATTCAACAGTATTTTGGAAAAGATTTTATATACGTTCGACATCAGGCTGATGGGTCTGTAGTTAGTTATGTTGTCTTTATTTCCCTTTTTATGTAGTAGTATTATAGTTGACGTGGTCCACTGGTGAGGTATACATTCTGTCTCAAAAATTTGGTTAAATAAATCTGTGATAGTGTCTACTATAATATCAGATGTTCCTATCATAATTTCGTTAGATATGCCATCTTCTCCTGGTGCTTTGCCTATTTTTTGAGATTTAATAGCTTTTTCTACGTCTTCTTTCAGTATACTTGGAATTTCTTCGTTATTATTTGTATCGTTTTCAGTTAGTTGGTGGATTTCGTCTAGTGTTTTGTCGTTGTCGTATAGCTCACGGTAGTAATCCGTGGCTATGTCTAATATTTCGATTCTATCGGTCTTCTTTCTCTTATCTTTCTGGTGTGTCATATTGTCTATCCAGTTTGTACTTTCTCGAAGCTCTTTTAATGCTATCCTAACTCCTCCTGTTTTTTTCTAAATAATCATTTATTATATTATTCCTTTTTTCTTGTCTATATTTCCTGATTTGTATATTTATTTCTTTACTTAGACTTTCGATCTTCTTCTTGTTGTTTGTTCTGTCTTTAAATATGGACTTCCTCTGCATAAGTAGATACTGAATAAGCATAAATATTGTTAAATGCCCGACTTATAAGGATTTGAGTAGTTTCTATTTTTTTTTAAATTTCAATTTAATTTAATTAAACAAATTTTAAGTATGTTATCGATACTTTTTTAATCCAAATTATCAATATTGAACTGAAATTATTGTTTTTATTAAGCTAACACTACAAAAGAATATTTTTTAGTATAAAAATCAATATTTCAATAAATTCCTTACGTAAAATGACCGAGTTTCAGTTTACGAAGATTTAAATTATGCTTCAATACTTAGTGAACGTCCTATAGTTTGGGCTTACAAATAGTTCAATATTTATTATAAGGTCTCTCGTTAAAGTCAAATAATTGTCGATATATTTCTTTGGTACAATCCAAGTAATGTAAAATTTTGCAAATTTGTTGGAAGAAAAACAGTAGTTACGAGTTATGCAGGATTGGCATTATTGCAATGTGGAAACAGAATTAATTTTGTTCAAACAATAATACAAAAATTTTTGATAAAACAATTCGACCGGTATTCTTATTACAAAAATATAAGACTAGAAAGAAATTATTTATAAATAATAGGAAAATTGCAAAGTGAATCTAAATAATTTTTTAAGGACAATCAGTAAATTTAAGTGAATCCTTTTACCGAAGGAAAGAGAAAAAAATGAAATCATCGAAGTCCTATTAAAACGACTCTACCCAGTCTTAGTTAATGAAAAAATTATTCCTGATCACCACGTTTGGCTTCCAATCTGAACACTCGATAATCCAGTAATGCCATCGCGTTTTTCATCACATTATATCCCCCTCTTGAGAGGAAAGATTATTGCCCAGGAGTATTTTTAGATATCTCCTAAGCTTTTGATCGTGTGTAGTATCCTGGACTACTCTGGAAACTCAAGAGCTTTCTTCCTTCAACATACTATCTTATCTTAAATTCATATCACTGCCAACGTCATTTGCACGTTGCAATTCGCTCAGAATTCTAGGAAATATATTATATTCCAGAGTCCCACAAGGCAGTATTCTTGGTCTCATTTTATATAATATTTATACCCATGACATTCCATCTGATCCTAATACTAGCATTGCTACTTATGCAAATGATACGACCATACTTGCTACTCATACAAAATCCTGACGTAGCTTCCAATAATTTACAATCCTATATCCACAACCTTTAATCCTGGTTTAAGGGATGAAAAGCGATGTAAAGAGTGGGGAAACCCCACCCGTTTGTACCTTAACACCAACATGATTCCACAATATGATAAAGTACGTTATTTATGACTTTACATAGACAAGATATTAAGATGGATCCTACATACCAGACTAAAAAAATTTGAAGCCACTAGACGTTACCTACAACTTCTTAAACTACTGGACAAACGCTCGAAACTTCTAATATACAATAAAATTATAAAACCTATTCGAATATATGAAATTTAAGTTTGTGATTTACAAATCATTGGATCAATTCTGGGATTCTGAACAACTTGAGCAAAGACAAACTCAAAAATAAGAATTTCCTGCTGATCCAAAAATCCAAATAAAATAAAAGATATTCTTTAAAATTTAAACTGATGAGAACCAATTTTATTTCAGATCAGAAAATAATTATATATAAAAAAAAACAATAGAAAAAAACAAATTGATTAGGTTTAAAATATAAGTAAAATTGGTGTAAATTAAAGTTAATTATGAAATTTGTATCAATGCATAGGTAAAGGACAAATTAACCTATGCATTGATACAAATTTAAGTCCAAGGACTTTAGAAAAATTTACCTGAGCACAAGCGTGTCATTTAAAATTGAAGTAATAAAAGTGATGCAAAAAGAAAAATAGAGAAATCCACCGAGGGAAAGAGAAGCAAAAAGTTATTTATAGACTAGTGCATAGCGGAGATAATAAAAATGCAAAAAAAAATGAAGTGCAAAACCAATTGTTGAAAAAAAGAACCAAATAAAATAAAACTCGTGCACATGCACTCAATCGACAACATGAGCGCCTGATATGGACACTGAATCCGTCAACAGTTTCGTCAGGACGCGAAAAATAAATCCAAAATGGTCATACGACCAGCATGGAAATCAACCGACCACAGCGACCACCACATCCGCCGTCCAGCAAAACCGGTAGGCTTTACTCGCTGATAAGAAGGAGGAGACATCATATGGTAAAATCACTGCCAATCTACATACGTGACTTGTAAAATTTCACTGTATTTTGTCGTGCTATAGATCAGCAAATTGTGGCAGGTCAGTTCATGTGCGAGACACACGTAATAGGCCTTGGAGTATATTCAAAAACTGACGCGGCATATAGAAATATTGTCAAATATCTAAACAAAAACAAAGCCAATTACCACACGTAACCAAAGGAAGTAAATTAGGCCTTTCCGTGTGGTAATTCGTCAACTCCACTATACTAGGCTCCTTAGTGAAATCCAAAGCGAGCTGGAAATGCACAAATTTCAAGTCCGGAGAATTTCTAATGTGAAGAAAATGAAAAGCGATAATAGAATCGCTATGCTACAGTAAAATCAAAGTAGAAGAGTTATATCCCGTTAAGGATATCAGCCGGTACATCGGTTCCAGGATTATGGGCATATTAAGGCCTATTGTAGGCATCCGCAATAGTGCGTTAAATGAGCTGGAGAGCAACCTGCTCTTAAATGACCATCATCTTCAGCAAAATATGCACTCTGTAGAGGTAGCCACCCCGCGAACTGCAAGGAGTGCACCTCGTATAAGGAGCTGCTAAGGAAGGTATGCCAGCGTGTCGACAAATCCGGGCAGTGTATTCAAAAGCTGTCTCCAATAGTTATCCTAGCATTATCTTATGCCGCAATGTATTCTGGCATCACAGAAGCTCCAGCAACGATAACTGAAAATTCTCAACTTCAACAGCTCCAACAACACCAATAATAGCAACAACAGCATCAGTAACAACACTAGCATCAGCAACAATAATAACAAAGACGTCCACAACAGCTGCAGGTATATATTTCCCCTCTCATTTTCCCCTCAGCAGACATAACATCCCTTTTAACAATTCTAACAAGAAACCTACTAGAGCAAATTATAAATATACTCACCCCCATAGTCAAAGCTTGTATAACTATCGTTACTCCTTTATCGTCTTCCACATATTCTATTCAACCTATGTTGTCTTCAACCTCTAATTTCCTTACAATCCTCCTTTGGAATACTAATGGACTGAGTTCCAAACGACAAGAACTGGATTTATTACTACATGACAAACGCATTGACATAGTACTCATTACAAAAATATACTTCACGTCCAGGTCCAACATCTACATATGCGACTCCATGATTTTTAGAACTGACCACTCTGAAAATACTGCTCACGATTTTCTTCAATCCACCGCCATATCAATTGAATGCACCCCTGTCTCATAAACTATTCCATTTATTATTACCCCCCTAATAAACTGATAAACTTCCTTGAATTTAGTTCTTTTCTGCAAGCTCTTTGGAGTTATTTTATTGCTGGTACTAACTTTTACGCCAAGCATCAACAATAAAGCTATCGCGTCTCTAATCCCCTGGGGATTATTCGTAGCCAAGTGCTTTCATTCTCTACCTAAAAAGTCATCTCTCCTACATACTGACCAACTTCCCAGCAGTGTCATCGAGTTGTCAATTTCATTGCTACCTCTTGAGAAAGAAAAGAGTACTGTCCCAGTGTGTTTCTTAATATAAGTCAAGCTTTTGATAGAGTTCGACACTAGGGCTTACTCTGGAAAACCAAGAGGATTCTTTCTGCTACCTATTTTGCAGTCCTTAAATCAGTCCTCCCTAACCGACACTTCCAACTAAACGAATCCAACGAACTTGCCAATATCTCTCGGATATTGGATGGTGTTCCACAGGCTAGTATACTTGGACCCATCCTATACAACATTTGCACATCCTCCTAATCTGTACTAATACCTTCTTTGCTACATCCGCCGACGATACGTCCTGCCTTGCATCTATTGAAAATCCCCAACATGCTTCCGAAATTCTCCAAACCCAAATCAAAACCCTCCAGAATCAGTTCGCAAGGTGGAGAATAAAAGTCAATGAACGTAAATCTACTAACGTAACTTTTACTCTTCGCCAAGAACCATATCGTCTCATGTCCCTTAATGGTAGCAAAATACCACAACACACCGAAGTTCGGTATCTAGAAGTGAACTTAGAGAAGCGCTTGACATGGAACCCACATCCACTACTTAAAAGACGATACCTATAATTACTTCGACTTCTAGTAATTTTATACAATGCCCTACTTTTGGACTTACGGACTAGAATTCTGGGGCTCTACTAAGTCTAAGCCTTCTAATTCCCGCTGAATCCAATCCTTTAAATCACAAATTACTCTGTACAATTATCGACGCTCCTTTTTATGTTCGAAATAATGTTATCTATCAGGATCTTGAAATCTCATTTATTTTTGATGTGCCAATTATACTAATCCTCTTATTCAAGAACTATCCTCCACTTCCTTTAGTATAAAATTTAGTACTTAACTTAATTTTGTAAGAATTTTTTTTGAAGTTTTATTTTTATTTTTTGACAAATTCTTACCTTGTTTTGTGGGAAAATAATTTTTAGACTAATCCTTATTTTTGAGCAAAACATAATTTATTTTTAAGGATATTCTTTAAAAAAACGATTGGCCTAATTTTATCATTAAATAAGAAAAGAAAATTCCTAAACAATAACTCTGATTCGAAATTTCGAACTTTGATGGCAAAAATCAATAAAAAAAATAGTTATTTTTATAATGAATATTTATTCTTAGCCTAGAATTATTTATTGATTATATTTATAGAAAAAAAATTTGACCTTTTTGACTATATGATTAATTTTGACTTTATGATTAATCCTTTTTACCAAATCTTTTTTTTAAAAAAAATGAAAATATGGGAAAATTCCCACTAGTCTTTTTATAGTTATTAATTTCTAAATAAATCAAAAAGTTTTGATAAGTAATTAAAAGTAAAAATTGGAAGCTTTAAGAGAGTTTGAAGAAAATAATAGGATTTAATTCCATAAAGAATGTGAACATTTTAATAATCATTCACAAGCTTGTATGTCAGCTGACAGGAAGTAATAACTTATTGAAATCTTAAGACACGCAACCTAAACCAATGTCCTGGTTAGTTAGTTAGCTAGTTCATTATTAAGTTACTCAGTTATTCTTGAATCAAAAACCGAAGCCTAATACAACACACAAATAGTCAAAACTCATTTAATTGACGTTTCAATTTACTATCATAAATACCGTGACAGGTGTTCCATTATCGTGCTAGACTATGCACAAGTCGAGTATATCACCCTATACTATGGTAGAAGTATACTAGCATATATACTATCCATAATAAATAATCCTAGAGTATTTAACACTATTCCCACATTTAAATTTTCGAATGATTAGTTTTAGGTTTGTTTGAGACATAAAATAATTTCCGTTGGAGCTGTATTGAAATAGCTGTCAATACTTTTCGAGAAAAAAAACCGCTTTATTAATAGTTTGAAAATTGATTCAAAAACAATTTTCGCAGAATTGAAAAATTTCAATTAAAATCTAAATAGAAATGGAATGGAAAGCAATTAACATAAAGTTTCCCCAATACGAGCGAGATCTACTGTCAGAACCATTCTAGAAAATTATTTTACACGGTCAACCCAGAAACGATTTGAAATTAGTTTTTAGGTTTATTTTGTCCCTTCTAACTATATGATTGGACTGAATTTAGATTTTTTTTTCATGATGATATTATTTCGAAAATCCATTAAATAAAAGAGTTTACAATATTTGTGAAAAGATTTTTTAGTTACGCTTTAAGATCATGAATATTAAAAGCCTATTATTGCGAGTAATTAAAGACAATTTCCAAATTATTAAAGACGCTCTTTAAATTGACGAATTTTTATTTTAAAGTTTTTTTTTTAAATTTTTTTAGTAAAACTACAAGCAAATTTGTATAATAGTATTTATTAATGTGAAGGGGTTGTGAGGAGTAAATATCCATCGAAGCTTCTATGCCATAGTGTGCTTATGTTAATCCTCTATATTTTAGTAAATCACTCGACCAGTGACGCTTAAGTTGTTGATGAATATTTCTAGCAAAAAACTGGCAGAAAAAAGAGGATGAAACTTTTTATAACGAGAAACAGTCATGTTACTGATTGGTAGAGCCCCAGAGTTTTGGTTTGTATGTCTACATAAGTTTTAGTAGGCATTGGAATCTAGTCAACCTTGCAGATTCATCAAGCTTAACATAAAATTTTAGGTAGAACGTTACATCAAAATTCAATGTTGAGCCAGAGTCAAGTAGCAATGTTCAAAGACGCAGGTACAAAGAAAAATTGGGCCATTACAATGAAAACGGAAACAAGAAATAGTCAACACCGAACCACTAACAACTAACCACTAACAAATAACTTCAAAAATACTACAACAAATATTTAAAGAAAACCTGCTTCTGATAACTTTTATTTATAATAGTATCCTCTTCCGTATCTTGGAAATTTTCCATCATCAAAATGAATTGAAAATCCAACAAACCCAAAAACTTTCCCCCCTTATATAATACACTAGACCCATAGTCGCATTCACATTTTATAAAAAATCCTTCTAAAATTCATTCTTAAATGTGGTTATTTTATTATTGATGCCGAAGGTATGATTTCTCAGCATAAGGCTTGGACTTAGAACTGAGCATTCCACTATCATACTCGTTAAATTCGATAATTTTTACAAGCTCGAAAAATTTTTACACGCTCGCTAAATTTTTATGAGCTCGATAAATTTTTACGAGCTTGATAATTTTTGCTGCTAGTTTTCCTGCTAGTTTTTTTGTTAGCTCTCCTGCTTGTTTTCATGCAAAACTAGCAGCAAAACTAGAAGCAAAACTAGAAGTAAAACTGTGGTTTTTGAGTTCACGTCCAGCTGATGACTTAGTTATCGTCTAAATATCGTAAATTTTCCTGGCGCTTATGAATTTTCATGTCAGCATAAAGGCGGCTAGAAATAACTTTAATATAATTATCAATAATTTACAAACTGCTAATGATATTGGAAATATTAAAAAAAAAACATAAACTGATAATTTTTCCATTGACTATTTAAATTGGGTATCCGTCAATTGATTTTGGTAATTAAAATTTCTAAATTGTAAAATCTTATTTGTTTTCTATTAAAAATTTCAAGTTTTTTAAGATCGTTCAGCACCACGACCTAGTTTTTGTGCTAGATTTGCCGCTAGTTTTCATGCTAGACTTGCTGCTGAATTTCGATAAATTTTACGAGCTCGATAATTTTTATGAGCTCGATAAATTTTTACAAGTTTGATAATTTTTACAAGCTTGATAAATTTTTACAAGTCCGATAATTTTTATGAGCTTGATAAATTTTTACGAGCTCGATAATTCTTACGAGCTCGATAAATTTTTACAAGCTTATTATATATTTACGAGCTGGATAATTTTACCGAGCTCAATAATTTTTTGCTGCTAGTTTTTATGCTAGTTTTGCTGCTAGTTTTCTTGCTAGATTTGCTGCTCGTAAAAATTATCGAGCTCGTAAAAATTAATAAGCTCGTAAATATATAACAAGCTTGTAAATATATTACTCATGCTCATGCTTTATAGCTCATGCTCATTGCTCATGCTCATTGCTCATACTCATTGGTCATGCTCATTGCCCATGCTCATTCCTTTATATCACCACGTTCCCATGAGTCAAAGTTCCAAAAATTTGCGTTTATTGAGCTGAGGAAATCTTCACGTTATTTGTGATAGTTGCTTGACTCACGATGGATACCTTCAATAAATCTCTAAGCTTTAGAATTTCTGTAAGTTAAATTGGAGGAATGTTGACATATCTCAAGATTTCGACTGAGTATAGCATGCTGGATTGCTTTGGAATGTACAGAAAGTCTTTTCCACTGGTTATTTCCAGATCCTAAAATTCCATTTTTGAGATTGATATTGTCGGTAACTATTCTGATAATTTAACCTTTATTTGCCAGTATACCTCAAGGAAGTATCCTAAGTCCAGTCCTTTACAATATTAACAACTATGATATTCCTTGCTATAATGATATCCGAAACACAATATAGGTAAGCCGATAATACAGTCATTCTTACACATAATAAAGATGTCTCTGCCACCACCACTATTTTTCAGAACCACTTCCAGTACTTAGAAGTCTAGTTCAAAAGGTGCAAAGTAAGGGTAAATGGGCAAAAATATGGCTAGTGTTATTCTTACTATCATTTCTCCTTTTGTCATAAGAAATTGTATACAATTTTGGGAATACTACTGCAGCAGTGCGTTCGAAGAAATCTGTCAAGGCTTCCTTGACTAGATAAATTTAATTTGATCATTTTAAAGTTGATATAAAAGAGAGGGGATGGTATTTGACATTTATATCGAGGGTCGTCAAGCCACATAATCCGATGCTCAAAAATTGCATTGCAGACCCGGAAAAGTTCTTTTAGGTCTACCCGACACATGCATCGGTAGCATAGGGTCAGAGATAATATGGTTGTGTAAAATATAGTAAAAAAGACCATAAGCACATAATTGCTTCTATTGCAGGACTTTCGAGTGCAAGATTGAAATATCGCCCACCTCCTTAGAGAGAGAAATATGTCATCTTTGGGTTTAAAAAAAATAAATAAAAATAAAAGTTTCAAAAATATTGCGACTTCATTATTTGTATAGGCCTCTCTTCAGTCATTTTGCTTTATTCACTGAGAAGTATTATTAAAAATCATCAAAAAAAACATACACAATTTTTAAAAAAAATTAAAAATGGCATAAATTTTAAACGTAAAATAAAAAAATAAAATAATGCCAGAATGGGAGTAGAAAAACATGAGCATAATAATCAATTGTTGCTTAATTTATTTCTCCATTCTTATCTACAAATAATAGTAACAAGAGAAATTTTTTTAAAGTTTTCTTTTTTTTAAAAAAACCTGAAGAGAAACAGGTCTTTTAAAAACAATTAAGATTATTCAACTGGTCACAAACGAGTCCGATGGTTTATAATTAATTGGATTTCATGGCGAAATATTTTCTGAAAGTGGAACCTGAGTTAACCTATAAATAAATTTACAAAAAAAAAAACTTTGCAAATAACTACGCTTATTTAGATTTAAAAATATTTACGTACTCGTTTGAACACTTTTGGTGCCATACAACATGCTCAACAATGATTTGCTAGCTTTTTGATTTCCAACGTTCATGCCAAGATGCCATTTGTTGTGGTCACAATGTCACAATGCTGAATATAATAAAAATACGAAAACTCTACAAAGCGACAAATGCCAGTTTATAAAGAATAGCAGTTAACCATTTCCGCAATACGAATACACAATATGGAGTCTATAAGTATGGTGGGCCCCTAGTCCATCGTAACAAAACGCTATGAGATTAGGAAGTATGAGGACATATGCTAAAGCGGCAATTGTGTTTTCCTTTATGCCCGAGAGTTCTTATAATTTTCAGCACCACAAATGCGATAAGAAGAAAATCATACTTCCTGTCTGGGTCTAGGTAGCAAGGTGCTGACGACACTTAGGTATTCAGTATTTATGCTTATGAAGGGGGCAATAAATTCTAATATAGCCCCAAATAAATAAGATTTGCACGTCGATTGTAATCAGTTTCAACAAATTCAAATGGTCGATTGAAGCTCGCTTCAAGTCATCTGGCTACATTACCCCGACTACATCCAACATTCACACACCATTTGCGTTAATCCTGATTTGATTCTAACTTATATGACCTATACCAGGAGTACTGAATATGAGCGTTTTCAGGCAATTCTCTAGGAAAAACCGATATAAACTTTCTACTTATGAAAATTATTTACTCATATGTGTATATATTCCCATTTACATCCCCATCCCAATCCCCATTTGCATACTAATATACCATTCACAAGTCGGAGATAGGATATTTGTTAAGTTCAGTCGCTAATAAATTAATTGAATTTATTGCATTTGATAAGCGTCACGTTACTAAACGGAAACCGACTAAATTTTATAATCACAATGCGGCAAATAGTCACTAACAAAACATGCTATTTATTTGTATGTACGTTATTTAATCTAAATCAAAATGTTAGCAAAACCTTTGTAGCTTTCTGAGAGATAATGTGTAGTGCATAATAATTTTTCTCATTCATACTATATATAAGTGTATGTGCATATGTATGCGAATGAGTATATCACCATCTTCAGGGAGTAAGTAGAATTTTCTTGCAGTCAGTAATGATTCTCCTACCATTTTCTTAGTTCAGTTTGTTTTCATTTTTATTTGAATTTATTTTTTCAAAATTATAAGGAAAGCTTTTGTAAAATGACATTATCTTAATCGTTCTTCTATATATATCCTAGGGGATCATAGGATGTCGTTACAATTTTCTTCCATCTTTAATTAATTAATTTCTGTAAGTTTTCTTTCTTATAGAATTTAATTAATTAATTTCTGTAAGTTTTCTTTCTTATAGAATTAAATTAATTCAAGTTTTTTTATAATTCAAGTTTTCTAAAATTTATTTATTTTAATCGAAAATTTTATTCACGGTAAAAAAATCTGAACCCGATCTGAAGCGTGTCTAAATTTTTTGTATATAAAAAAATTCTGGGCAAACTGATTCTGGGTTGTCCAGGATCGGGTTGTCCAGATTTTCTTGTTACAAAAACAACTCGGTGTTGGTAACCAAAAAATCCAGTCAATTCAATTCTGGGACTGCATGTTTTGGACTCTCGACAACCCGATTCGGGGACCGCATGTCTAGGTAACTGAAAACAATTTTTTGTGAAAAGAATATTTTCAGAATCGCCTCCATATTTTAGTACGATCCTTCCATACTAAGCACCTCTTCAGTCAAATTTTTCTGTTCCATGCAAACTACATCACAACCAGTCCTTCCAGATTAATTTATAATAAAATAAGGCTGAATTTTATTTTTTTTTTTAAATTGTGTATGTTTTTTTTTTGATTTTTGATAATGTTTCTCAGAGCATAAAGCAAAATGACTAAAGAGAGGCCTCTACAAACAATGAAGTGACAATATTTTTGTAACTTTTTTTTTATGTAATCTTGCAATCAAATAGGAACAATTATGTGCTTATGGGTTTTTTTTACTTTACTTTACACAACCATATTATCTCTGATTCTATGGTATCGATACATGTGTCGAGTAGACCTAAAAGAACATTTCCGGGTCTGCAATGCAATTTTTGAGCATCCGAATATGTGGCAAATATCATCCCCTCTCTGCTGTATCAGGTTAAAATGATCAAATACCGAAATGGTATCAAGGATGAGACTTTCATCTCAAAATTCAGAAAAGTTCTTAAACACCGGTTTTTCTTTTTGTTTTTTTGTTTGTTTTAGTAGGTGAAAATCATTGGAAGACAAAGTGTGGGACGTTAACCCACTAAAACCACCTTTTTTGGTCACATATCAATATCACCCCAAGAAACCGCCGTCAGGTATTATTTGGTGCAGCAGGGATTGATCAAAATCTTTGCTCTAGTGAATTATCACTATCGCTTTCTTAGTCATGATCTTCCAGGCGTAGATCTTTTTAGGACCGTTGTTGCGAGGACTTTGATAGTCTCCCAGGCCGTCCCGGAGTTCAAAATCCAGACATTCTCCGGTGTCAGAACTTCGCCAATGCACTTCTGAGACTCTTCTCTTTCCGCATTGAATCGGACGCACTAAAATACCATGTGCTCCGTGCTCTCCACCATTCCGTCATAAATAGGAAACATTCGGTTAGAATCCAATTTAAAGCGGAATTGGAAAGCCCTAAAACATCCGTGTCCCGTTAAAAATTGTGATAAACAGTAAGCCGGTTTTTCCACGAATCCGAGCAACCAAATAATGTATATTGACTGTCTGATGTACTCAACAGTTTTTTTAAATAAATTTATTTATTTAAGAGCATGGTCCGATAATAAAGAATTCATCCTTCCAAGCTATTTTTAAAAGGGGAGAAATGAAAAAAAAAGACTTTTTCCAAATTTTATAATAAAAGTTTTACACTTTAAGTTATTAATAGTAGTAATAAGATTTTTATTGCTGTACATTTACTGCCAAATATTTTATATCCAGTTCATATGTAGTCAATTTAAGTAAAATACATGCCGAACAGGAATTATCGGTCAATCTACTACTACGTAGGCTACTATATATATTTCTGGCCTAGGCAACACTAAGTGTTGCCAGGTGCGATCTGACATTTCCATTGGAAAGTTTGACATTTTTTAGCATAAACGTACTCAGAACGTTTTGACGTACGACTATCATTTGTGTTGTTTACAGTGACTTGAAAAAATCAATTTGGCAAAAAAATGGAATTAACTCGTGAACATTTTCGTGCGATCATTTTTCACAACTTTCGACGTGGATTATCACGACAAGAGTGCATCGATGAACTTAAATCTTTGTATGGCTATGAAGCACCATCCTATAGCACTGTGAAAAACTGGTACAACGAATTCAATCGTGGCCGACGCTCGCTCAAAGACGAATTCCGTGAAGGTCGTCCAAAAACAGCCGTTGTTCCAGAAAACATCGATGCCGTACGTGAACTGATAATGCAAGACCGTCATGTGACATACCGTGAGATAGAGGCATGCCTAGGCATTTCTCCCACCAGCATACATTCGATATTGCATGAACACCTGGCCGTAAAAAATGTTTGTTCTCGTTGGATCCCGCACAATTTGACAATCGCTCAAAAAAAGGCTCGTGTGGATTGGTGTAAAGAAATGCTGAAAAAATACGATCGCGGTGCTTCAAAAGACGTTTATAAGATCGTCACAGGTGACGAATCATGGATCTATGCGTATGAGCCCGAAACAAAACAGCAATCGACCGTGTGGGTCTTCCAAGACGAGTCAAATCCAACGAAAGTTGTTCGTGGAAGAAGCACTTCGAAGCAAATGGTCGCTTGTTTCTTTGGCAAAACTGGTCATGTGGCGACTGTTCCGCTTGTGCAACGTAGGACGGTCAATTCTGAGTGGTACACCACCATTTGTTTGCCTGAAGTCTTCGGAGAAATTCGAAAAACGAACAAGAGAAGTCGAATCATTGTGCACCATGACAATGCGAGCTCTCACACATCGGCTCAAACCAGCGCCTTTTTGACCGGACAAAACGTCGAATTGATGGGTCATCCTCCGTACAGCCCTGACTTGGCACCCAATGACTTCTTTTTATTTTCGTCGCCAGAAGATGCTGTTGAAGCATTCAAAAACCATGTTTTGGAGGTGTCTCAATCGGAGTGGAAAAAGTGCTTCGAAAATTGGTTTGAGCGCATGCAAAAGTGTATAAATCTTAATGGAGAATATTTTGAAAAACAATAAAACCTTTTTCGTTGATAAATATTCGCATTTTCATTATTAGGCCAGAAATATATATAGTAGCCCACGTAGTACCATATTTTATAAAATTAATTTCGGAAATTAATGACTCAAAAGCAAATGGGGAATGGTATTTCAAGGTCCTATTAGTCCCTCTGCATTCTTTTTTAGTAATATTCAATAATATCCCATTTTTAATTATATCTATTGTAGTTCAGTTACTTGAATTTCTATGTACCTTTAAGATTCAGCTCATTAAAAATCTCTAAAGTTAGAGTATCTGCCGACTCAACGTCTGAATATAAAATAACGGGTCTACCTTTTCTTTTAAGAGCGTTGAAGTTGGCTACGTTGATAGTAAGAATAACACTAGCAATAGTTTTGCTAATTTACCCTTATTTTACACCTTTTGAATCAGGCTTCTAAGTACTGGAAGTAGTTCTGAAAAATAGTGGCGGATATAAAATAACGGGTCTACCTTTTCTTTTAAGAGCGTTTAAGTTAGCTACGTTGATAGTTATGTCATTCCATTTTCTGTAATGTTCATAGTAGATCATGTTTTCAATTTTCATGTTCATTGTAGATCGTGTGTAGATCATGTCTTCAAAATGGTCAATCTGTGAAAAATGGTTTTCCAGAAAAAATCATATTCTTGATTGACTACCCAAGATTCATTGGAAACGATATTCAATGGAAATTTAATTTCACGAAGAGTTGGTGTCAATTGGCCACCTCGTCCAAAACCAATTTTAACGGCGTCATCCGTGTAATAGATCCACAGTTATGCAAAAATGTGATCGAAAATTGTGTAAAAAGGATCAATATCTGTAAACGTAGTCGTGATAGGCAATTGCTAAATATTGGTTTTTATTCATAAATAATACAGTCTCTACAATATATTTCAATAAAGAATAATGGATTATTTTTTTTAAAAATAAAGAAAAGTTTGTATTTCTAGACCCTATAGAAAATGAGGTCCGGTTTTAGCTATTAAAAAAAATCAGTTAATTGTTATTTGCCAGCTAAATTGTCCTAGGCTCACCACCGTCCAAGGTGGTTTTCTTTAGTCTCTAAGTCTCCTGTTTTTATACAAAACCGAATGAGTACTATTAAAATTAATCATTTTGTACCAGTCCAGGTTCACAAGAACCCTAACATGGACTAAGATGGAAATAATTAAATCCCCGCTTCTTTCTTTTAAAAAGAAGAAATTTTAATGCAGATTTACTTTTGTATAGTAGCCAAATTAAAAATTTAGAAACGATATATTTATAATAAATAAAAAAAATTGGCTTTGCTAAGAAATGGAAGCTTTACAATTTTTCTCTAGTGAACAAAAATAAACATAAAATAAGAAAAATCTCGTTTTTTTAAAACTTTAAAAAAAATATATAATTCTCATATTAGAGAAGCCTATAATGTTTTTTTTATAGCTAAAGATTGGGTTTTGTAGAGATTAAATAGAGTGGAAGGAAGAAATTCATTTATTAAAAATCTATCTTAAACAACTTATTTTCAAAGACATTCTTTGCTTTTCAATACTTCTGCCAATCAGATCATATTAATTTTTTCCCGTATCATTAGAAGAAAAACTACATTATTATTGCAATATTTTTTAATTTAAAGAAAAGCAATTTCAATCCCAAAAATGTATTAAAAAAATATTTTCAAGAAAAAAAAAATATTATTCAATAAATCTGAATTCTGAAATCAAGTAAAATATTACGAGTACAATACCAGGTTGAGTGCTAATGTTTCAACAATTTTGAATTTATCGAAAAGGGGTAAAAACAAGCAATTGTTCTGGCATTCAACAGAACTTAACGAAATAATTTTCGAGAGTTTTTCGCAACATGTAAACGAAAAATTCCCAATTTCCCCAAATTTCCCAAATTCCCCAAATTCTCCTATAAGAATACGGAATCATATGGTATTGTTCCAATTCCAAAATAACTTTATTCTCTTTTCGCTTTGAATTTAGAATTAAAAAGGATTTTCTCTTCAAATTTTCAATTTTTCATAATAAATCTCTTATATTTCTTATCCCATTTCAATTTGTTTCCTTTTATTTTCTCTTCCTAGAAAAAGCCTAATCTCTTAAGTTCTCATTTCTTATTATGTACTTATTCCATTTCTCTTTTACGTTCCATTTCCAAAAACGTTCTTTTATAGTTTTATTGTCTGATTTTCTCTTTACAGGCGCTATCATTACTGAGCCATTGTTAGCTTGTGCTGCTGCGCATGATTTTGAGCGGGAATTATATCCAGCATTGTTGTTATACGTGTACGTACGTTCAATGACTAGAAGCAGTGGACAATACGACTTCGTGCGAGTATGTCACTAGGACACATCGATTTTGGGGAAATTTTTTCGCGGCAAATTGTACGAATAGCAACAATCACCTATAATAATAACAACAAAAATGATCAAAATGACAATTTCAACAATAAATAAATAAATATCAAATCAAAATTCGATAAAGCGCACATTTCATTGACGGTGGTGGGGCAAGGATATTGTAAGCTTTCTTTTTATAATTTAGTATTTTTTTTTTACAAATTAGAAGAATGTGTGTGTATGTATGCAAAAAAATAAAAATAAATTAAAAATGGTCCAAGACTAATTAGATTTTCAAAACTAAACGAATCTAGCAAGTGATTAATGAGAAAATTTGTTCCGTTTTTAAGAAACAAATTCTTACGAAAGTTTCATAACACAACGGAATGAAAAAATGTATATACTCGTATGTATAAGAAATTAAAAAGAAATTTGAAGAAATTAAAAGAAAGTTTAATCTTAAAGAAGACCAAAACTTAAACTAAAAAGAAAGAAAAAATATTGGTGAATCGACTATCTGTCAGAGTATGTCAATATGTGAAAAATGGTATTTTCTTAAAGATTTTGTATATTTTGGAATTTCAATCAGAAGTTAAAAAACCGGCAAGTCTAGGTAAGAATAGATTTGATTGAGGTAAGAATAATTTATAAATAATTTTGTTTTCGTTTTATATTTATTGATTTTTGTTTTGATAATCAAGAAGAACGTGTTAATATGAATAAATATTTCATAAGTTAAATGATATCAAATAACTACGCTTTAAAATTTCATAATTTTTCATGTAAATTAATGAGATTTTCAGTCACGAAACCAAAACTAGGGTTTTTTCTACTGCCAATCAAGAAATGGATCTTTTTTCAGCTCTACATCAAATAGCATAAATTTTGATCTTTGCGCAAAATTGTCCAAAAACTCGAACATTTTTATATAAATTAGTTAGATTTACAAAGTCCTATTGAAATTCAGTGACTTTAAATTAACTATTTTTATTTTCTTTTAAAATTATTTTTGAGTGATCTGTGAGTCTTCCGTCACTTATTTACTCCTAGTTCCAAGATATATGTTGTAGCATTTACACCTTGGAGTCATTGATTGCAGGTGTCATCTCAAGAACAGATTAATCTTCTTGAGGTGATAACAAATGCTACTATGTACTGTGATTGCGTCATATCTAGAATATATCTTCGTTAAGAGACTTTTAATAATTTAATCACTATCCTGGTTTGTCTATCACCATCACCATTATTTGTATTTTCTCAGAACTCCTTTAGCAACTGAGTCCTTTATTATGCCGGCGTATGGTTTTGGACTATGAAATTGAAGGGTTACTTGCTATTTTTTCAGGAATCCTACCGTTTGGTTTCCAAAAATTCCTACGGATCCTCTTATCCACAGTAGTATCCGTTTTTTTTGACGCCTAATTAGCCAGTACTTTAAGAATATAACAAAGCCAATATTTCGACTTAATAAACTATTTTTCCTATAGCTATTTCAGGTGCAGGTCCTTCAGAAATAATACCTGCAATATCTTATCGTCTTTACTGGACTTCCCTGCGACGATAGTAAGAGCATATATCTTCAATTGGAGATTTCTAAAATAAAAAGTCCTGTATTTGACTAAAAACAAAGTTCCTAAAATAAAAAGTCCTGCATTTGACTCTTAACTAGGTATTCTAACTCAGGCCAACAATTGACTTGATTAAGGGGATTTACCTGTGAGGATAGTGATATGACCCAGCTTGCTATATGGAAGAGATCCATAGTAAATATCTTTAATTTATTATTCTCTTAAAATAAAAAGCATTTACTTACTCCCAAGTTATTACCTTTATCATCAACATCATCATCAACGGCGGTGTAACCGAAAGTCCGGTCTAGGTCCGCTGAATCAAAGAACGCTTCGCCCTGCGGCCATCCAGTTCCTCACTCCTAGCATGTTTTTGGTGTCCTAACTAACGGCATCATTACACCGAAGGCAGGACCTACCTCGTTTTCTGGGACCATAAATGGACCCATTAGACTTCTCGATGTCCTGGCTAACTTCCAGGTGTCCTGGCTAATATTCCCGGTGTTCCTGGCTTACTTCCTGGTGTCCTGGCAATTCCCGGTGTCCTGGACACTTCCCGGTGTCCTGGCTAATGTTTCCGGTGTTCCTGGTTAACTTCCCGGTGTCCTGGCTAACTTTCAAGTGTTCTGGCTAATGTTCCCGGTGTTCCTGGCTAACTTCCTGGTGTCATAGCACTTCCCGGTGTCATGGCACTTCTCGGTGTCCTGGATAATGTTCCCGGTGTTCCTGGTTAACTTCCCGGTGTACTGGCTAACTTTCAGGTGTCCTGGTTAATATTCCCGGTGTTCCTGGCTAATTTCCCGGTATCCTGGCTAACTTCCAAGTGTCCTCGCTAACGGCATCATTACACCGAAGGCAGGGCCTACCTCGTCTTCTGGGACCATATATGGAGCCACTAGACTTCTCGATGTCCTGGCTAACTTCCAGGTGTCCAGCCTAATGTTTCCGGTGTGCTTGCCTAACTTCCCGGTGTCATGGTACTTCCCGGTGTCCTGGCTAACTTCCCGGTATCCTGGCACTTCCCGGTGTTCTGACACTTCCCGGTGTCCTGGCTAACGGCATCATTACACCGAAGGCAGAGCCTACCTCGTCTTCTGGGACCATAAATCACCCATACGGATTAAGTATCAAGTCTTGAGCAGCCTACTATCCACAACCGGGAGACAGCGATAGCGCTACATGATCTAATCGTTAAATAGGCTCGGGAATCGTCCATTCTCATGTAAGGGGTTAATTAATTCTTCAAAGGTTCTTTCTTTCAAACGCAAACAAGATTTGGTAATGGTTTTTACTAAGAACCCAAGTTTTTAAAGAATACATGGGGACTGATAAATTTTTTTGACTATAACATTGAAGCTATTTTATACAGAATACGACTGGTAGTCGACACCGAAGCTGCACCATATATTTGTTTGCCTTCATTTATATGTAGCTTAAGATTTTTTGGCACCGACATTTTGATAAAGGACCTCCCATGACATAATGTCAATGTCATCGACGTACGAGGTCTGTTCAAAAAGTGTCAGGAATTTTGTGTTTTTTTCAAAAATTATTTATTTATTCATGAATGTCTATTTTGTCGCTTTTGAAGTAATCCCCATCAGATATTATACACTTATACCAACGTTTTTTCCAATCCTCGAAGCACTTCAAAAAATCATTCTTTGTGATCTTGTTCACCTCCTCCTTCGATGCCGTTTTTATCTTCTCAATGGTAGCGTAGTGGCTGCGGCATTATTCGGGAATAAGAAAAAAATACGGTGCCTGCGGTATTATAAGTGTGTTGTTTTTGACCAAAATTGGCAAAATCCAATTTTTGTTCTTCCACAAATCCGGGCGTTTCTGGCGGATTGCTTGGCGCAACTTGCGCATAACTTGCAGATAATATTCCTTATTACCCGTTCTATCCTGTGCCAAGAACTCATGATGTATCACGCCCCTGCAATCGAACAGAACTGTCGTTCACACACCCCGGCACGCTTTTCGTCGTTCACATCTTCTCGGGCCTCTGAGAACATTTTTTACTACCGATAAATGTTGCTTCGGTCCAAGGTAGCTTCACCATATGCCAACATTTAGAATGCGTCCGCACAATTAATTTTGTTTTTCACACAAAATTTTATACAGATTCTTTGATCCATTTTTTGGAATGGGCAAAAATTGAAGACGAGCCAAAACACGTGCAAGCAAAGCAGCTGTCAAAAATTAACTGAACTTTCAATATGGCCGAACTTGTCGGCATAAGTAAGATACATGAATACCAACATAACGCCACAAAAAAAAATCGAAAATCGATCCACTTCTAGTTCTTAGTTTCTAATCTCATCTTTATTAACTCTCGTATTCTTAATGGCACAATTTTCAATTTCTCAGTATTTGGTCTTTTTCTCATTCTTCTCCACAAAAAAAAATAACCAATTCTCCTCTATCAAAACTAATATTAAAAGAAAAATTTTTAAAATTGAATTTTAATCTTAAATATTCCACAGACAAACTATATTATAAAAACTTTAAAAGTGTAGTTATCGTGTTTATTAAAAATTCTTCATTTAAAAACAATTTTTTTCTGCGTTGATTATTCTGTTGTTTTTTTTTAGTCTGAAAAAAGTTTAGCCATTTAGTCGATATTTAGATCCTTCTAGATGGGATATTCCTATTATTTATAAAATTCGGAAAGCCTTATACTCGTCGTATATTCATAATCTAAAACGAAGTATTTCCATCTGGATTCTTATTGAAATCGGCATATTTCAGATTGAGTTACGAAATTCTATTTTCTCATCTCCACCAAAAATATTGAATGGATTTTCGAATATGCCACATGCTTCTTTCCATCCTATCCAGTCGTCAATGATGTCTAAGCTTCTATATTATACGGTATTGTGCTGCAAACGTTGAGGCTCTAAAATTTAGATTAAATTCCCTTCATTCTTCTCCGCTGATACAGTTTTAGTGAAATTTTCCTCTACCTCGGGTTCGCAAACCCGATGAACCACTATTTCCCCATACAATTGAACCAGCAGTGAAAATCCTTGCAAAGCAATTACGTAAACCAAAATTGCTGCGGGAGTTCGGCTATTTTATTTCAAATATACTACTTCAACTACTGCTTGCCTTGCTGACTGGATTCGATGATGTCCTGGTAAATAATCAAACGTACGTACTAATTCTACCCTTCATTCTTTGCGGATTTAACCGCCCATCGTAGATTATGCTCGTATAACTGATCTGATCGGTTTTGCTAACGTCTAGTCAGTCTGCTATGAATGAAGTACATTCGGGAAACTGAGGCTTAGGCTTGTTGGTTTGGTGTAAACGCATAAATAACATTGATGGAAATTTTCAAGCTTTTAATGTAAGCAAATCGTCTCGATACAAGTTTTATTGGCACTTTTAAAAAAGGCGTTATCGATAAATATAAAACTCGCAATTCTATAACATTTTTCTACCCTTACCCTTGGCTACCCTTAAATTTTTTTCGCTATAGTATTAGTTTCCCGTAACATTTTTACAACGATTTATTGGCGATAGCGACGATTTTCAATGATACTTCTTCAGCATCAATTTTGGTTTCTCAAACCTCGTCGTACTATCTCTAATGGTTAATTTAATACAAATTCAATATTGCAGACAGATAAATGGCTTCGAAAATGTAGTCAGCGACCTCTTTTTCAATGTAACCATGAGAATCCTTTTTTTATAAAGAATATCGTTCCCCTTTTATTTTTATTTTATTAGATTTTTTCCTCATCAAGATGGGAATATATTTTTTTAAGCTATTATATTGGATAATATTTTATGTTTATTTGATTCATGAGATTTCTCTTTAAGAATTTGGGTAAAGCTATTAAGGTATTATATAAATAAGAAAATGAGTAAATTACGTGGAATTTGTACTATATCTAAAAATAGGGAATATTTTTTATATACGAGGGTCGTTCAATGAGTCCTTAGAAAAAGATCGAAAAAAACTGTTTTTAAAAAAAAACTTTTTATTTTTCAACATAATCTCCTTTTAGCTCTATAAACTTTTCCAATCGTTTTTCCAAAATTTTTATCCCGTCCAAAAAATAGGATTTCGGAAGTTCTGCAAAATACTCATCCGTTTGAGCAATGACGTCCTCGTTGGAAGTGAACCGTCGTCCGCCAAGCCATTTCTTCAGATTGGGGAAAAGAAAATAGTCACTCGGGGCCAAATCTGGTGAATAAGCGGGATGCTGCAACAATTCCATTCTCAATTCCATACTTTTGGCCATGGAAACAGCGCAGGTGTGCACACGCGCATTGTCCTGATGCAAGAGGATTTTTTTCTTCTTCAGATGGAGGCGTTTCTCTTTGATTTCCTCGCTCAACCGTTGCAATAACGACGCGTAATACGCTCCTGTTATTGTTTTTCCTTTTTCCAAGTAGTCGATAAAAATGATGCCCTGCGAATCCCAAAAGACCGTGGCCATCACCTTGCCGGCCGATGGCACAGTTTTTGCCTTCTTCGGAGCCCGTTCACCCTTTAAAATCCACTGTGATGACTGTCTCTTCGTTTCTGGAGTGTAGTAGTGTATCCAGGTTTCGTCCACAGTGACATATCGACGAAGGAATTTGGCAGGATTGCAATGAAAGAGTGCCAACATAGCCTCAGAGTCCACTGCATGATTGCGCTTATTCTCCTCTGAGAGCAAACGCGGCACCCATCTTGCCGAAATTTTTTTCACAGACAATTTTTTATGCAAAATTGAAGCGACTGTACCTTGTGATATGCCCGTGGCCTCAACTAATTCGCGCACTTTAATTCACTGATCGTTCAAAATCAGATCGTGGATTTTGTCGATGATTTCAGGAGTAGACACCTCAACTGGGCTTCCTGAACGATGTTCATCTTTTGTTGATGAACGGCCACGTTTAAATTCATTCACCCAATTGTAAACCATCGCAAACACAGGTGCAGATGTGCCATGAACTGCATCCAACTCGGCTTTGATTTCTTTCGGGCTTAAGCCTTTCAAATGGAGTTATTTGATGACAGCCCTAAACTCGCTTGTTTCCATTGTTATGCACAAATAAATGTCGTTAACTTTAATCGACGATAGAAATTGACCTATGCTATGGATCGAGCTGAAATTTGGCAGCTTTCCTGATGATAATGCTACTTACCGACACTACGAGTGCAATTTCTCGGATTTTCTAAGGACTTATTGAACGACCCTCGTAAAATAAAAAGACTATTTTCTTAGCTAACTTCTACAAAACTTCTACAATTGTACGTTATATTTAATTTTAGAGAAAGATCAAGAAGTTTTTTTTTCATTAGCTTATCAAATTTAAGCAATTTTTGAAGATTACTCAAATAACTAAGCAATATCAAATCGAGTGTTGTATAATTAATACCTGGCCTTGGCAAGAAAAAAAAACATTTTTATTTGTGAAATTTATTTTATTTTTCTATTACCTTGATAAATTAAGTTCAACGTTGTTCATTTTTTTTAAATGTATCTCATTTCAAAAATACGATCTCTCTAACCCTTCAAATGAGCTGTTTGTTTCAGCAACCATTTGATTAGTTCTGCATAATCTTTTTTAAATGCAGACATTTTTCTTTGATAGCATTGTTAAATTGATCCAATAAGTTAGCATAATACTCGTCATTAATTTCTTTGCTTTTCTCAAGGTAAGCAAATGTGGATTATTCAGCGTACATCGTAAAATACTGTGCATAACTTTGTAGGGTGACAAAGTCGTCTTGACTCTTTCGATGCCCGTTCCCTACTGTTTAGACTTTTCTTTGGTCTCTGGTGTTATGTTATATCACAATATTTAGTTAACACCTATGAGTCGACCACAAAAATTATTTGGACTGCGTTTTAACATTGTAAGTTGTAAGCAATCGTTGCACTAATTTTGTTAAAAGCTTGCTCACATCTAAATGAGTTGCTTAAATGTTCTGCACCCGTTCAATTGAGATACGCACAGTCTTAACAATCGCACACACTTTCATTCTCCAATTATTTATGGCCATATCGAGGATTTCCTTAATTATTTCTGATATGTGTGTAGTGATCTCATTAGGAAAATAATTGCTAATTTTTTTAATTATTTCCGACTAAGCTCATTAGAATCATTTCTGACATGGCGTCAAATATATTGTGGTCGATAAAGAATATCCGGAGTAGCCCTCCAACAACCCCTCCCCCACCCCATAAACTTCTCTGAGTTTCTCTTTTATCATATCATTCGGTTTTTTTTGGGTTACAAACGAAAGTTTTATCAATGCTCGCTACTTGATTTCTCAATTGATGTAAAATCACAAAAGTTGTTTTTTTTATATGGCTATTTTCTCGCAACTGTTTGAAATTTTGACACGATTTTTCTGAAAGATTATATTTATAAAAAATAGATTTTTTTTAATAGTAGGAGCACCATCTCTTGCCAAGGATTGGGTATTAATCAAACAACCGTCGTAATTGGCGGCAAGAAAATGTCAAATGGTGCGCTACTACGAAATGAAAGAGTAAAAGACCTCAATGGTGCGCTACTACCGCGTAATTGGTAGCAAGAAAATGTCAATGGTACCGCTACTATAAAATTAAAGGGTTGAACACAAAACTCATATTAAAAATATTTATTGTTAACGTTCAACGAAGCATAATTTATTCAAACTTTTCAGTAACTCATAAATTATCACCTATATTTTGCATTTGTATAAACTTTCATTTTTAGATGTTTATGATTATAATATATCAATCATAAGATACTAAAAAAAGGACACATTTATTGCGTCGTACCATTTTTATGTTAGTATGATTTAATATATAACACATCAATTCAAATAATTATTCATGATCTAGTTTTTGGTATTGATTTTTTGATGTTTTAATATAAGTACGCACTTTAAAGGACATATAAGAAATAATTTCGAAGTAAAAAAATAATGAGCACAAAATTGTAAAGCTTAGGAGAATTGCTTGTACTTGACTCTTTTATTAAGCATATACACTCGTAATATTTTTAGTGAAAAGTTAAATGGAATAAGTCCTAAACTAAAATGGAAACTTTATTTAACTGAACTGGTTTTGGACACTATACATATACTCGGAATTCGAAGCTGAGGATTAAACAGGACTGAGTTCCAGTAGAGTTTTCGAATATGTAGAAAAACTTCAATTTGAAATGGTTTGTGTTAGCCACTGAACTAGGCAATTTTCTATTTAATACTCAGTTTATTAAACTAGGCATCGTAAAAATGATGTAAAATTTTAACATAAAAAAATTGTTATCGTTTTCGTTTCTCCGACACTAAACAAAGTATTTTATATGATTTAATTTGCTTGTTGTCTAGTATTTTATTTTCTAATCTAACAAATTGAAACATAAAAATGGGATTTTTTTTCTTATCAAAATCGTACAAGTTTGTGATAAAATATTGAAGATAAAAATAAATTATTTACAAGTAAGAAAAGAAACATTTCCAGTGTCGTAAAGCGAATGGATAGAATTATACGTTGAGCGGAATAAAGGTGGAAGTGGTTTTTTTAAGGACATTTTTTTTTAGAAGAGTCGTTTTTCATGAGAGCCCAATTTTATAAAAAAAATTTTTTATAAGGAGCAACTTTTTTTTAAGTGTAGGAAAGTAAGAATTTTTTTATACATATAATTTGTTGCTATTTCAGATAATTACGGACCTTTTTTCTAATTTAAACAGAGACTCCGTAATTTTAGACTAAAATTAATTTATTTTCTAATTTTTACAGATATCTACAACAACAATATTATAAGATGCAGATTTACATAAAAATATTAATTATAGCAAAAGATTATTGGGACTAAACATCAATTGAAGTTTCCCATGAATCAGTATTTTAATGAGTCTCGCAACCAGTGACGCTTAAGGCATCGATGGGTGTTCCTAAGGAAGGAAGTGGAGGATAGTTCACTAGGCAAGTTGAGAAGCAGAGAGTGAAACTTTATATAACGAGGCACTGTCACACCACTGACATAAAGGATTTCAAAATTATGATAAATTAGACTATGTTATTACGAACACAAGGGTGAGCATCGATAATTTTACAAGATTTTTACGCAGCTCTATTCCGTAAGTCTATATTGGTTTCAATGCAGCATTGTCTAAAAATACTTTACTGTCTATACTAAGTTTAAAACGTTTGTCTAAAAAGCGAAGCGGTTGTACACTACAAGCCAAAAGTCTGCGACCAAGTTTATTGTATATCATTAACATTTTACATTGTTCTTAATACCATTTTCTCTTAAGAATATTTGTTTTTAGCTCAATCTTCATCTTAATTAGTTTTTAGCTTTCTGCTATCCGTGAATTTATTTCTAATTAAGATGTAATATTTTTGTTATCTTTATTATAACATTTTAATAATTAATTCATATACTTCGCTTATATCCTAAATCTAACCTTAACCCTTAAAAATCCACTCTTATAAATTAAACACGCGTTTTTGTAGAATTATTGTTAAAACTAATCTTAGAACTAAATTCTATTTTTGAATCCGGCAACTGCTCTTGATTCCCTTCGGTGCTTCCGATCTTATGTGATGTAATTTCCAGAGCTTCTTCTGTGTCCTCCAATAGAAGTAACGGTGATAGGTACTTGGAATTTCTTAGAATTTGCAGTAATTTGTTTTCCGTTAGCTGCCATACTTCCCTGTTTTGATAATGGGCTAATGATTTCACCCATTTGTGCATTATTCTCATTTGCCATACTATAAATCGGGAAACTCCTTCCTCCCCCTTCGGTATAACCTGTCCGAGCCTATGGTTTTAGGCTTAAAATTTTTTTGTCTGTCTAGATCTGCCTAGCCCTATGGATTTTCGTAAGATCTTCCTTCCTACCCTGTGCAGTTACTTTGCTTCTGTTGGGGCAAAAGATGATCAAATGGAAAAGAAGTACGCTCTTATAAATTGCTTATAAATAATGATTTTGACGTCCTTACGGCATATATTGTAGGCTTCTAAAAATGTATCGCTCAGACATGACAAGATGATTTTCCTCCACGTCAAAAATTGTCCAAAACATTCTTAGAAGCTTACAATATATGCCGTTGGCTTTTTTCATTTTCTCCCTGACAAAGGAGTTGAATTTGAAGTTCTTAAGATTTAACCCTAGATACTTTAGATTCTCCACGCATCTCATTATCGGAAGTTCTGTTTTACACTATAAAAAATCATCAAATTGGTAAAAATCTCTTTTGCGTTTGTATAATTCTAGTGTATTGTTCGGCCAATCAATATTTTATCGTATTCTTTAAAACACTATTTCAGCATTGCAAAATAATCAATCAGACATTTTTCTTCGACGATGGGCAGTGCTGCCAGATGCTTCCTGTGTAGCTCATCCCATAAAACATCAATGGAGTTAAGATCGGGTGATATTTTCCAAAATGCGTTCTTGTTTTTTATTTATCAGATAGTCTCAACATAATTTTGAACTATGTTTTGGATCATTATCTTGCTCCATAATGAACTCTGCACGACTTAGCTCTCCACGAATTAACCAAAACTTTCATGAAAGACCATTTGTATCTAAAATATTTCGGTTCCGCTCTTTTCCAAAAATTCCATTAATACGAAGCAAGTATCCGACTCCATCCGTAGAGAAGCACCGCCTAACTACAAATTGTATAAGCTTAAATCCGCTGTTTTTTAGTCAAAAAAACACATGTTTTTTTTATAGAAAGCAAAAACAAATTTATTCAAAATACTTGCTCTCGCTATATACACATTTTTCCCATCTCTCGGGCAGTTTGTGGATACCACGCCAAAAAAATTCCTTCTCTTTCGAGGCAAACCTAGAAAGTAAGAATGGAAGTGCTGCTCAGCGAGCGCGTGGCCCATCGACGAAAACAGATGGTAGTGGGAAGGGGCCTGGTCTGGTGAATAAGCGGAGTGGGATAGCACCTCCCAGTTGAGTGTCTCCAAGAAGTTTCGGACAATTTTTGACGTGTGAGATGGTGCGTTGTCGTGGACGAAAATCAGCTTGTCATGTCTTTGTTGATAATTCGTCCTTTTTTCACGCAGAGCACGGTGCAATTTGATTAATTGTTGGTGGTAGCGGTGGGCATTGACAGTTTCACCAGGTTTCAACATCTCATAGTAGACGATACACTGCTGATCCCACCAAACACACAGCATCGTCTTCCGTCCGAAGCGATTTGGTCTTGGGGAAGATGTTGATGGTTGGCCGGGATCAACCCACGATTTCTTGCATTTACGATTCTCCAAATATATCCACTTTTCTTCGCCTATCACAATCCGATGCAATAATAACTTTCTTTTCTATCTGGCGAGCAAGATTTCGCATGTGTTTTGGCGTCGCTCCATCTGTCTATCGTGCAATTCATGCGGCACCCATGGTACGCAGACGCATGGAAATGGCTGGTTGAGTAACACCCAATTGCTACGGGAGCATTTTTTGTGATTTGGTATCATCTTCGTCCAAAAGAGCCTGCAATTGATGGTCCTCAACCTTCCTAGGCCGATTTTCACGCTTCTTATCTCACATAGGCCTCCATAAACATTCTATGCGATTCGGCAGCCGATTTCTTCTTATTGGATCAGAAAAGCAGAGCTTCCCGTGCATGCTCTTTTTCTGGCACAAAACTAGACATGATTACCAAAGTGAAAATGTATGTTGTTGTACGAAATTGCAGACAATGTGCACTGATTTATGTTGACAGATGTCAAACTCATAAAAAAAGAATGGCGTGCCCATGATAGCCTAATACGCTCACTTACGCCATCTATGACCAAGCATCAAGGCTTCCGGCAGAAAAATTTCTCTAGCACTCCGACGCACGTATATTCTTGCGTTAGACCTAAAAATTTGGTGCTTTGACTCATTCTGTCAGGGTACATTTTTAAAATTCTTACCAGTCTACTTGTTTGATAATAATTTAAATCGCACTGAATTCGAGGTACTGTAAGTGTCCGATTACTTTTACTTGTTATGCAAATTAATCGATCTTCGCCTAAACTGGTAATCTTAGGGCTACGAGACCGTGGCAAACTCTAACAACTTTTGGTCTGTCTATAACGTTCCATAGTTTTCTTTAAAATTTTAACCATATGTGTATCTGCTATAAATCGTTCCGATTTACCTTCATTACATTAAATAACATTACCGAAGCGCATTTCAATACTAATTTGACAATTTTTTCCATATTTTTGAATTTTTAGTAAAATAAAACTTAGTAACTATAATTTTAGATAAATATTAATGAACAAGGACGAACCTAATCTTGTATATATCTATACAGGATACTGTCTAGACATATAGTATGGAAGTAAAATACTTGGACTTCTCAAAAGCGCATTATAAAAATTGTTACCTGCTACAAAGAAGGACGGGGAACTTGGTTATTGCAATTGGCCTCCTACGTGTATGGCAAAAAAAAATATGCTTGAAAATTATAATTTTTTTCTTAATGTTTAAGAAATAAATAAAATATTTGATATATTCTAATATACTTAATATTATATTATAGATCAAAAGAAAAAATATAGAATATCGGTTTATTAAAATTTTAACCAAAAATTTCTAGCGAATGTGTTTTTATCAAGGTTGGTGCAGACTTTTCCTTTCTTTTAAGTTTTGTTTGTAGGTTCCATGTTAAGTGTTTATCTAAGTTTAGCCCTAGATACCGAACTTCAGTAACATGGTCCATAGCGAAGAGCAAAAGTTAGGGATTTTCGTTTGATGCAAGGCAGTCATTGGAATAAACTGGAATAACGGATGTATAAATATTGTAAAGGATGGGCAGAAATATACTTCCCTGTGGAACACCAGCCAATATAAAAGAGATATTGGAGAGTTTAATGGATTCGTTTACGCAGAAGTATCGATTGGAAAGGAATGATCTTAGGACTAGAAATAAGATGGAATGTAGAAATTCTTAAGTTTCCAGAGTAAGCCTCGCGGTCCCAGACTCTATTAAAGTCTTCACTTATGTTTAGAAATACCACCCATCGATATAAGTTAAGCCTTTGATCGAGACTGGTACCCCGGATAATCCTATTTTCTTTCTAAAGAGGATACAATAAAATCGGCGTTTCGATGATATTAGTGGGTGTAGTGGAGTATTCGAATCGAAAACCGAATTGATAGTTCGGAATTAAATTTGATGGTTATGAATAGGGGATTTAGGTAATATTTTCCTCCGCTACTTAAATCCCCTATTCATAATATATAGAGTTCGGGCCAGTTGAAGTTGATGAGACCCATATCCAGGTCATTATCGATTCAGATCGTCATATCACAACACGTGAGATTGCAGAGAAGCTTGGAAAAAAATTAAAACAGCTTGGCTATGTTAAAAAACTCGATTTATAGATTCCTTATCAGCTTAAGGAAATTCATTTCACGCAACGTATTAGCATCTGCGATACGCTTCTGAAACGCAACGAAACGGATCCATTTCTGAAACGACTGATAACTGGTGACGAAAAGTGGATAGCTTACAACAACGTTAATCGAAAACGATCATGGGTGATGCGAGATAAACCACCTCAGACGACATCAAAAGCTGAGATACGCCAAAAGAAGATTAAACTGTTAGTTTGGTGGATTATAAAAGAATTCTGCACTTTGAACATTTACCAAGAAACCAAACAATAACTCGTCAAACTGAGAAATGCAGTTCAAGAAAAGCGACCAGCATTGACAAATCGTAAGTGTGTTGTTTTCCAGCAATGACAATCTAAAGCCGCACACATCTTTGGTCACTCGCCAAAAATTATTGGAATTCGGTTGTGATATGTTGTCACATCCACCATATAGCCTTGACCTATAGCCTTCAGATTACCATTTATTTCGTTCCATGCAGAACTCCTTAAATGGTAAAATTTTTAATGACGCTGATGATGTAAAATCACATTTAATTCGGTTTTTTTGCTAGCAAAAGTAATAAATTTTACAAACACGTAATTACGACACTGCCTGAAAGACGGCAAAGGGTCATCGACAAAACCGGACAATACCTAATCGCATAAAGTTATATTTTTAAGTAAATATTTTGAATTTTTCTTCTTATTTAAAATCCGCAATCACTTAGTTGCCAACCCAATAGTAACTGATATCATTTTAAGCTGAATATAAATCAAAAGACATTATTTGCGATCAAATTGAATTAGACGTTAGCTCAAATATTCTTTTAAATTAAGGAGCATCCAACATTTGTGATTGAATTGAATAATTTTATACCAAAATAGAAATTTTGCTATATTATTGGACAAAATTAAATAAAAATCTTAAAAATAGAATTTTAGTTTAGGTAATTTAAGACCAACAACAGACTGACACAACGGTAAGTGGAACAAACAATTTTATACTAAACTTCAAGCAAATAATTTTTTTCAATCTTAATAAACTTTAATTGTTTAATAATAATTATTTATAAAAATTCAAAAAAATTTGGACTCTTATAAATGAGCCGTTTATTTTGAAAGTTGCATAAGTCACTTTATTTTTAAGTCGAGATATTTAAGGGTTTGCGTTTTAACACGTTTAAAAATATGGATGCAAACTTTCGAGAAGATTTACTTGTATATGTTATCTTATGATATTGATATTTTTCTGAGTATAAATAATTTCGCATAAACATTAAAAAATCACCACTTTTCATTACGGTCAAGTGACTTAAGCCACTTTCAAAATAAATAGTTTAGAAAAATGATTGATATACATTAATTTTGTCCAACGTATTTTACTGAAGTGATTTACTAAAATTGTTGAATAAATTACATATATAATAATAATTTATACCATAAACATATTTAATATATTTAAAGGCTTTATTTAAGTATTTTTTATTTTAATATTCATAAAATACAAAAAAAATTAGTTCATTTTGAAACATTATGTAAGTATAAGTAATTTATATGAAAATACATTAGTTCAATTTAATTTTCGTCATCAATAGGAGTGATTAAGTCCTCGGAAATCGTGTTTTGTTTCAAATTTTTAAAATAACTGTGGTATATTGGGGGTATATAATTAAGCAAGTCCATCATGTGTTTGTATTTTGCTGAAGAAACAGGACGAGATACAGCGTATAACGGTTCGATCTATATTTGTGAATAATGCCTAGGTCTTCCTCTTTTTGGTGACAAATTCAAACTTAGAAATTCATTTTTTTCATCTAAAGTTAGTTTATAAAACGAGCCAGACGTCCTTCTGAGATGTTGAAAATATCCAGAAAGAATGTTTAACAAACCAACACACTTACATTTTCATGTGTTCAATAATATTTAAATTAGCATTGGCTTGGTTTTGAATTGGAGTTTCTTGGTCTTCTCTTTTTGGGTATTTCTCGTTTCACTTTACTATGTAAAAACAAATTTTGCTTCATAAAGTTTGCTAACTTCCAAAATTTATCAAAGATAAGTTGTCGATTAAAAGAACTTATTTTTTCTTTACAATTTTTTAAACAACAATGTTTAACTGCAATTCGTTTGGTAAAAATAATTTTGGAGTTTGATGTTACATATTTTTCACCACTATTTCTTTAATAAGGTTTCGAGCATATTTTTCTTCATTTCTGCATTCCCTTTTTCGTACACGATGAGTTTCTGTTCCATCCGTTATGCTGTTTTCCTTCTCTGATGACTCCATAGAAGTCGATTCTTCATCTGATGAAATCACTCCCATATGTCTCTTCCTGGGGTTAACGCATTTTCTCATTTTAGAAAATATTTCTATAAAATAATAATGCGCATTGAAAGTCACCTAATTTCATAATTAAATTAAGTATGTTTTAGCTGATTCGCTGTCTGATTGCATCATGTAAAAGTAATTTTAAGAAAATAATGCTAATTATGTGTACCATATTAGATGTCACTATAATATAATGTACAAAACTGCACTATTCTTTCGCACTTATAAATATAAGTCCAATGATCACAACTTTTTTTAAAATACCGAAAATAATTCAAAACAATACTTCACACACACTTATCACATGTTTCTATTTCTTTCACACTAAGCCCCGTAATTAATTTCCTGAGTACAGCGACTTATGCCACTTTCAAAATAAACGGCTCAAATATCAAATGAAAAAAAAAATTGGACCAAAATTGATCTAAAAAAAAAGTGTTCTTACGTTTGGTCCGACAAATTTTGGTCTAAACCGAAAAACTACATTTGGAATTAAGTACTCTAGAAGATTTGCGTATTTTTCGTATACAACTAAAAGAAACATTCGATCTTAAAAAAAAAACATTCTGTAATCCCAAAGTGAACTTTAAAGGTGTTTTCGTCTCTTTCAACTTTTCTACAACTACCAGAGTAAAGTACGTGTAGCAAATTTCAATTTCATTTTTTGAAATAAATCAATTTTTTTAAATTTTTATATAAAATCTTAAATTTTTCTGTTAAAGCTATTAAATCAAAAAAAAAGAAAAGAAAAAAAAGAAAAAACATCGAAAGTTTGTAAGGAAAAAAGTAAAAATGTTACGCTTTCGAAATAAAATGTTATTAAAGAAAATGAAATTTGTCGAATGAGGAACTGTTTTAACCTAAAACGGAATAGCGGAAGTGAAAATGAAATTTGAAGGTTTAAGGAAATAAAATAAATACTCATTGCTCGTAGGATCTAAAATGTGACTAGAATATAAGAAAATTGTTGGGAAAAGTTTTCCTTTTGTGGATGAAGATTTCCAGCTTTCCCAATGTTTTTTTTTTATTATTTGAGTGATGAAAATAAATTTACATCTTAAGAAATCATGAACTCTCCAACACTCCAACTAAAATAACTACTACTTCTCCTTCTACAATTTTATAGGTTTTTTTCTCAAAACTCTTGGAATATTGTTTTTTTTTCTTCTATAAATTTTTAGAGATGGTATTGTTATCAAGTATATATTGCGAGAGTATTTGAAAAGGTGTGTCAGCAAATTTATAAGGCTTTTCAGTGAAAGTAATGTGAAAGTTACTTTTGTGGAGGTGGTTGTGTGTTCAAATACAATAGAAATGAAAGTTTTCTCCTATTTTATGATGAGAATTATTCACGAAATAAGTACGCACATTTTTTATTTTTTTTAAATTTATTCTATGGACCCAAAAAAAAAAACGTTGGTATTGAATGAGATTTCATGTTTTTTACATAGATTTTAAAGAAATAATAAACTTTTTGATTAAACGATGTGAAGTACGATATACAATATATAAAGGGAGAGGAGGTATAAGAAAAAATGTTCGTTTGTATGTAAGGTCTATGAGACAAGAACCAGAAACACTTTGTAGCGCTACAACTATAAGGCCATTTGGCGACTTCATGTTATGTGTAGGTTGGTATTGCTAGTTAACATAATGAAACTAGTCAATAGTTAAATGGAAGTAGCTTTTAGCAAATTGGAAGGAATCCTTTTGAAAAAGAAGCTCTGAATTAAAGAAAAGCATGAAAGACAAGGTTGGTTTCCAAAGAGGAAATCATGTATAAGCGTGGTATGTTCATTCCCTGCTCAGAATTTAGGAGTGCTTGTTGAGGAGACTTATAATTGAAGGCAGCACAAAGTGTATGGTTACAGCATCGATAAGGTGATCAATTGAGAAGCAAAGTTAACTATAGATTAAGATTAAGCAGGATTTATAAATATGGTTTGCGATTTGTGCTTCACTGGTTAGTCGAATAGAGCAGTTGACCGGTAGTTCAAGTTGTCTTTGCCTGCTCCTGGCTTTTTGTTTCATGTTTTTTCCTTTTTCTTATAAGCGGTGTATAAGCTTAAATCCGCTATTTGGTCATATATGGCGTGAGTGAGCGTATTAAGCTAATATGCACGCCATACTTTTTTTTATGAGTTTGACATCTGTCAACATTAATCAGTGCACATTGTCAGCAATTTCGTATAACAACATACATTTTTCCTTTGGTAATCATGTCTAGTTTTGTGCCAAAAAAAGAGCTTATGCGGGAAGCTCTGCTTTTCTGCTTCAATTTGAAGAAATCGGCTGCCGAATCGCATCGAATGTTTATGGAGGCCTATGGTAACAGTGCTTTATCGGAAAAAACGTGCCGAGATTGGTTTCGTCGGTTCAAAGAAGGCAATTTTAACTTGTGGGACAAGAACCGTGAAAATCGGCCTAGGATGGTTGAGGACCATCAATTGCAGGCTCTTTTGGACGAAGATGATACCCAATTGCAAAAAATGATCGCGGAATAATTGGATGTTACTCAACCAGCCATTTTCATACTTCTGCGTGCCATGGGGAAGATTAAAAAGATGGGAAAATTGGTGCCGCATGAATGGAACGATAGGCAGATGGAGCGACGCCAAAACACATGCGAAATCTTGCTCGCCAGATAGAAAAGAAAGTCATTCTTGCATCAGATTGTGATAGGCGGTGAAAAGTGGATATATTTCGAGAACCTAAACGCAAGAAATCGTGGGTTGATCCCGGCCAACCATCAACATCTTCCCCAAGACCAAATCGCTTCGGACGGAAGACGATGCTGTGTGTTTGGTGGGATCAGCAGTGTATCGTCTACTATGAGATGTTGAAACCTGGTGAAACTGCCAATTCCTACCACTACCACCAACAACTGATCAAATTGCACCGTGCTCTGTGTAAAAAATGGACGGATTATCAACAAAGCCATGACAATCTGATTTTCCTTCACGACAACGCACCATCGCACACGTCAAAAATGGTCCGAAACTACTTGGAGACACTCAACTGGGAGGTGCTACCCCACTCCGCTTATTCACCAGACCTGGCCCCTTCCGACTACAATCTGTTTTCGTCGATTAGCCACGTGCTCAATGAGCAGCACCTCGATTCTCACGAACACGTCCGAAAATGGCTTGATGAGGTGTTTGTCTCGAAAGAGAGCGAATTTTGTTGGTGTGGTATCCATAAATTGCCCTAGAGATGGAAAAAATGTGTAGCTACAGAGGGCAAGTACTTTGAATAAATTTGTTTTTGCTTTCTATGAAAAAAAACATGTTTTTTTCAACTAAAAAACAGCGCATTTGAGCTGTTTTTTAGTAATTACAATATTATTTTTAATTTTTTGGCTTTATAATTTCACAGTTGGAAATCTAAGATCAACTGCTCTTCTTAAAACGTTATTTCTAACAACATTTGTACTGAGCCACGAAAACAGTTCTTAGAGCCACGACAAGTTCGGGAACATTCAAAAAGCATCATGAATCAAGTGCCGCTAAATCAGAGCGTAGTTCGGAAAAGTTTATTAGTAAATTATTTTTTAAATGAAATATTCGAAAATTGAAGAAATTTTATAAATTTTAAGACAAAATAACTAACTTTTCCGAACAAAAAATATGGTAAAAATTATCGAAGAACTAATCTTTCCAGTCCCTATGAGTATTCCTCCCAAAAATATTGAGCTCTCGGAAATTAAATCTGCGTATTCCTAATAAAAAAAATCCTAGTTATGAGGAAAATCTAATAACAGCTCCTCCTATTCTAAAGAAAATTTCCCGAAAAGCTTCAGAATATTTTTAATTATATCCTACACACAACCTATGGTCCCTTAATCTGGAAATTTACTGTCATTAAAATGATTCCTAAACCAAATACTACCATTAATTCTCCTTCCTCTTATAGATCTATTAGCCTCTTACCAATCCTTGATAAGATTTTTGGAAAGCTCCCTAGAATTACAGAAAAATAATAAAAAAATTATTCCCCATCACCAATTTGGCTTCCTATCTGAACGCTCCACTATCCAGCAATACCATCGCGTTGTTGATTACATTGCATCGTCACTTAAGAGGAAAGAGCATTGCCCAGGAGTATTTTTAGGTTTCTCCCAAGCTTTTGCTCGTATGTGGCATCCTAGACTCCTCTGCAAACTCGAGAGATTTCTTTCTTCAACATTCTATATTATCAGAAATTCATATCGCTCCCAATGTCATTTTCAAGTACTCAAATCCCCAGAAATATATTCTATTCTAGCCGGAGTCCCCGCAATTTACTCAAAATCCTCAGAAATATTTCCTATTCTAGCCGGAGCCCCACAAGGCAATATCGTTCGTCCCATTTTATATAATATTTATACCTATGACATATCATTTGATCCTAACAATATCGTTGCTACTTATGCAGATGATACGGCTAAACTTGCTACTCATACAAATCCTGACGAAGCATCCAACAATTTACAATCCCATCACCACAACCTTCAATTAATAGCAACATGATTCCACAATATGATAAAGTACGTTATTTGGAACTTTACCTGGACAAGAGATTAATATGGAACCCTCATAATAGACTAAAAGAAACTTGAAGCTACTAGACGTTACCTACAACTTCTTACCATACTGGAAAAATGCTCGAGACTAACAATAAAAAGTGAACTTCTAATATACAATACAATTATAAAACCTATTTGGACTTATGGAATTGAACTTTGTGATTCAACGAAATGTTCCAAGTCCTATCGCGTCTGGGCCTTACAATCCAAGATCCTCTGTAAAATTGTTCATGCCACCTTTTATGTTCGTAACACTGTAATACATCGTGATCTAAATGTTCCCTTTGTTCATGACCTGTGCATGTCCCGTTATCAAAAAGTTCACTCCCGTTTACACTATCATCATAATCCACTTGTGAGAGAATTATCCTGTACTGCCCTCCCCGGACACACTCATCAAAGACTTAAGCGACAATGGCCTAGAGATTTTTTAGAGGAATCTAACTTCCATTAGTTGAAGAAACGCCAATGGGTGTTCACTCCCACTTCATGATACATAAGATTGTTAATTAAAATGTTATGTAAATCTGCTTGTTACAGAACAATAGTTGTCAGAGATAAAAAAAAATGGTGATATTAAAAAACTATTTATTCTGAAACAAAATTTCGACTTTGTACACAAAATTACATTATTCCCTGCTAAGACCCATACGCTCTGAAATTATATGCTTAAACCAACAAGACCAACAAGAGATATAAGGCCATATCTCTCTGTTACAGAAGCACTATTATAATTTTGGCAGAAGCTTTACGATTTTATCTTGAAAGCCGTCTATTATAACATAAGATCTTACACGAAGAGAATTCGTTATTCGAACTCAGCTAATAAGACTGATTAGGTTGATTATGATTAAAGTGAAAAACCAGATAAAAATAACCATTAAAAGCTCTCAGATCGATTCAATATACGTAATGGATTCTAATAAGGAATAACATTTAAACCCCATTAAATATTTGGCCATCTACTTAGGGTCGTTGCTAAAATTAGGCTTGATAGGCTGAGCTATACGGGACACTTCATGTGTATGGATAAAATATTCTACAACCGCTACATACTCGTATATGCGAGCAGAAAATTAGGCAGAAACAACCATTAATGGAGCAATGGTGTCACCCAGGGTACATGAGTTGTGTTGAGAACACCGAATTTGAAGACCGTTTGTAGTGAAAAGATAAAAATAAGGATTTAGGAATGTTGTTTCAGTTGAGCATTCCTAAATCGAATGCTCAACTGAAATTGTTAGAGTTTCAAAATTTTTAACTGAAAATATCGGAAAAATTTTAGCTTTGAGGCTTGTCTACACATATTTTCATTTGAAGCACATAATCCTAGGAGTTTGAAATTTTCTGGAGGTACGAGGGTCGTTCAATAAGTCCTTAGAAAATCCAAGAAATTGCGAGTAGCAGTATCGACAGGAAAGCTGTCAAAATTTCAGCTCGATCCATAGCATAGGCCAATTTCTATCGTCGATTAAAGTTAACGACATTTATTTGTGCATAGCAATGGAAAAAAGACAGTTTAGGGCTGTCATCAAACATCTCCATTTGAAAGGCTTAAGCCCGAAAAAAATCAAAGCCGAGTTGGATGCAGTTCATGGCACATCTGCACCTGTGTTTGCGACGGTTTACAATTGGGTGAATGAATTTAAACGTGGCCGTTCATCAACAAAAGATGAACATCGTTCAGGACGCCCAGTTGAGGTGTCTACTCCTGAAATCATCGACAAAATCCACGATCTGATTTTGAACAATCGGCGAATTAAAGTGCGCGAATTAGTTGAGGCCACGGGCATATCACAAGGTACAGTCGCTTCAATTTTGCATGAAAAATTGTCTGTGAAAAAAATTTCGGCAAGATGGGTGCCGCGTTTGCTCTCAGAGGAGAATAAGCGCAATCGTGTAGTGAACTCTGAGGCTATGTTGGCACTCTTTCATCGCAATCCTGCCGAATTCCTTCATCGATTTGTCACTGTGGACGAAACCTGGACACACTACTACACTCCAGAAACGAAGAGACAGTCATCACAGTGGATTTTCAAGGGTGAACGGGCTCTGAAGAAGGCAAAAACTGTGCCATCGGCCGGCAAGGTGATGGCCACGGTCTTTTGGGATTCGCAGGGCATCATTTTTATCGACTACTTGGAAAAAGGGAAAACAATAACAGGAGCGTATTACGCGTCGTTATTGCAACGGTTGAGCGAGGAAATCAAAGAGAAACGCCCCCATCTGAAGAAGAAAAATATCCTCTTGCATCAGGACAATGCGCGTGTGCACACCTGCGCTATTTCCATGGCCAAAATTGTGGAATTGAGAATGGAATTGTTGCAGCATCCCGCTTATTCATCAGATTTGGCCACGAGTGACTATTTTCTTTTCCCCAATCTGAAGAAATGGCTTGGCGGACGACGGTTCACTTCCAACGAGGACGTCATTGCTCAAACGGATGAGTATTTTGCAGAACTTCCGAAATCCTATTTTTTGGACGGGATAAAAATTTTGAAAAACGGTTGGGACAGTGTATAGAGCTAAAAGGAGATTAGCCAAACAATAACAGTTGCTTTCCATCTTTTTCTAAGGACTTATTGAACGACCCTCGTATCGACCTAGTTCGTTTATGCCTATATTAATAATAGTATTTTTCACAGTTAGTTATTTAAAAACAAAAACATGTTTTAAAGCCTAATTAATTAAAAAAATCGACTTGCCCAAACTAGCAATCAGTTATAATAAGCCAATTCTCGAATATCGTAAAAGTTACCATAATAAAAATTGACTATAAAAAAAAACAAACGTCTTTTTTATGTAAACTTATTAACTACAATAATTCTCTATAATAATTAACTTTTTATCTCTCAAATTAATAAGATCTTTTTTTTTTAATAAATACAAATGCATACAATGGATAAAAGAAGCTGATCTCTCAAAGAGACCTCACTAAGGAGGAGAATAGAAATGGGATTAAATAAAATTCAACTAGAAATAAACTATTTTAAAATAATAAATCTGTAGAGCAATCAAGCGGAATACTCTTTAATTAAATTAAAAATACTCTTTAAGGCTATATTAAATTCATTATTTTGACATTTGTACTAAATTCATCTGAAATTGGATCTTGGCCAGTATTGTATGCGAACAAGTTTCTTCTATGAAAAAGTTTTCAACGACATCCTTTTCGCTTGCTCTGTCCAAGTCTTGTTCCCATTGCAATCGTCTTTAGAGTATATCGTCTATCATTGTGCAACGACATCTTTTCTGATTTCTGATTACGAAGTGAAGTAGCTGAAACTCAACAAAATTTTATTTAATTAAAACAAGAAGAAGCTTTTAATAAAATGAATTATTTCTTCGACGGTGTTTCTTAAATTCAATGCAAAATGGTTTCCATTTTCATCATGACTGCGGCAATCTTGAAGCACAGGCATTACCATCAACCAGAATCACCATCATACCCATTGTTATTTTCATCCTCATAAGCATCGCGCTGTTCTTTATAACATCATCCTCACCCATCTTAATACCATGAATCATATAGTAAAGTGTAAGTCAATAAGAGAAAATTAAGAAACTCATTATCGAATGGAAAATTTCAGATAACGAATGGCAAATATAAAATTTTATTGCGCAAATTTTCTCCTACCTCGAAGATGTACGAATATTGTCCATGTAATTATGGAAAAGCCTTAAAAGTAAAAATAATGGCAAAACTGAAAATCGAATTATACCATTTTAAGCGAACATACGTTAAGGAATCGAAAACTTTCCCAAGCAAAATTCATTTAAGAAAGGATTTTTTTTCTCGAATCCTTTCATTTTTGAGAGGGAACACATGAATGGTATTTAGCAGTAATTGTTTTATTACTTTTTTCATGAAATCTTATTAATTCTACTGGAAGTTAGTTGAAAATAAACGGGCAAAGGCCACGATACCTTGAAGTGTTGATTATAATTGAATGGGACTTTTTTAAGAGAGTTGTATGTAATTAAAGCGTTAACTCAAATGTGGGCTAAAAGAATTTATAAAATATTTAAAATCTGTTTTTAGAGTAAAATTATAACTCTGGCTGCTGAAATAGTAGCAAAAGTCAAAGTCTCAATGGAATTGTATTAGCAAACATAAGGAATAATGGATTAATAACCCATGAATCAAAATAATGGAAGATAGTTCTCTGAATTGGAAAAACTAAAAGCAGCATTAAATAGATGAGGTGGCAGGATCAAACAAAAATGGAAACTGCCCTTGTAATAGACAATATTTTCGAAATATTTAAAAAAAATATATTTCAGTTGATGGTATTTGAATAGCAGGTAAATAAATTAAATTTACCAGGTGTATAAGCTTAAATCCGCTGTTTGGTCATATATGGCGTGAGTGAGCCATATATATGCCATACTTTTCTTATGAGTTTGCTATCTGTCAACATTAATCAGTGCACATTGTCAGCAATTTCGTACAACAACATACACTTTTCCGTTGGTAATCATGTCTAGTTTTGTGTCAGAAAAAAATCACATGCCAGAAGCACTGCTTTTCTGCTTCAATTTGAAGAAATCGGCTGCCAAATAGCATCGAATGCTTATGGAGGCCTATAGTGATAGTGCTTTATTGGAAACAACTTGCCGAGATTGGTTTCGTCGGTTCAAAGATGGCAATTTTGACTTGTGGGACAAGAATCGTGAAAATCGGCCTAAAAAGGTTGGGGACCATCAATTGCAGGCTATTGTGGATGAAGAGGATACCCAATCGCAAAAAATGCTCGCGGACATTTCCATAGTCTGTCAACTAGACATTTCCATGTGTCTGCTTGCCATGGGGAAGATTGAAAAGATCGGAAAATGGTTGCATGAATTGAACGATAGACAGATTGAGCGGCACCAAAACACATGCTAAATCCTGCTCGCCAAACGAAAAAGAAAGTCGGATTGTGACAGGCGATGAAAAGTGGATATATTTCGGGAATCCTAAATGCAAAAAATCGTGGGTTGATCCCGGCCAACCATCAATATCTTCCCCAAGACCAAATCGCTTCGGACGGAAGACAATGCTGTGCGTTTGATGGGATCAGCAGGGTATTGTCTACTATGAGATGTTGAAACCTGGTGAAACTGTCAATTCCTGCCGCTGCCACCAACAACTGATCAAATTGCACCGTACTCTTTGTGAAAAAATGACGGATTATCAACAAAGACATGACAAGCTAATTTTCCTCCATGACAACTCACCAACGCACACGTCTAAAATGGTCCGAACCTACTTGGTACTTCCCACTACCACCTGTTTTCGTCGATGGGCCACACGCTCGCTGAGCAGCACTTCGATTCTTACGTCCGAAAATGGCTTGATAAGTGGTTTGCCTCGAAAGAGAAGAAATTTTTTTGGTGTGGTATCCACAAATTGCCCGAGAAATGGGAAAAATGTGTAGCTAGCAAGGGCAAGTACTTTGAATAAATTCGTTTTTGCTTTCTATGACTAAAAAATAGCTGATTTTAGCTATACACCTGGTAAATTCATAGCATTCTTTTCCAAGTTGTAAGTTATTTTTTGTATTTAAAAAAACGTGTCCTCGTCTTTCTATGGAAAGTGTAATCTAATTATTGTACAGTATCAGCAAATCAAACAACTAACATATTTTCACTACTATTTGAATAAATAGTGAAATGATCAGTTAAAAAAAAATTGTAGAAATTTAATAGAACCAAAAACCATATTCTTTTGAAAATTGTATAAATAAATTATTAATAGTTGATAATAAAGCATTAACTTATGTAATATGGTTCAGGATGAAAAATCTTAGAAAATATAATGAAGAAAATTTATATCATAATAAAAAGAATGAGGAGATAAAATTATAGATGAAATATTCATGTAAACTTTACCACTAATAATTATTAAAGTATTAACACAACCTTAACTCTTATACTTACACATCCATCCACCTTGCCATAATGAATAGCTACACTTTATTTACTTTTTTATCATCTCTAGAAGAATATTATAATTTTTTCTGTACAGTTTTTAATGAAAAGCTAACTTTTTTCCAACAGCACGCTTTATTTATAACAGTTTATTAATTTTCTAGCTTTAAGACAGATAGTGTACACCGTATTTTCATAATAAGGACATTCTAGAAAAACTAGTTGCCAGTGGAAGTTTTACCATCAGAAAATATAGAAAAATTACAGCATCAGCTTTTCTTTAAATTATATCAAATTAATTCCAATTTATACTTGCTCATCGTTAACGAAACATAGAATAAATGTTATGATTATAAAAAATCCGTTGCAATAGTTTATATTTTAATTATATATGAAATTGTGAATTTATAATTAAGAGTGTGTTTTTTGAAAGTTTTACTAACGTAAATATTTTTTTGTTGCATGAGTATGGACAAAATTTTTTAAAACTATAGACCTTATTTTGTTGTTTTAAAGTTTTCTATGTAATACTAAAAAAAATGAAATTTTATCTATACTCGGATAGAAACGATTTAGTATTATATACTTGAAAAATATTCAACAAAAACATTATCTTTCGGTAAAAAAAAGCGACTTCCAATATAATGAAACAAATTTTCAAAACTGTTTCAGTGGTTCCCTATCGGCATAAATATCGTGACAACCCTTAGATTGACTTAGCCCTTTGAAATTTGGTGTTCTGATTGACTTTGTGGCTTTTTAAGAATAGGAGATTGACATTGTCTTTTACTACCATGCGTGGAACCATAGGAAACTTTCCAGTTAGAGATATCCCGCTGGGACAATTGTCCATCGCCGATTATAGAGCATAATATTATCAAAGTCCGAGGGGGACATAATAGCGAATTGGGAAATGATAGCATTCCATATACTTCAGAAGATCCTCCTCTTCCCGAAAGCGATTGGAAGATCACAATATATCTTGCTGAAAAGCCAAGCTCCTGATACAATAACGATGACTCACTGAGGTTTTGTACCCTTTGCCACCCAAAGAGTTCTCGTGAGTTACGTTATCCGTTGAAAAAGGTTGACCCAAATGGTCCTAAAATTACCTAAAAAGGGCTACTTTCACTAAATCAAAATAACATATTTTGAGGTTCTAGTCATAATTTTCACTTGAAAAATAATCCTCAAAGTATAGTGGGTAGTTTCCAGTTTTTTTTAATCATAGATGGCGTTCAGTTTTTATCTACTTAATATAATTCTGAATAAATTTAACAAATTAATTTAAAAAATTCCATAAAGTCGATGGTGGATATTTTGTCCTTTTTTTGAATTTTTATAATTTTTTCGCTCCGGTTAGAAATTATTATCGAAATATTGGCGGTTTTTTTTAAATTTATAGGTTAAACTAACTAATAAAATCAATTTTTATTTAAATAAGAAACTATAAACTGCATTTTTGCAAAAAAAACTTCTTGTCTTATTAGAATTTCTTTAGAAAACCCTCAATTCAAAATGCTACACGTATTTTTTTAGCAATAAAATTGATAATATTTTGAAAATTCAAAAATATTTAACGCTAATTTTTAATGATTGTTTTTTTTGCACCTAAAATTTAACTGTTCACTATAAAATGTTAATTTTTATTCAATGTCAGTGGTTCTACCATCGCGTACGAGAGAAGGGGTCTTGGAAAATTTATTAATTTTTGTTTAAAAATTGTACTAAAATTTGATCGAATTAACACATGTTTCTCAGAGGAAAGTACTCTCAAAGTTTGTGAGGCTTTATAATAAAAAAAATTGCACCAACATATAATGCTGCATTCTAAGATAAGGAAAAAAATATTTTAAGAGGATAAAATCCTGGAAAGTTTTTTTACTTTTGAGGTAAATTTCAGCAACGGTTTAATTAGAAATTAAGTAGAAAAAAAGATTTTTGATGTCGATTTGTACAAAAGGGAAGGAAAATACTCTAAAAAGTTTGTTCAGGTGTATTGGAAAATTCTATTAGAATTTGAGTAAATTGATACATGTTTTTTACGGGAAAGTACCGTCAAAATTATCGAGGTTTTAACAAAAATACTTCAGATCAATTTAGTGTAGCATTCAAAAGAAAGGCAATATTTTTTAAAATAAAATACCCTGAAAATTTTGTCAGGTTTTGAAAGACAAATACCCCGAAAATTTTATTTGATTTTGAAAGTAAAATACCCCAAAAAGTTTGTCAAAATTACCCTGAAAGGTTCGTCAAGTTTTAACAGGAAAATACTCTGAAAAGGTAGCCAGGTTCTGTTAAGATTTGGGAGTGACATATCCATGAAAATTGAAAAGTTTGTAAGGTTTTTGGATGAAAATACTTTGAAAAACTTGCCAGATTTTCAGAGGAAAATACTCTGAAAATTATGCCTAGTTTTGGAAGGAAAATACCCTGAAAAGTATGCCAAGTTTTGAGAGAAAAATACCCTGAAGTTTTCCAAGTTTTGAGAAGAAGATACCCTTAATATTATGCCTAGTTTTAGAAGGAAATACTCTAAAAAGTATGCCAAGTTTTGAGAGGAAAGTACCCCGAAAATTTTATTAGGTTTTGTTGGAAAAATACCATGAAAAGTTTTTCAAGTTTTGGGATGAAAATACCCTCAAAACTTTGTCAGGTTTTTAAGGGAAATTACCCTGGAAAGTTTGTCAAGTTTTTGGAAAATACCCTCAAAACTTTGTCACGTTTTTAAGGGAAATTACCCTGGAAAGTTTGTCAAGCTTTTGGATGAAAATACTCTGAAAAAGTTGCCAGATTTTGTAGGGAAAATACTCTGAAAATTATGCCTAGTTTTGGAAGGAAAATACCCTGAAAAGTATGCCAAGTTTTGAGAGAAAAATACCCTGAAGCTTGCCAAGTTTTGAGAAGAAAATACCCTTAATATTATGCCTAGTTTTAGAAGGAAATACTCTAAAAAGTATGCCAAGTTTTGAGAGGAAAGTACCCCGAAAATTTTATTAGGTTTTGTTGGAAAAATACCATGAAAAGTTTTTCAAGTTTTGGGATGAAAATACCCTCAAAATTTTGTCAGGTTTTTAAGGGAAGTTACCCTGGAAAGTTTGTCAAGTTTTTGGATGAAAATACTCTGAAAAAGTTGCCAGATTTTGTGGGAAAAATACTCTGAAAATTATGTTTACTTTGGGTGGAAAATACCCTGAAAATTATGCCAAGTTTTGGGTGGCAAATACTCCGTTTCAAGCTTCAAGTTTTGGGTGGCAAATACTCCGTTTCGAGCTACCTTCAATCCCAGAAATGAGAACGATTTAACTTCTTCAAAATTATAATTCGAAAACATCATGAATAGATGACCAGCGCTGAATTTTATCTTGGACGCCGACGTTGCCATTCTACACTTGTAGGTCAAGGTTTTTTGCTACTACTTCTATTTCCGTAAAGGCTCTTGTATAGAATTTTTTGGTGAAAGATCTGGTTTAGTTGATAAGACTTAGTAATAGTAGGATAATTGAGTCTGGTCCAGGACAGCTGAATCAAATAACTTTAGGCCTGCTGAACCAAATAATTCTCGTGGTGGTCTCCCGGTTCGACACTCTTAGCATATTTTTGGTGACCTGGCTAACACCGTAGATCTACCAGAGGCAGGGAATACCCCGTGTTCTGAGACTATAAATGAAACCACTTGTAGATTTGCCGTCCAGCTTCCACCTCATCAATAGGAATTGAGTATCCAGCCCACCGCTAACTATTGAGCTTAATTTAATCCACAACTGGGTGGTTATGGTAACGCTCCAGAATCTCATCGTTAAATAGCAACCTTATGTAGGTCGTAAAAAATCCCTTCAATGATTGTTTCCTCGAACGCGGACAAAGGATCTTAATGTATCTTGCTAACAAGTCAAGCTCCTGAAAAATAAATCATGACTGACTATACGGTATGAATATTTGAGTTTTCTTATACACCAGCCGAACAAAACTCAAATAGACTCTGCTGGCTATTCATTCGACGATTTATTCGCAGTCTTAATTTTGGTGAAGGGTTCTTTTCTAGTTTTCAGTTTGACCCACTTTTTTTAAATTGTTGGCGCGCCCTCAAAGTTGGTCAGACATAATGAGGATAGTGCCCATTTCAGGGTTTTGGATAATCTTCTTCAACGCCATGTACAAAATAACATCATAAGAGGAACTCCCCGATTTAAAAAAAAAAAGATTTTGTAAGAACCTGTAAGAGCTCAGCTTTTTTTATGAATCATCTTTTTGCCTTTTTGAAAAGATATCCTGACTTTTCCTCGAATTTTATTTTTTTATTTGTTTGTTCGTATTACTTCAAGTAGCATTAGTACTGAAATGTGATTCCTGAGCGCCACGACACTAATGGTCATTTAGTGACTAATTATAAACCAAGCATTTACCCATTTAGAAATAGAACCGGTGAATCCACAAGAGCTTGGCCGCAGACCTTTTCTCGGATGTTAGGTAATATACTTTTTTTCTATTAAATAATAATACAATTTGTAGCATTATGTATGAAACATGATTTCGGTCAAATGCCAGCCTCAGGCCGCAGCGCAAAGCTGAACTCTTTTAAGCACATTCTTCGTAACATTTTCGCAGAGTTGGGGTGTTATTTCAGCAATTTTGTTTCGAATGTTGTCCTTAAGTATTGAGGTTATGGTTGGTTTGTTAGTCCACAAACCAACAACACCTTTTTATTTAAGTAACCCCATCTGAAAAAATTGGGAGCGTTCAAATCAGGGGATCGGGGGGGGGAGGGGTCAGCCAATATCACCAATTTTTGACATTATTCGGCCGGGAAAAACATCTCTCAAAATTTGCATTGTAGCACGAGCTGTGTGTAATGTTGCACGGTCTTGTCGGAACCACATATTTTGTAGGCCTAATTGATCTAAATTCGGGCAATAATATTATATTATTTAACGTGATTTATCTGTCGTTAAGCATAAAAACACGAGTCACCTGCGACCATAGGGATTGAGTTACGCTCAATCAACCCACCACGAATACTGGCAGTTTACAGTCAGTAACTAGTTACAAGCTGATTACTCCAACTGTTAATGGCGAGGACTATTTAAACCTCAACTGTCATTAGCAGTGACAGCGCCCGTCATAATTACCAGTATCTCTTACCAGCGACCCGGAAACCGTATCCCCGATATGGGTATTAACCACAGCCATTACGTTGCTGCGTAAGGCGCCTCATCATTGTTGGACACAGTGTGTTTTAAGAGTACTTCGGTTTGTACTCCGCTTATTGAACTACAGTCAGAAATCTTGTTATTCCCTAGGCACTGCGAAGCCAGCTCAGGTACAACCGGAATCGAAGACCCGAAAGTACAACCGCAATCGACCTTGGTCTGCCACCCGGTTGTAGCCACCTTGCGTGTCATTCACACACTCACTCACGTACCATTCTCGCTCTCCTCTCAAAAAATTCATTTAATTCGGGCAGAAGTAACTGTTACAGCATTGCCTCCAGCATCCTCATAGAAATATGGCCACCAGCAAAAATGCCGCACAATACAGTTAGTCTACGCGGTTGTAGTGGTCTTTGGTGTATCAGATGATTGTTTTGAGTTCACCAATAGTGGCTATTCTATTTATTAACAAAGCCAGCCAAGTCGAAGTGTGTTTTATCGCTCATAATAATTTTTCACCAAAAATGATGGTCGTCTCCACTGAGCTGCAAAACTTGAGCGCTCCATTCTCACTACCGTTCACGGTCATTTTCCTGCAGCTGTTGTGTGAATATAATTTTATATTTTGAGGTAAATTAACAAATCTTTTTTGAGAATTTTTAACAAACATGATGCATGAATCTTTTCAGGTTTTCGTTAGCTTCATTGTCGCGCAGTTTTTACTTTATCTCCCAATGTATGCATATTTTCAAAATTATTCATTGCACGCTAAATGGTTCACTTGCTCGGCATATGATTAACACCAAAAAAGTCACTTAATTGAACAATTGTTTAAATAAAATGTTTGTCATTCAAACCAAAATGGCGTCCAAATGTCATTCAAACCAAAATGGCGTCCAAACAAAATCGACTTTGAACATAAAAAGCATCCTGTATTTCATAGCTGTAATTGTAGGAGAGTTGATAAAAATTAGTCTTAATATGCTCCGATTATAGGATAGTTAAGTAAACCTCTGATTATAGGCTTAATTGGTTCAGTTAATACGTACTTTGACAAGAACATCTCTCCTGAAAAAGATACAGGTAAGACATTAGTGTTACAAATAGAATAACAAATCTAAGAGAAAAATTATGGTAACTAAACTTTTTTTCATAAAAGCGTTAAAATCTATGTTGTAGTTAGTTATTAAAAGAACTAGCGTATCTACACATACGCCGAAAAAACTAAAGGTTCCCCAAGAGTACATTCGTACTTTTATCAATTCAGATTGCAGATAAGTTTTCTGAAAGACCTTCTTCATAATAAAAAACCACTTAACAGAGTTTTTAAGTCTAAGAATTCTTACAAAGAGCTTGTTAAAAAATAATTTTAAGATAAATGAAAATTTTGTTTAAAGCTTCTTCATTTATAAAGAGAATTTTTGTAATACTCGTACAGATAAACTGTCAGTATTTAATTAAAACATCATAAAATAAATATATAAAATTATATAGATTGTTCTATTCAAATTCATTTAAATAACATGGAAAACTTTTCCAAAATTCTCAAACTTTTACTAGAAGTTTATGCATATAAAATAGAATCAACTAATAAACTTATTATTATTGTTGATAGTATTAAAAAAAACATTGTAAAAAGAATCCGAGAATGGATTTTAAATAATGGTAAACTGAACTCTCCAGACAATCCCAGACATGAAAGGAAATAAAATATCAAAGTTTGTGAAAGGAAATTAATTTTTTATCTGAGATTGTTAAAAAAAAAAGAAGGACTTTCAATGCGTCCTGGACACTTGCCAGAATATTCATGCTGCATAATTGCATTTTATGATTTTTAACAGAAATACTCTAAAAGCTTTCAATACAACATTAAGCGACTTTACAAGAGTACGACTAAAGAGGGAAAAATTAATCCAAAAATAGCGTGACTTCGACCATTGTACGAATATTATGCTGTCATCCATTCTCTGTTCCTTAAGTATTTTTTACAGAAATTATTATCATTCGTTCATTACTTTAAAAAAAAAGTCTCCTTCAAAATCGAGTAATATTATTACAAATAGAAGAAAAATTAATCCTATTATTATTATGGAAAATAATGAAACGCGGAATAACTTCAAGGATATGTTTTTTTTTGTCCTTGTTGTACTCGTAATTAGTACCAGTGTGAAGTATATGCAAATGTTACCAACAATAGAAATGTAAAGCCATTAAGACATTTGGATTATTTGCTGTGTCATAAAGTGTTAACTTTTCTGTTAATTTGAAGATTTCTGTTTACTTAAAAAGTTTTTATTGCTCCTTTCCGAGAATTTTCAAAATAAGATAAAATTTTGCTTTTATGAAAATTCATATTAAATGTATTAATACTGGACAGACAATATCTTGTTCCATTTTTATATAAATATATAATTTTGGACGGTGTCAAATATTTTAATTGGAGGCCTTTCTTAGAAAACACCCTATACGAGGGTTGTATAATTAGTACCTGGATACGGTAGGAGCTGGAAAAACAGAAAAGATGAATTTCTCTATATTTTGTTAGACGTTTGCAAGTGATAGTAATTTTAAGTAAATAACTTTTATGACCTTACAATAATGGAAAAAATCTTATATCGAACAGTGATAAAATTTTGTTTTTCAAACATAAGCCGAACAATCAGAAAAAATTAATACCCAGTTGAGGTTATGCAGCTTCCTTAAGGATCAGAAAATATTGGACAGTTAAAATTAAATGTGGCCGTACAATCATTTGTAATGAAAAACAAAATTGAAGAAATCCAAGATTTTTTAAACTGTGGGCATCTCAATTAAACGTTTAAATATTGTTTAACAACTCATTGAGATATGAGAATGATTATCGCAAGCGTACGATGTCTGTTCAAAAAGTATCGCGAATTTTGTATTTTTTCAAAAATTATTTATTTATTCATGAACATCTATTTTGTCCCCTTCAAAGTAATCCTCACCAAATATTATACACTTGTCCCAACGTATTTTCCAATCCTCGAAGCACTCAAAAAAAATTTTTTTTTTTTATCTTTTTCAGCTCCTCCTTCGATGCCGTCTTTATCTCCTCAATCGCAGCGTAGCGTCGTTCTTTCATAGGGCTCTTCAGTTTCGGGAACAAGAAGAAGTCACAGGGGGCCAGATCTGGGGAATACGATGGCTACGGCATTATTAGTGTGTTATTTTTGGCCACAAATTCGCGCACAAGCAACGATGCGTGAGCAGGGGCGTTATCATGGTGCAAAAGCCAATTTTTGTTCTTCCACAAATCCGGGCGTTTCTGGCGGATTGTTTCGCATAACTTGAGCATAACTTACAGATAATATTCCTTATTGACCGTTCTACCCTGTGGCAAGAACTCAATATGTACCACGCCCCTGCAATCGAAGAAAACTGTAAGCAAAACCTTCACATTCGACCGAACTTGGCACATTTTTCGGTCTTGCCTCGTGAGGAAGCTTCCATTGGGATGATTGAGCTTTGGTTGCCACGTCATAGCCATGATTCGTTACCAGTTATGACCCTCTGGAGTAAATTTTGGTCGTCGCGGACAGAGTCGAACAGCTCCTTAGCAATGTTAATGCGATGCTTTTTTTGGTCAAAATTGAGCAAAAATCGAAGACGATCGAAAACACGTGCAAGAAAAGCAGCTGTCAAAAATTAACTGAATATTCAAAATGGCCGAACTTGTCGGCATAAGTGAGAGATATGAGTACCAACATAATGCTACAAAAAAACGAAAATCGAATATACGTAAGCCGCAGAAATTCAACAGACTTCGAATTTACCAAATTTAGCCGTCACCGATTATTTTCTATTTCCAAATATGAAAAAATGGTTCAGCGAAAAAAAATCCGTTGCTTTTTTACAAAAAAAAAATACTAAAAAAGGTAGACTATCTGTTGAAAAATAAAATAAATTTTACATATAAAAATGTATTTTTCTAGTATCCAATATCAAAAATTATTTCATTTTTATTTTTTACTTTTTTATTTTTTTTAATCTCATAAAATTATAAATCTAATTAGTAAAATGAATGGTTTCAATATTGAAGGTGAAAATCATATCTGGAATGGTGAGACTTTTCAAGTAAAGTGCTCAAAGTCTCATCACTGTCATTTATAGCTCTAGCTCTGGCCACAATCATCTATGGTTGTATGCACAAACTAATCACAATTGACCATACGCTATTTGCAAAGCACCAATAGTTAACATTAATTCAAAGCTATCCTCTTTAATGCACTGAAGTTAAGTAGTTCTAAATACGAACCAAATTAGGGCACATATGATAAATGGAGCATAATTGAAATGTCAATACGAGCTTTATGCTCAAATATTAATAATTAATTGATAAATGCACCTTTGGCAAATAAATTTACAATTTGAGGGATAAGCAACAAGAGGTTTAGTCAATTTAATGTATGCTTAGACTTGACGTTTTGTAAACAAAAGTATGTAAGCATATTATGGAAGGATATTCATTCGTATCTACATACTACGTACTTATTTAAATGCATGCCAAAATGGATTTTCTGTTATACACAGAACACTTTCTGTTTCAGTATATATTTATGATGTTACAATTACTTGAATTATGTTCAAAAAATTGTTTATATGATTTTCTACTCTGATTAACTCAGTTTTATTAAGGATAATATAATTCAAATAGAAATTTTATTTTGAATACAGCTAATTACAAATATTGAGAAAGCCCAAAAAAATAAGAAGTAACGTCTTCTTTTGGAAATTTAATCAACTCCTCTATATAGTAAAATAACCAAGTTTGCAAAAAATAGTGGTTATTTGAATTGTGATAGAGCTTTCTTAATGATTTATCTGGTGTAGATTTTCTGATATAAATTTGACTGTATATTATATACGACTGAGATATTATGGGTTCCACAAAAATTCCACCATTATAATCACGTTCATTGGATAATAGTAGTTTGGGTTAAAAGAGAACCTTGTTAGCAAACATTTTACCAAAATATTTTTAACCCACTAATTGTCCTCAATAAGCACAATCAAAAGGATAGCAACGCCTATCCTTTAAATACTGTTTCCTACTACTGGAAGCCGCATTATCCACCACCATCCGGAGGATAAGACAGTGGATTATATCGGAAAATAAGACCGAGGCACTCCTTGTGAGTAGCCGGAAGAAAATGGAGACCGTCACTATAAGAGTAGGCGACCACGACATCCAGTCGCTACCCTACATCCGGTATCTAGGAGTGGTCTTGGATGCCAGACTCAACTACAAGGAGCACATCTCCAGCGTCAGCAGAAAGGCATCAGCAGTACAGGGTGCGCTTTCGCGGATAATGCCCAAAATCGGAGGCCCCAGGCAAATCCAAAGGCGACTACTGGCAGCTGTTGTTACCTCCGTCCTGCTATATGGAGCACCAGTGTGGGCGAAATCGCTAGAGCTAACAACATACCGCAAGACAATGTCATCAGTCCAGCGGTTCTCAGCGATCAAAGTAGCGTCAGCATACCGAACGGTATCACACGATGCGGTCAACGTCATGGCATCATGCCCACCCATCGACGTCCTGGCAGGAGAGCGTGAACGCCATCACCGTAGGAAGAAGGAAAAGCGGCGAAAGGTCCTATGTGAAGAGGAGAGACCCGAGAGTCTTCGCCTCTGGCAAGAGAGATGGGACAGCTCGACGAAGGGTCGGTGGACTCATCGGCTGATCCCAGATGTCACCAAATGGGTCACTCACGTGCACGGGGAAGTCGGGTATTACATCACCCAACTCTTGACTGGGCATGGATGCTTTCGGGCATACTTGCACAGATTCAATAGAACTGACTCTCCAAACTGTCATCACTGCCGCGATGTGATTGAAGATGCAGAACACGTATTCTTCCAATGCCCCTTCTACGAGGGGACACGGGCAGAACTGGAGAAAAATCTGGACCGTTCCATCAGTCCAGAAAACATAGTGGAGTGCATGCTGAAGAGCCAATCGACTTGGAACAGAGTTGCAGAGTACGCGGAATCTTTAATCAAGGATCTTCGGCCCACGTACGAAGAATAGGCCGCGAGGCGTCATAATATCGGGACAGTAGTAATATCAAATAAGAACGCCCCGGCGAAGTAGTATTTACAAAGAGTGCCGCCGAGGAACCATCGTTCCAGGAGCAAGGGTAGACGTACAGGTAGGTTTTAGCTAGGTAAATATCCCGCATAACTCGCCTGGCAGGTAGAAGGTCTTCCAGGCGAGTACCTTTTGAAGGTTTCCCCCTGTACCTCATTAATCTAAACATAAAAAAAAAGTACTGTCGCCCAGATAAAAACTGGTATTCTCTACCAGCAGTCCAAATACCGTACCTTCAATGTAAGTATAACCGCAGCCATTTACCATAGTTTAAGGCATAGACTCCTCACTATGATCGGTCATGGTGTGATCAAATGCCGTGGGATACTCGATCTCCATCGTACAAATTTTTATATTAAGAGTAGCTTAGAATTAAGGGTAAAGAGAATAGGGCTATGATCAGAGTTTAAATCGGAAAGAGTTTCAATGTTACATGAATTAATCGAGAGTGTGAGGTCGTTTTGAACTATAAGTTGGCCAGTATGTTCGATATAGAGTGGAAGTTATTTGGTATAATATATGGGATAGAGTTTCTTGAAGAATCTTTCCTAGAGTGTTAGCAACGCGGCAACCGCATTGGGGTTTTTTTAGAATTGTAATCAATACCCACAAGGAACGAGGCTCCAAGTGAGTGTAGGACTCAAATTAACATTAAGGTTAAATAAGGAGGTATCAATAGTAATGACTGTGGATTGCAGAGATTCGGAAGTGAAGAGTTGCAAATTTTTGCTCGATTTTTCGTATATTAAAAATATTTCCATTTTTCTTATGTTATAAAAATATAACTAAAGAAGGCTGTCGCAAAGAATAATAGCGGATACCTTGCTCACATTGATAATATTTAAATAGAGCCTTAAATAAAGGTGATTCTTACTAAGTTAGAAAAAAAATCCAAATAGTGAATTTTTATACCAAAATATAATTTAGAAAGTAAATTAACCTAAAGAACCGGATATCAATTTTAAGACAAAAAAACTTGCACCATAAAAATCAAATTTAATTAGCAAAGGGGAAGTAAATAAAATTAGAGACAAATTCAATATCACCAGTAGGTAAATTTAAATAATTAAAGTTCTCCTAACATTTGGAAACTATCCATAAAAACTAATTAAAACATTTAAGATTTTTTCTCTTCTCTATCAAAAAAAAAAAATTCTTTATTTACTTTCACCTAAAAAAATAGACAATTTTGAATTATAGTCACAAACTCATATAGAGTTATTAGTTAAGAAGCTTTAATAGTTGATTATTGAAAGCGTAAAATTGATTTCTTACTACCTGAACTATCAGCAACTACTCATAAGTCCACTAATGAAATGTTTGTGCACCCAAAACCAGACCAAAAACTTTCCATTTATTCGAACATAACAACTGAAAAACTCTTTAGTCAGCCCAACTGAGGCTTGTACTCGTACTTTCTCTTATTTAACTTATTCCCAAATAGAAATTTATGTCGGTATTTAAGATATAAAGGTACGTACATACACATGTGTACATATTTGGTAGGTTTTTGGAAAATAGTTCAATAAACACTATTTATTATTTAGGCAGCCTCCTCGTGTATTGTATAATTTTCTATATTGTCGAGTTTGATGTACAATAAATACCACACAAGTACGAGTACATAATTCTAGTTTCAAGTTGTTTTCTAGTTTGGAAAAGTTTCTTTCAAGCATACATAATAGTGGGTATTTTGAAAAAGCTATTTGTGGTTTTGCATTAATTTCGAGTGTTTAATCTTCTTATCATGAAATGTGTGTATTAGCACTAAGGAAGGCGAAAACTTCATTTTCATTATTATCATTATAGTTTGTATCGTTTAAGTTTTAGTTTATAAGAAAGAAAAATTATTTTACAACTTAATAATTATAGAAGTCCATTTATTTTGAATGGTAAATGTTGGATATATGGTAGTCGTACAATATAAGCACTCTTAATAGGGAAGTTTCGAAAACTTTTAACTATTTTCTTAAAAGTTTATTTATCGATACGTACACGTACTTGTGTACAAATTAAAAATAATAAACCATAAATTTTATTTTATTTATATTTTCTAAGCTCAAAATTTATTTAAATAGTGTAAACTGATTAATTGGGTTCGTATATTGTGCCATAATGTTGAGTCGCAAGCGTACGGCCATTATTAGGTATCTTGAATTCATATATGCCTGACATCAGATTCTATTTAAAGAACCTATTCTATTTTAATATTTGTTAATTTTTCGGAAATGTTGAGATAAGAGTCAGAGACAATAAATTAACACAATGATTCGGCGCAGATTTCTTAATGAAACCAAAAGTAAATTAAAGGAATCACCTAGGTTGTCTAATTTTATGGATAAGAAGTTATTGGGCCCAACAGCTCCTAAAAAGATGGGATAATTGCGGAGGTAAAATACATTTTGAAATGCTTTCCTTTTTTACTATCAAAATACAACTTAAATTATATTTTTTTGTGTAGGCAGATGAAAATGACACTACGAGTATCTCATGCGAAGAATTTACATTAACTGATTTGGATTCATTTAATTTTACCCTCCATTTTTTGGTCCAGCTGATAGCAGTTTGGTTGTTGATTGTTCCTTAATTTCTTCTGTAGCTATTATGGCTGTATAATCAGCAAAAATTGCTATTGTATTACTTTCTAACATAGGCAGATCACTTATATAAAAGATATAAGGAATTGGTCAAAGTACACTGACTTGGGGTACTCCAGCTTTGATCCAGTTTAACTGTCAATAATGCCCTTCTTACGAGAGTCGTTCAATAAGTCCTTAGAAAATCCAAGAAATTGCGCTCGTAGTATCGGTAAAGATTTTTTTTGTAAGTCCCATTATTGACAGGAAAGCTGTCAAAATTTCAGCTCGATCCATAGCGTAGTTCAATTTCTATCGTCGATTAAAGTTAACGACATTTATTTGTGCATAACAGTGGAAAAAAGCGAGTTTAGGGCTGTCATCAAACATCTCCATTTGAAAGGCTTAAGCCCGAAAGAAATCAAAGCCGAGTTGGATGCAGTTCATGGCATATCTGCACTTGTGTTTGCGATGGTTTACAATTGGGTGAATGAATTTAAACGTGGCCGTTCATCCACAAAAGATGAACAATCACCGACAAAATCCACGATCTGATTTTGAACGATCGGCGAATTAAAGTGCGCGAATTAGTTGAGGCCACGGGCATATCACAAGGTACAGTCGCTTCAATTTTGCATGAAAAATTGTCTGTGAAAAAAATTTCGGCAAGATGGATGCCGCGTTTGCTCTCAGAGGAGAATAAGCGCAATCGTGCAGTGGACTCTGAGGCTATGTCTGCACTCTTTCATCGCAATCCTGCCGAATTCCTTCGTCGATATGTCACTGTGGACGAAACCTGGATACACTACTACACTCCAAAAACGAAGAGACAGTCATCACAATGGATTTTCAAGGGTGAACGGGCTCCGAAGAAGGCAAAAACTGTGCCATCGGCCGGCAAAGTGATGGCCACGGTCTTTTGGGATTCGCAGGGCATCATTTTTATCGACTACTTGGAAAAAGGAAAAACAATAACAGGAGTGTATTACGCGTCGTTATTGCAACGGTTGAGCGAGGAAATCAAAGAGAAACGCCCCCATCTGAAGAAGAAAAAAATCCTCTTGCATCAGGACAATGCGCGTGTGCACACCTGCGCTGTTTTCATGGCCAAAATTGTGGAATTGAGAATGGAATTGTTGCAGCATCCCGCTTATTCACCAGATTTGGCCCCGAGTGACTATTTTCTTTTCTCCAATCTGAAGAAATGGCTTGGCGGACGACGGTTCACTTCCAACGAGGACGTCATTGCTCAAACGGATGAGTATTTTGCAGAACTTCCGAAATCCTATTTTTTGGACGGGATAAAAATTTTGGAAAAACGGTTGGAAAAGTGTATAGAGCTAAAAGGAGATTTTTTTCCATCTTTTTTTCTAAGGACTTATTGAACGACCCTCGTATATTATTTTAAAGTATCTTTCTGAAATGTAGGAATTTTTTTTATATATTTGCATATTGCTTTGGGAGAAGGTTTTTATTTCGTGCTAGACTTTTTCAAAAGCTTGTGCTACATCCAGGAAGATAATAGAGCAAACTTTCTTTTCCTCAAGCGCTCTCAGTTATTCTGTATACTTCATCAATTGTAAAATCCCTTTCCCGAAAGCTTTTCCATTTCAAGAATATGGTTTTAACCTCTTTTTTTTATCTGCTACTACAATTGTATTGTAACAAGCAGATTTACACAATATTTTAATAAACAATCGTATGCATCATGAAGTGTGAGTAAATCACTATCGGCGTTTCTCCGACTAATGGAAGTTAGATTCTTCTAGAAAATCTCTAGGCCATTGTCTCTTAAGTCTCCGATGATTGTTTCCGGGAAGTGCAGTACAGGACAATTCTAATCTATTTATATCAAAAAAATCTATTGAGTTTCCAAAGGAGTCCAGGATACCGCATACGATCAAAAGCTATGGAAATATCTAAAAACACTCCTGGGAAATACTCTTTCCTCTCAAGAGAGGATGCAATGTGATCAACAACGCAATGGCATTGCTGGATAGTGGAATGTTCAGACAGGAGTTGAAAATTGGTCTAATTTATTTCTAAATATTTTCCAATCTATTTGGCCATTTATGAGCCAAGGATGAAGAGTCTTTAAGATTGGCTTAGAAATAAGGGTAGGGAGAACAGAACTATGATCAGAGTTTACATCGGAAAGAGTTTCAATAGTACAATTCATGGTAATTGAAGGAGTGCTAATGAAGTAATCGAGGATATCAGGTCGTTTTGAACTAGAAGTTGGCCAGTATGGTGGATTTGGAAGGGAAGTTATTTGGTATAATGTATGGGGTAGAGTTTCTTGAAGAATCTTCACTCGAGGGTTAGCAACGCGGCAATCTCATTGAGTCTGTTTAGCGTTGTAATCACCACCCACGAGGAACGAGGCTCCAAGTGAGTGTAGGAAGGATAAAAAGTCGGAAACAGTTATGGTTTTGTTGGGAAGACATTATACAGATGCTAAGATTAAATAAGAAGGTATCAATAGTAACAACTATGGATTGCAGGGATTCGGAGGAAAAATTGGATAGCTATTCCACCATTGATCAGTTATGTATGTATCATAGTATCCCATCGTAAAGTATGACCTGGATATGAAATGCGTCTCAGTAAATAGAGCATTATCAATGCATCTGTCATGTAGAAGAATATCCAGTTCTTATCGATGAGGGTTTTAACCCCTTTAGAAACAATTTCTCAAAAATTGGGCCTGTAGTTTATCCCATCACATGATGGGACAAGGCCAATTTCGCTTCTGCCTATTCTAGCTCTTTGGCTAGAATAGGCAGTAGCGAAATTGACCTGTAGCGAAATTGCCCAGGTATCATCAATTTTCCTTATTGGAGGACCTTGCATAATTAATCTTTTTAATTTTTTAATTGCTTTCCAGAGAGAATAGTCCGTACTGCAATTATTTGTTAGCAACTGAAAGTAAGCCTGGATTAACTGATTTTAAAAATCTTTTATTTCCCGAATTGGTTGTTGAGTAATGTTGTTCAACTTTGTTTTATCTCTTGGAGCTGTGGATTATTGCCGCTTTTTTCTAACACTTTTGTGCGATGAGTTCTAAAATTTCATTTGTACAATATTTATCAATGCCGAACTTTGTATGACGTTAATATAAGTTTATACTTCTTTATCCACTTCTTGTTCAGTTTTTATTAGCACATTCCATTCTAGTTTAAGGGAAAGATATTCCATTCTATACTAAGTTTAAATCTGGCACAGTTCGTGTATTTGCTGGTTAGAAAGGAATCACTAAGTTTTTGATAATTCCATATTTTTGGACAAGTTTTTTATAGAAGAATGTATTGGTGGTGGTATTTCTGCACCCTTTAATCTTCTCCAAACCATTTTTTATAATTCTTGTGCGAGCAAAACGTTTCGAAGTTGAAAGAAAGATTAGATCGATCACTTTATTAACTTTTTTTTTTCGATCACTTTATAGACTCTATTAGTCTCAATATAAGGATTTCAAATAGGAGCATTCAATATTTTAGAAAGGGATATTTTTGAGAGAGACTCGGTGTCATTGAGTCCTTTTACGTATGCCCCACTTTCGCCCCACAAATTTCAGCAACTAATCCAGGTTCAGTTCATTTATGTCATCTTTCATGTTCCCAATAAACACCATTACTTCTTAGGCTCTTCCTCTATTATTAAATTTCTGTTTTTGAAAATTAATTTTTATAGTCATAGCAATAATTGGGATTTTTTAGGTTCTTGTAAGCGTGTTTCAAATAAAATATGATCAACACAAAGATATTAAAAATCAATATAATTTTAATAGTTTTTATATAATTTTTTCAATACTATGTGATGATATATTATATTTACGAGCAGCCAATATATGCATAATTTGATTGTAAATCAATAATTTTTATTACAATTGCACTCCTTTTTTTTGGAGAAAAATTTCACTTGTTGAATAGGAAAGAAAAGAACTGCTGTTATTGTTGAATTAATCGAAATTGAATTATTTATGCACACGATAAGCTCTTATTTTCATATTTGCAAAACTATAAATTCTAACCTACCCCATAATCGGTATGATAATCTGTTGATAGTTATTATTAAATTGTGTAAACCACCGATACTTGTATTTTATATAGAAAATACTCTTCCAATTTTAATCTTTTTCCAGTCAATAAGACTGACACATTTTATAAATTGTTTATAGATTTTTGCAATTCCTCTCGACTTTTATGTTATTTCAAGCAATTCGTTTTTAGTAGCAAAATATTTTTGTGCATAATAATTAAATCTTAATTGATGAAAAAAATAGAAATTATTACTTTCTTTTGATTGGTAATTTTTCAAAGATTTTTTTCTCTTTAAATAGTTCTTAATCGATTGAAAATTATGGATTTATAAGCAAAGGTGAACAATTGTAGAAAACTAAATAAAAGTGGGTGTTATTCCGATCCGGCTACAGGAAATCACTAAATTCTTCTTTTGACTTTTCTTTTAACTTCATCAACATTTTGCCTTATCCAACCTTCAACACACTTTTAGGTCACGATTTACTGTCCTGTTGCCTCATTTACTAGCTAACATCAATGGCTGACATGAAGAATAACATGAACGTGGTTATTCCATTCTGCAATTTAACATCTACTAATTTATCAATAATTTTAAAGATCTTAAGTTACTACTTGACCAATACAGAGTGGACCATTTAGAAGTTCCATTTTAAAAAATAAATTTTAAAAAAACTAGTGTATTTTTTTTAAAATTTCCGGTTTTATTAAAAAGATTGAACCTTGAAATTTAAGAATAAAACACAACATCATATAAATGACTGCCACGGCTGGCGTTACAGTACCCCATTCGCTCGACCCAATTTTTCAGTACATTTTTGATTGTCCGGGCCTGTATCTCTTCAATGGCAACTTTGATTTCGTGTTTCAAGACCTCAATTATCTCTGGATGGCTTGAGTAACATTTATCCTTAACGGCCCCCCACAGAAAATAATTGTCATCAGAATTTCACCTCAAATCACAGCTCCGAGGCGGCCAATTGTCATCAGAATTTCGCTGAAGTTGGCAAGTGGCCCCGACCTGTTGAAACCAAATGTCGTCCATGCCATTCTCTTCAACTTTTGGAAACAAAAATTCGTTGAGCATGCCACGATAGCGCTCACCATTGCCCGTAACGGCGGCTCCTTCATCGTTTTCGAAGAAAAACGGGCCAATGATTCCTCTACTCCAAAATCCGCACCAAACCGTGATTCGTTGTGGATGCATCGGCTTTTTCATGGTGACGTATGGATTTTCGGAGCCCCAGATGCGACAATTTTGTTTGTTGACATACCCACCGAGGTGGAAATGGCCCTCATCCAAAAAGATGATTTTTCGTTAAAAATGCCCATCTTCGGCACATTGATCTTCATGCGGCTTTAGCTGTTGGACTAATTGAACTTTGTAAGCTTTCATACCGAGGTCTTTGTGCAAAATTCTCAACAGAGAAGTGCGAGAAATGTTCAATTCCTGAGAATGGTGACGAGTTGATGTTGATAGATGATCACTGACATTTTTAGCAATGGCGGCAATATTCTCGTAGAGCGGGAACAAGTTGCTTTGGCAACCAAGACACCAGTTTCGCGAACTCGCTCCACGAATTTGCCCACAAATTCACGTGATGGGATTCGATCTTTGGAAGTAAGTTCTCAATATCTTTGCTCATTTTTTTTTTAAATTTCTCACAGTTTGGGTTGAAGACTCACCACTTTGTAAGTAAGTTCTCAATATTTCCCAATTTTCATCAAGCGTATGGATTACCATTTCGTACAATTCTGACTTTCAACTAACAATCTGTCAATTCCTGTTGACATTTAACACTATAGTACTTCAAATAAATAGTAGTTCAAAATGGAACCGCTAGATGGACCACCCTATACAACCCTCAGATAGTTATATTGATCAAGTGTCAACTTGAAGAGATAAAACTGCATTCGAGTTACAAACAAATTCATTATAAAAACTTTCGCTGTTAATTTTTTAATATGGTCATTTCAATGGCAAAATTTTTGAGGAATAGCCCACATTTGAGCAATCTTCTCTGACATAATGGTACTTCCCTGTACTTGATTTGTGCAGGGAAGTAGCAACGAAAGCGCTGACAACTTGCCTTCCGGTCTCTTTCGTAACCTGGAAGGGACTAATATGGTTAACATTATTAAATGAGCTGCAAGTGATTCGATTTCTTCTTCCACTGGCATAAGCCAGTTTGGTATTCCATATGAAATTGCAAATCTACGATTCCAATGTGATTATGACCCAGAAGAAATACGTGTACTATCGTTTTTCAAGTGTTTCATATCTTGCAGCGCTCATATAAAAGTTCAAGAAAGTGGTGATTATGGCTAAGCGTTCATAATTTTTCTACATCAACTTACATAATAACCTCGCCAAGGGAGCCATGGAGAGGAAATAATCGGAGCCTCGGCCATCATAAGTAATGCAATGATTCTTTCTAGTAATGCTCAGAATGGGACTACAGTCAACTCCCAATCCATTGTCGGAGAATTTGCTGCAGTTTGGTTATTTTTTTTTCTACACATAATAACCACTTTAGTTAAATATGTCGTAAAGAAAAACAATCCTGCACAGATAATCACTTGCCATTCTTTTCTTCTTTCTCTCATATCTCTAACTTCGCAGTAGCTCTTGCAGAATTTGGGTTTGCGGTAAATTTTTTCAAAGTTTCTTTTTCTGATTAGATCAAAATTTTATTTAATATGACTAAGGAGGCATCGTCTAACCGATTTTAAATCTATTTCTTTATTGTATCGCATTTCCAAGATTCTGAAAAAGATCCTTGCAAAAAGATTTGACCAGATTCTTGTCAAAAGCTTGCCATCAATTAATATGGCCATAGATCAAGCTGAAAGACTTTAACATCACTTTTATAGTTACAGCATAGAATTAATGAGTGCTATAAACATAGACATTATGGATTGCTCTATCTCTTGGTTATAAAAGACTAAAAGTAAAGCTTTAGTGAACATCTGAGAATCGCTGCTGAAAAGGAACGTCGGATTGTGCATGCCTTAGCAACGATCATTTCTAATGACCGATGACCGATGAAAAAAACCGACACACACTTCTATCCACAGTTATAAGCTCTATGATACTCTAGACAGCCTCTATTTGCACAGAAAGTTTGCTGACGAAAACGTACAAGTTCTGTATAATATTGGCATATTGTCGAAGCCAAAATATATCATCGACGATGAAATCCATCGATTTACCGCAGCAGGAAGGAAATAAAAGAGATAGTGGCGAGGGGATAGAGCCAACGTAGGATATTTCTGTATGATATCTACAGTTTCCATATATAGGGTTTTCTATTAAGAGTGATATGATTTCTAAGTGACGTTTCGGCCATTTGTAATATGTCATGATCTGTCATTTTTCAGTAATGTTTACAATTTTATCATGGAAAGATATACGCAAGAACAATGTTTACAAATTATTCAATTTTATTATCAAAATAATCGTTCTGCAATTGCAACTTTTTTAAGAAAATCATTTTCTCCTATGAGGCTCACTTTCATCTGAGTGGAAAAAAATCCACAAATTATTCATGAACACCCATTACATTCACCTAAATTGACAGTTTGGTGTGGTTTTTGGTCTGATGGAATCATCGGTCCGTACTTCTTTCGAAATGAAGCTGGTAACACCGTTACTGTCAAAGGAGAGCGGTATAGATCGATGATAACCAACTTTTTATGGCCGAAATTGGAAGAAGTTGATCTTGACAACATCTGATTCCAACAAGACGGAGCTACGTGCCACACAGCACGTGCAACAATCGAATTATTGCGAGAAAAGTTTGGAGATTCGATTATTTCAAGAAATTGTGACATTGAATGGCCTCCAAGAAGTTGTGATTTAACAGCATTCGACTATTTCTTGTGGGGTTATTTGAAGTCATTTGTCTTTAGCAGTAAACCAAACTCTCTTCAAGTTTTAGAAGTCAATATTGAACGTGCTATTCATGACATACGACTTGATTTAGTGGAAAATGTGCTCGAAAATTGGGTTCATCGAATTGGTTCCTGCAAAAGAAGTCGTGGAGGCCATTTGTGTGACGTTTTATTCAGAACTTAATTGTACCGATTTTACTTCATATTAAATAAAAAACATTTGAATTTCCTTAACAATTAGTGTGTTTTTTTTTAGGAAAGAAATCATATCACTCTTATTCGAAAACCCATATATACCTACTTATGCTAACACCATTGCTGTAACTTACGCGGATGACACACTTATGTTAACAAGCCACGAAAATGATCTTTCTGCTTTTAATATTTTACAGAATTCGAAGTCGAGAGTAAAAGTAAACGAACAAAATATCGTTAAATCTTAATGACAGTATAATTCCTCAAAATGAACAAGTGCGTTATTTAATACTACACATATATCTTGACATATAAAACTCCCTGGATATAAAGAACCAACTTCAATAGTCCAAGTATATGCCCCAACTGAAGTTACGCAGAAAGACCTAAAAGATGAATTTTACAATAAACTTAACCAAATTATGCCTAATTTAAGTAAAACAATTATCTTAATAGGAGATTTTAACAGTCAAATTGGAAAGAGAAACAAGAACGAGGACAATATACTCGGACCATACCCTACTGGAAAAAGGAATGATAATGGACAAAGACTGATAAATTTGGCATTAGAAAATAACCTACACATCATGAATAGCTTCTACAATAGAAAACAAAATAGAAAATGGACATGGGTGTCACCAGATGGGAAGACAAGAAATGAAATAGATTATATCCTCACCAACACACCTAAAATATTTTCGAATATTGATGTTGTCCATCAACTCAACTACAGCACAGATCACAGAATGCTTAGAGGACAAATGTACACATTAGAGCCAAAAATACCGAGGAAAATTATTCATAGTAGCAAAAAACCATTACCTCTCCCAATTGTAAGCGATATTCTAGAATCATTGAAATGTAATTTGAAAACAAAAACAATGCCAAATATGTTCAGGAGAAATATGACGCTCTTGAAAACGAACTAAAGAAAGTAGAAAACGAATCTAAAACAAATAACAAAATTAAGGACAAAATAGGTCCAGAGGCAAGAAGTCTACTTATGCAAAGGAAGTCCATATTTAAACACAGAAAAAACAACAAGAAGAAGATCGAAAGTCTAAGTAAAGAAATAAATATACAAATCAGGAAATATAGATATGAAAAAAGGAATAATATAATAAATGATTATATAGAAAAAACAGGAGGAGTAAGGATAGCATTAAAAGAGCTTCGAGAAAGTACAAACTGGATAGACAATATGACACACCAGAAAGATAAGAGAAAGAAGACCGATAGAATCGAAATATTAGACATAGCCACGGATTACTACCGTGAGCTATACGACAACGACAAAACACCAGACGAAATTCACCAACTAACTGAAAACGATACAAATAATAACGAAGAAATTCCAAGTACGTGTATACTGAAAGAAGAAGTAGAAAAAGCTATTAAATCTCAAAAAAGAGGCAAAGCACCAGGAGAAGATGGCATATCTAACGAAATTATGATAGGAATATCTGATATTATAGTAGACACTATTACACATTTATTTAACCAAATTTTTGAGACAGAATGTATACCTCACCAGTGGACCACGTCAACTATAATACTACTACATAAAAAGGGAAATAAAGACAACATAACTAACTACAGACCCATCAGCCTGATGTCGAACGTATATAAAATCTTTTCCAAAATACTGTTGAATCGTTTAACAAAGACTTTGGATGAAAACCAACCCAGAGAACAAGCAGGCTTTCGCAAGGACTTTTCAACAATCGACCACATACACACCATAAAACAAGTTATCCAGAAATGTACAGAATATGGTATCAATTACTATTTGGCGTTTGTAGACTATAATAAAGCTTTCGACTCATTAAAACATACAAAAATATGGGAAGCGCTTACAACACAAGGGGTTGAAAACAAGTACATACAAATTCTTAAAAATATATACAAGAACATGAAAGCGAAAATAAGAACAGAGAGAGTAGGTGTATACTTCCCTATAAAAAGAGGAGTCCGACAGGGAGACCCACTATCACCCAGACTTTTCTCGGCGGTGCTTGAATATATATTTAGACGTCTCGAATGGAGTCAATATGGACTAAACATTAACGGAGTGCAACTAAACCATTTAAGATTTGCAGACGATCTAATTCTAATCTCTGAAGACCCGAGAAGCCTGCAAGCAATGCTTGAACAGTTGGTGTACGAAAGCGATAAAGTCGGACTCTCCGTGAATAATACAAAAACCAAAGTAATGACTAATTCCGACAAAATCACCATTACAGTCAACGGCAACAAAATAGAGTACGTCGATGAATATACATACCTAGGACAGATAATATCACCAAAAGACCTTACAACCAAAGAAATAAACAACAGAGTACAATTAGCATGGAAAAGATACTGGTCTCTTAAAGAAATTGTCAAAAACCCGCAGGTACCACTTAAAGCTAAGAAAAAAATATTTGATTCCTGTATTCTATTTATCATGACATACGGATGTCAAACTTGGAGTCTAACAAAACAAAACTTACACAAACTAGAAACCTGTCAACACAGCATGGAGCGAAGTATGCTCAAAGTCAAGTTAAAAGACAAAGTAAAACTAGGAACATTACGTAACCAAACTAAAATTAACGATGTAACATACTGCATAAGAAAACTAAAATGGAGTTGGGCAGGTCACATGATGAGGAGTAAACAAGAAAAATGGGCTAAGGATGCAACCGAATGGTGTCCAAGACAAAATAAAAGAAAGAAAGGGAGGCAGCTTCTGAGATGGGAGGACGATATTCGGAAAATAGCCGGTGCTACTTGGAAGAGGACGACTCATGACCGGAAAGTGTGGCAAGCTCTAGGGGAGGCCTTTGCGGAACCAATCTCAAAACCGGTGTCAATTAACATAAGTGATAGTAACTTTTTTCTAAGATTGTTAAATAAAGGCTATTTTTATTATTATTATTATTATATATCTTGACAAACAATTGACTTGGAAACTATAAACTAAACTCAAACGGCTCTAAGTGGTCTTATGATCTATTACAACTACCAAGAGTATTGGAGTAACATTCAAAGCTACCAACTGATAGCAAATGCCTTATTTATAATACTTTTCTGAAACTTTTATAGACTTACCGACTAAAACTTTGAGGTTCTATCAAGCCTTCCAATTCTAGTCGTATTAAATTCGCGTTACATATATTAGATTTTGAATTTTCGCGGGTTAAATATATTAGATTTTCGATTTTTTTTGTGTCGTTATGTTAGTACTCATGTCTGTCACTTATGCCAACAAGTTCGGTCATTTTGAATGTTCAGTTAATTTTTGACAGCTCCTTTGCTTGCACGTGTTTTGGCTCGTCTTCGATTTCCGCCCATTCTAAAAAATGGATCAAAAAATCTGTTTCGGGAACAAGAAAAAGTCACAGGGGGCCAGATCTGCGGAATACGGTGGCTGTGGCATTATTAGTGTGTTGTTTTTGGCCAAAAATGACTAAATCCAATTTTTATTCTTCCACAAATCAGGACGTTTCTGGCAGATTGCTTCGCGCAACTTGCACATAACTTGCAAGTAATATTCCTTATTAACCGTTCTACCCTGTGGCAAGAACTCATGATGCACCACGCTCCTGCAATCGAAGAAAACTGTAATCGAAACCTTCACATTCGACCGAACTTGGTGCACTTTTTTCGGTCTTGGCTCGTGCGGCAGCTTCCATTGGGATGATTGAGCTTTTATTTCTATTTTATAACCATAAACCTATGATTCGTTATCATTTATGACCCTCTGGTGCAAATTTGGATCGTCACGGACAGAGTCCAACAGCTTCTTAGCAATGTTAATGCGATGCTGTTTTTTTAGTTTTTTAAATGAAAAACTTTAAGATGTTAAAGTTTTCAAAGTTTAACTGTTTATCGTTATAAAAAGTTGTATGCTTTTATAAGAGAATTATTCTCAGTGACCCTTCCCGATAATTGAAGTAGCATCGATGGGTACTAGCTTCTCGTTCATGTTTCATGATACTGTAATGACATCTTTAACAACAAATCTGCTTGTAACTTATTAAAAGAAAATATTTGTATTTATCAAACAACACAGTCTCTCTTAAGCTAAAAATACGGATGATAATTTTCTAGAAAACAGATACCTTTTAGAATATTCGATATATCGTTTCCCAAAATAGTTTATCTTCCACGTAACTCCCAAACTTTAAAGAACATTTATACAGACAACCCTCAAAACGATGACAATGATTTTTAAAAGTTCTTTAAAAGGCAAAAAAAAAAAAAATGATTTCAAAGACAAATTCAATGAATTATAATTTAAAGTTGTTATATAATTTGTTTGCATTGAAACGTCCTCTACTAAAGGATAATAGAATTTTCAATAGAAATTAGTAAAGCTCAGAAAGCTTCCTGTTAATAATAAAATTGTTATAATCAACAATATAGTTTTAAACTGTAGGAGGCATTTTCCTGGTGATCTATTGGGCATAAATGCTTCTTACTGTATGCTCGTAGAAGTGATTTTGTACAAATTTGTTTATTCAGGAAACTCTTAAACAGAAGGTACAGTTTGGCTAGCAACTTGCTGCTTTACTTGCTCATTGTTTTAAGTAATTTAATTACAAGTCATAGAGTGCTATCGTAAAGTTTTCTAGCATCATCATCATCATCATCATCATCATCGGTAAACATGAATTGAATCATGTACTCGTGTACAAGAATGGTAGAAGTTTTATGGTTTCATGATATTTTTGCAAAAGTGATAAATTTTAAACTTTCAACGAAAATTGTGAACATTTTCTAATAGTTTAAGAACAGATAATGAACATTTACTAACAATGCCTTGCACTACAATCTACAACTAGGAATACCTATTCTTCTCATATGAGTGAAGACATAATTTTTATAGTTTATTTCTTAATAAATGTAGTAAAAGATTTTTTTTTTCTTCAAACTTTCCTATTAAAAATGCTCACTTTTGATACTTTGCTGCTAATTTGTCACACATATTTTTTTCCAATTGCCAAAAATTAGCTTTTTTTAAAAATTTTAAAAACTAAATTATTTTTTTTTAAATTCTACGCAAATATTTTATGTAAAAAATTTTATGAGATAATAACCATTTTATGGACGCTTTTAATATTTTGAAAAACATTCCGAAATAACATTGGTTTAACTTTGTAATTGATAAGTAAAAATATGACATAACTTAGCATTAATGAGTTCAGTCTAAGCCTGCAAAACCAAACAACTTCATAAAAGGCCCTTTAACTCAGTATTACCAACAAAACTTGTGTGTGCTAACTGACCCTATCACCACATGCCCGTCTTTTGCGATCTTAAACCAAAGCAAAACCACTTACTTTACGACGTCTGTTCAAAAAGTATCGCGAATTATGAATTTCCGCGGGTTACGTATATTCGATTTTCGATTTTTTGTGACGTTATGTTGGTACCCATATCTCTCACTCATGCCGATAGGTTCGGCCATTTTGAATGTTCAGTTAATTTTTGACAGCTGCTTTGCTTAAAAGTGTTTTGGCTCGTCTTTGATCAAATGAATCTCGTATCAAATTTTGTGTGAGAAACAAAATTAATTACACGGACGCATTCCGAATGTTAACTGTGGTATATGGTGAAGGTACCTGTGACCGAACCAACATTTATCGGTGGTACAAAATGTTCTCAGAGGACCGAGAAGATGTGTGCCGGATGCCCGAGCACGTCAACAACAGACGAAAACATTGATGAAGTGAAGAAAATAGTATTGGTCAATCGTCGAATCACCGTTAGAGAAGTTGCTGAGGATTCAAACATATCGATTGGTTCTTGCGATTCGATTTTTACCAATAATTTGTCGTGAGACGGGCCGCCGCGAAATTCGTACCAAAATTGCTCAATTTCGACCAAAAACAGCATCGCATTAACATTGCTAAGGAGCTGTTGGACTCTGTCCGCGTCGATCCAAATTTGCTCATGGGTTTATGCTTATGACGTGGAAACCAAAGCTCAATCATCCCAATAGAAGCTGCAGCACGAGCCAGACCGAAAGAAGTGCGCCAAGTTCGGTCGAGTGTGAAGGTTTTGCCTACAGTTTTCGTCGATTGCAGGAGCGGGGTGCATTATAAGTTCTTGCCACAGGGTAGAACGGTCAATAAGGAATATTACCTGCAAGTTATTGCATAAAGCAATCCGCCAGAAATGTCCGGGTTTGTGAAAGAACAAAAATTGGCTTTTGCACCATGATAACGCCCCTGCTCACGCATCGTTGCTTGTGCGCGAATTTTTGCCCAATGAAAGGACAACGCTACGCCACGATTGAGGAGATAAAGACGGCATCGAAGGAGGATCTGAACAAGTGTTTTGGCTCGTCTTCGATTTTTGCTCAATTTCGACGAATCATGGGCTTATGGTTATGACGTGGAAACCAAAGTTCAATCATCCCAATGGAAGCTGCCACACGAGCCAAGACCAAGTTCGGTCGAATGTGAAGGTTTTGCTTAAAGTTTTCTTATATTACAGGGGCGTGGTGCATCATGAGCTCTTGCCACAGGGTAGAACGGTCAAAAAGGAATATTACCTGCAAGTTATGCGCAAGTTACGCGAAGCAATCCGCCTGAAACGCCCGTATTTGTGAAGAACAAAAATTGTCTTTTACCATTTTTGGCCAAAAACAACATATTTATAATGCCGCAGGCATCGTATTCCCTAGATCTGGCCTCCTGTCACTTTTTCTTGTTCCCGAAACTGAAGAGAAGATAAAGACGGCATCGAAGGAGGAGCTGAACAAGGTCAAAAAATTGTTTTTTGAAGTGCTTCGACGATTGGGAAAAACGTTGGCACAAGTGTATAATATCTGGTGGGGTTAACTTTGAAGGGGAAAAACACAAACTTCGCGATACTTTTTTAACAGATCTCGTATATTATGCTTATCACAGTCTATTAAGACTAGAATTTAGACATATTCTTTGGCCAATTTTTTTTCTCGAATACAGCTAAAAGTTCGCAATTTGTTTTTTTTTTGCTGTGGGCCCACGTTTTTGAAGGATATGTGAACACTGATGAAACCAAGATCCCTTAAAAAGCGTGACTTAGACTTCAAGCGAGAAAATTTGGGCTGACCTCCAAACTGCTATGCTGCCTACAAAAAGTTTATTGCAGATTTATTCTTCGATGCTGTTATTAGTTGTAATCTTTCATTCCATTTACTATACTGTTGGGCATATTACCAGTGTAGGATTTCATTTTCGAACACGATTTAGTCGTCCTTTTTTTATAAATCACTTGCACTAAAGGAATTATGAATCTTCGCATAATGTTTTGGTATATCGCGCGTAAAGAAACTATTAGAGAGGATAAAAAGAGATATGTCGGTGTACTTTGCTCTTAAACAGCTGTTGGGTCCGAAGAGGGTATTCAGGGTAAACTGATGCGCATTCTTGGCGAAACGGGTATTACGGTGAAATAATTTTAGGGGCAAAATTGTAACTAGCCAATTCACTTGAAAACCGTTTATGAAAAATATCATAAAATAAGGAAATACAGGAGATTTTACTCAATATTCCAGTAAGTCGAATAATTCTATAAAATTTTCGTTTTTTTTTTGTTAATTTTTTCGCTTGATATTGTATTCCTTTTTTACCTTTTAAAATCGCCTGCCAATACATTGAAATTATATTCCAACTTAAGAAGAATTTATAGCCCAGGAATTCTATACATTTGGGAGGATTTTTGGTAATAACGAGGCTGTCATTAACACACATACCAAAGATGGAAAGTTTTCGGTTTAAGTTATATAAGTGCAATTCATTGATAAGAGCTGGAGTTTTTGATTCCGCCTTAGAAACAGGAGCTCTAAGTTTTCGAAGTAGTAAATTTTACTCTATTCACCGTGCCCCCTATAATAATACATTGTCTGTACCAAAATTCCATGAGTTTAGTATTATGGAAAGGCAATGGTTCCATTTCCACGGCCGAAGTGCAATAACGTGATTAAGGAAACGAATATGAAAAACTGAGAGTATTGTCATCAGCAAAATAGTGGATTAGATTAGATGTAACAGGAAAGAGATCATTCATTAAAATTAGAAAAAGGATTGGAGATAAAATCGAATTCTAGGGAACGCCAGCGTTTATTTGGTGGAATGCAGACTTGCAGTCATCCAAAAGAACTTGTATCGAATGTTTCGGAAGGAAGCTTCTAATCCGTTGGAGGTGGTAATCCTCGATTTTATAAACACGCATTTTCCACAAAACTTTATCAAAGGCCTTTGAAATATTCATGCCCAACTCTGTTAAATGCTTTTGAAATATCAAGTGTAAGAATTCTGCACTCCCCAGGAAAATGAAGAATGCGCTTCTACTTTTCGGCTAGATAGTGGATCTATTGCTACAGAAACCATGTTGACAGTCCTTGAATCAAGATATTTCATTATCAGTATTATTATGACTTTAGAAATAAGGATGTTACTACGATAGATCAGTAATTTGGAGGGGGAATGGGTTTTGCCTTTTTTTGTGACTGGTGCAACGAATACTGTTTTTCATTTATGCAAAAAAAATTCCAGAAGAAAAGGGAGCTTACGCAGTGGTTTTCCCAGTGTGGAATATTACCTCATCATAATTTTGGGGGATATACCATCTGCATCAGCAGATTTATATATATTAAGATCGCTAAGGACTCTTTCCACTGTGCGATTGCAAAAATGAATCTGCCCCATAGAAAACTCAGCACACTTCAATACAAGCAAAGCGAAGGGTGCAATCTGAAAAAGAAGAAGATGCGAAAAATTCCTCTGCGAACGAAATTGCTTTTTTTATTTCTCATCTATAGCTTTTTTTTAATGAAATTGCAATATTTTTTCTTTTAAAAATATAGTAAACATTTTATTTTGATTTTTTTCAAAATAATCTTAGAATAATATAAAATTTTCACTGAATTATGGCAACAACCCAAATATCTCTTCGAATTAATTCAATTAAAAATTAAATTTTACCTTATTAAGTAATAAAATTAATATTTAAACTTTAAACTATTTGTAAAATATTTTAAAAATATATTATCGTTTGTGCACTTTAGATCTGTTATGGTTTGTAAAAAAATTCACAGAATTTTTGAGTGTTGCAAAAGACGAAAAAGTATTAAAATTTGGATAAAAAAATAAAAAAAATTCACCGTGAACTGCGTTTTATAGGGTCATGGCTAATGACGACCATACTCAGTGAGCACATTATTCTGCTGGGCATGCTTGTCACTAGCTTTACGCTGCGGATTTTTTTTTATCCAATTCTAATGCCTTCTCGTTTTTGTTAGTGCTCCATCCAACTAAGTAACTCTAAACATGTTCGGCTAGAGAAACAAGTCACACTAAACATCATTAAATGGTCATAACATACTCAAGATCATGTCTACAAATATATACAATAATTTAAATACTCCTAAAAGAAAAGAACTTATATAAAGGGAACATGTACGATTTAAGTTTCTTTCATTAACTAGAAATATTTAATATAAAATAATATATCTACGCTTTCTTCTATTTATCTAGATTTCTCTGTTCTCCAATGTGCCCAGATTTTATTCACAATTTGATAATGAACGATGCAACCCATTTTCAATTAAATGGCAAAACTGCAGAATATAAGCTACAAAAAATCCAAGAGCAGTTCAATAGCAACAATTATACTCACTTAAGTGCATCGTTTGGTGCGGTGTATTATCGGAAAGGGTCATTAGCCCATATTTCTTTGAAACTGAAAACGGTGTCATAGTTTTCATCAATAGTGCTCAATATCAAACAATGATAGAAATTTTTAAAGACAGGCAGTAGAAAATTGTCTAATTCCATGCTCCACAAAAGATGGAACCGCAGCGCATACTGCAAGGGACTCAATGGCTCTGTTAAATGATATCTTTGGCAAACGCATTATTTCGCGCAGAAGTGATTTCAATTTGACGTCGCGATCTCTAAATTTAACGGGGTCTAACGGTTTTCTTTAGGGATATTTAAAAGAAAGAGTATACGTTAATAAGGCAAGAACCCTATGCACCAATGAAAAAACTATTATTTACACCTGAAATTTTGCAAAATACCTGAAATTTTGCAAAAGGTTATGAAAAATATTTTTGAAAGAGTACGAAACTTGTAAGTAAGCATTTATCATAATTTAACCAAAAATATTCCTCAATAATATATTATATTTATAAAAAATAATAATAATAATTATCGCTTAATTGAAATTTTTATAAAGAATTTAAAGCTAATAGTAGGGATAAGGTAAGTCTCAAAAGAGCGATTAACCTCTATTTTCCTGACTCGTCACCTCATGACCAACCATGCATACGTCTCACCTCAAAAGAAATTCATCCAGCATATTTGTAGTAATCTCTATTCTTCCGGACGGAATACGGACTGACCCGTCCTTCTATAGGCCGATATGCTTACTGCCAATATTCGGCAAGGTCCTCGAGCGGATGATGGTACATCGGCTGAATGTGTAGTTGGCAGGCTTCAGTGTATCTGGCTCTCTGTATGTTAGTAAGAGTAAGTACGCGTGTGGTGTGTTGGTAGATTTTCGTAGTGCCTTCTATGAAAGGTATGCGGCCCTGTGCTGAAGTAATGGGAGGGTTGTTGCCCAGATAGTGCATGGTTGTTCACAGGGATCTGTGGCCGACCCCACCATCTGGAATATGATGATGAACGGTCTGTTTGTGCAGTTGGAGGAGACCGGTTGCTGTGTGATCACATATGCGGATGATTTTCTGATTGCGATTGAGAGGGATAGTAAGTATGCGGTAGAGGTGGTGGGAAACCGCTATATGCAGATGGTAAGTGAATCGGGTAATAAAATGGGAGTGAATGTCTCAGAAAGGAATACTATGTGCATGTTGTTGAGGGGTGTTTTGGCGCTCAGTATTTTTTTTTTTTCGTTTAGATTAATGAGGTACAGGGGGAAACCTTCAAAAGGTACTCGTCTGGAAGTTATTCCTGCCAGGTGAGTTATGCGGGATTTTTACCTCGCTAAAACCTAACCTGCACCTCTGATCTTGCTCCCGGAACGATGGTTCCCCGGCGGCACTCTTTGTAAATACTACTTCGCCGGGGCGTTCTTGTCTGATGCTACTGCTGCCCCGATGTTATGATGCCTCGCGGCCTATTCTTCGTACGTTGTGTGGAGATCCTTGATAATGGATTCCGCGTACTCTGCAATTCTGTTCCAAGCTGATTGGCTCTTCAGCATGCACTCCACTATATTTTCTGGACTGATGGGACGCTCCAGATTTCTCTCCAGCTCCACCCGCGTCTCCTCATAGAGGGGGCACTGGAAGAACACGTGTTCTGGCGCTCAGTATGCCGCCCAATATTTGCTTAGCGTACGAGATGTACGTTACCTTGGAGTAAAGGTTAGAGAGAGGCTGAACTTTCGGCCTCACTTGCAACATCTAAGGGGGCGCGTAGCCTGCTTAGTTGACATGCCTGTGCAAGAGAGTGTTTGTTCCATGTGCTATGGTATGCGTGGTGTGCATGCGGTCCGGTTATGAATGAATCTTAGTTCACGACAGCGGCATATACTGGTCCTGAATAATATGTATAAAATTTGGCAACGTCGATGGGATGATAGTGTGAATGGCAGATGGACGCTCATGTTCATTTTGTATGTGTGATTTGCCTTTGCGTATTGACTTGAATTTGGTCTGTACCTTGGGTATTTACTCACGGGACATGGTAGTGTGAATACGTTCCTTTACAGGCGTCGTCTGGCTACGGAGGCTATATACCATTGTGGGGCGTCAGAGGGAGTGCCAAGCACCTTCTCATTAAGTGTGGCCTGCAAGGAGATTTGCGTGAGTGGTGTATTAGGTATGAGAGGACGGTATGAATGCTTCAATAGATTTGCCATGGCACTTTTTGAGACGAGAGCGAGAATGGTGGGTGAATGAGTGTGTAAGAAGCACACAAGGTGGCTACCAAGATCGATTCCGGTTGTACTTTCCGGTCTTGGCGAACCCGCGTACCTGAGCTGGCTAAGCGGTACCTAGGGATTTACAAGATTCCTTACCGTAGCTCAATGAGCAGAGTACAAACCGAAGTACTCTTAAAACAAAAATTGGTACAACGGGAATTGGGGGCCCCATGGTATTAAAAAATACAGTGCCCGTTAATGGTGAGGCCCCTTAGGCAGCAACGTGGTGGTTGTGGTTAAATATCCATATCACGGGTACGGTCTCCGGATTGCTGGTGGTAGATACTATTAATTATCTCGGGCACTATCACTGCTTATGACAGTAGAAGTTTAGATAAATCTCACCATTAACAGTTGAAGTAATCAGCTTTTAACTGGTTACTGACTATAAACTGCCAGTGATTGTGCTGTGTTGATTGAGGATACAGCGATCATATTATATTCGGTACCATTAAATTTAATGACATTTTCCCAAAAAAGCGGCTCCACATTTTGGAGAGTTGGAAGCTTTTCAGAAAGGAAGTAGAGATTGTGATTTGAATCCACAGTAGACCAAGAGTAAATATTTGAGGTAGCAGATGTACTACTTTGGAAGCTATTCGATGAAGCTCTTTAGCAAAATTTTTGTCTAAAGAGCGTTAACATAACCTACAAGAAAGAGAGTATCGAGTTATGTTGGGTGTGGAGACATAAGAAAGTTTGGCACAACGAATACTTTATTATTGTAAATTACACATCTAAAATTAAGACTTCCTTTTCGAGTCCTTGGTGAATAATTGCTTGACTAAATTTCTCAACAACCTTTCTGAAATAAAAAATCGGCTATGGTCATGCTGCACTCATCCACTACTTTCAATTTGGCAACCATTTTTATCTCATTTGCCAAGTCCGTGGTCGTTAGCTAACTGTACGATACTAACCCAGTGAATTGTAAGTATTATATAGTAAAAATAAACAAAAATTAGCGGCATAAAAAAGCACCTAATATATGTACTAAGTAGCTTTTGTATAAACAAAGAAGCGATGACTCTAGTCTTTCTCTAGTTGTACCTGTAGTAAATCTGTCCACCTTTACTGAATCTATCTACTTTTACTAACGACCATTCAATTTAAACTTAAACTTCTTTTAGAAAAGTAGAAAATTTCCAATTTACTGGTACTTTTAAAAGAATTATAAACAGAAGAGGTCAAATAAAATCCCAATGGTAGCTACGACTGATAATGAAACTTCTAAGAATAATTGCTTTAGTACAAAATAAAAGAAGAATTTTTCTTCCAAACGGCTACATATAAAAATTCCGTAAAAAAAAAACTATTTAATTTTAATATTCTTATATTAAAATTGAACAAAATGATTTAAATTTATCTGTTAATAATCCTTTTATAAAAACTAGATGCTTAATCCATTAAGTCCATTTCATTCTATATGTTCAAAATTATGATAGAACATATTTTAAGCTTTTCAACGATTATAAACAACAGTTTAATTGTTTATAAAATGATCAAATTGTAAAGATTCATTAATATTTCGAATTGGAAATAATACAGAAAATATATGTTTACGCATGAGTATGGACCACCCCATTCCGGAGGAAATAGAAACCCTTTATCATCGAGTACAATTCTTAAAACATCCGGGAAAGAGTGACCCACCACCCATTATCCTCATTGGAAATATTATATCATAAATCCTAAATATTTAGTCTAACAGCGTATTCATAGCAAATCAAAAAAGATTAGAAGCGAAATGGGGTGGTAGCTCATCAATTCATGAAGCTTTTCCAATCTGAATTTGCATCGTGGAAAAGTAAATTTTGCAAGCACACTACTAGCCACCAAAACAAGGACTCAGATTTGGATTTCCGATTTGATTCAATAAATGGATGAATGTGTACATAATTATGTGCAATTCATGGGATTATTTGTCCAATTATAATGTCGCTGGATATGATGAACAAATGAGCGAATGGTATTTAATTCGGGATATCTCAAATTCGACTGACTAAATTGGGAATGACAACATTAACTCCTCTACCTTCTTCATAAAAGAGGATCGTATCTACTCCATACATTTACGATTGTTAAATTGCTGTTTAACAACTCTCTATTCGGATAGGAATACAACAAAAGCTATGAAAATTCACAATACTGATTTACTAATGCTTTTATACAATTAATAGCCTTTAGTTAATGCTTATATCTATAGGACTAGATGAGGTTATGTGTTCATACTTATATGCATATATAATAGTATGTTCATCATTATTATTATTAGTCCTTATAGAATTTGAAATACGATGAAACAATATCATAAAAACCATTTTGATTTTATCTGATTTAATAAATGGATTATTTAGGATATGCAGGGATGCATCCTTAGCTAGTACTTTTTCTATATCTAAATCGATGACATTATCGAAAGTTCTAATGGTAAAGAAAAAAATAGTAATATTAAATGTTGTGTGTTATTGCTTTAAAAATAATTGAAAAAAATATTTGGAAATTTGAGGGCTTTTCTAATAGACATAAATATGACCTCAAATAACGCTATAAATAGAAACAAGAACAGGATAAGGCAAGGATTGCATGCAAAAAATGCAAACAATTTCTCTTCTCAAGACGTTATGTACTCAGTATAATATGTTGTGGCTTCTTTAATAGAAAAGCCTGAGTATCTGCATTGATCCCTTTAAGTCATCATCCGGCAGTCTAGTTTAGGCGTGCTGAATCCAAGTACTGCAAAATCTAACATTTTCTAGGTTTGAGAGATGGTGGCAGTCAGTTAATACGCCGTCACTTTCGTTGAAAGTGGTCACGTTTGGAGATATGCAGGTGATGTTATAGATATCTTTCTATCTACCCCTGCTAACTGGATGTTTTGCAATTCGTTATCAATAGTATGATCATACAAGTTTTGGATACCAACGTATTGTCTGAATATGGACTCTCTTCCTATCTTGCTATTAAAGTCACCAAATATAATTGTTTATTTGTTTGTAAAGTCCCTTAGACATGTGCCAGGTGTCACTTCATAGCGCCACGACCGTGAGGCCATTTAGTGACTTTATAGTACGTATCTGAAAGATATTGAGAATTTTGTTATATTTTGTGGAGCAGATTTGTATGTTGTAGAAGTTTATATAGGGGTTGGGGAAAGGAGTTGTTGGGTCCAGGTGCTCCACAATGAGAGGAAGTAATTCTTGGTTATGTGGCATTCATATAGAATATGGATGATAGTTTTTGAGGAGCTTCGAAGCCCCAGAATTTCGAGGAGCTACGGCGCCCAGAATTTTGAGGAGCTTCGGCACCCCAGAATTTTGAGGAGCTTCGGCGCCCAGAATTTTGAGGAGCTTCGGTGCCCAGAATTTTGAGGAGCTTCGGTGCCCAAAATTTTGGTAAGGATGTTGAATAGACTGGTTTATTGGTGGTTATCCAATGAGTCTACAAAAATATGTCGCTATTGGTCCAGTCATCGTGTCTGCGAATGGCTGATGATGTTAGTTACCATTCTGTTAGTAGGCGAGGCAGATTATAAATGACTGTGATCATTGGTCGACAGAGTGTTTATCCAGCCAATTATTCAGCACTTTCATTGCCTACAATTCCCACATGCCCCGGTATCCATTGCAACTCGATAATCCTATTGTGAAGTAGGCTATGACGAATTGCGCTAAGTACTGGGTCACTCGATGGGCCACAAATGGCTTTAAGGGCGGCAAGGCTATCGCTAAAAATAATTATGCTTCATTGGCTGGGAATATTGGTATCAGTTTGAATTGCTGTTTTGATGGTCCACAGCTCCCCATAATATGTAGCTGCCCTATAAGAGAAGATTTCACAACATAATGCGCAGGTGCTGCAGCCAAAAAGTTCGATGACCGAAAAAGATCATCCGTGTCAGCGGCGAAATCCGTGAAGGACAGTCGATGATCTTTTAATCCGTCCAACTGTTCAATGAAAAGTGTCCTATATGTGGACGGATTAGTTAAACCTATCAAAAGAAGCAGACACTTTCAACTTTGCTCTCAACCAACCAATCTGGACGTGGAATGGAAGTTTGTTAATCTAGGAGGAGGATAGAGGAACTGCTTTCAAGGTAGGATATTTATAAGGATAGCGATGATGAATTCCTTTTTTGAACTGGGGGAGATGATGTTTTTAATTAAAATGTAAGGTGGCGGGGTAGTTTAGAAGGCATAGGTGCTTGTACATTAAATTTAGGCGAGCTTTTTAAAGATAGAAAGAAATAAATTTTTCACCAGTTTCTATCAGTATAGACTCCACCGGAGATGTTCGGTGCGCTCCACAAAAGAGTGTTGGTTACTCTAATTGCCTTACTTTGTCTTAACTTAATTTTGCTACTAACTAAAATTTTAACCATTCGGAGAATATATTTTTTTTAAAATACTTAAAGCAGCTGTCGAGGCGGTTATTCTATCTTTTTAAGAAATGTGCCTTTATCCCAATCGGCATGCTCCTCCAGAGAGACATATACATTTATGCGACTTATGTTATAATATTTTAGCCTCTTACTTCTTGCTATGAATTTGTTAGCGGAAATCCAGACGTACTGGCTTTTCGTCACTGTTTCCAATTTTACACTTCCATCATGTAAATGCTATCTTGGCTATCAATGTTGCTCCACCGAAGGCTGGGCTTAATTTGTCCCTTTGCTGGGCTGTGTCTTCCTCAACCACATGGATTAAATGTCCAGCCCACCGCAGCTTATTGAGCTTAAAGAAGAACTACAAGAATATTTTTGAGGAAAATAATCCTTGAGTTTTCAAAATTAATGAAGTACTAAAAATTTGTAGAGTTGCTTATAATTAAAGGTAAGAAAAAATATAAATATCTAACAAGAACGCTAGCATAAAACAATCTGGAAAATTTGTATTTGCAATTTAAAGTTATTAATGAGACAATGAATCTTTTTTTAAATAATTGATTCCAACATACTTAAATAATTGCGATCATTCAAACAGGATCATTTAAAGAATTTTTATACTCTTCTACAAAGATGGACGATATTGTATTCCCTTCAAATAGCTTAGAATTTACAGCTTTTCGGGGTACTAGTAACATGAACTGCATTATAGCTGATTGGGTCAGAAGATTATAAAAATATCACATTTCTGATATTTTTATAATCTTCTGACCGTGTGCTAGACTTGTTATCGTGTGCTAGACTACTATACAAGAGGTCGTGGGTTCGATTCCAACTGAGTTATGGTCCTACACTAATTTCCAAAAATCAGTTTTCCTTCCATTTTAATTCAAATTTCCTATACAAAGTAATAATAATACTGAAATGTATATTCTAAGTGCCACTACTCTAAAGGCCAAATGTTACTTGAAATCAAAACAAACAAACAAAAAGATTGAACTTAAATTTTGTGGATGATGGTCTGAAAATTAAAATTTTAATTGAAGTCCATTTTTAATTAAAATGTAAATATGGATGAAACAAAAAAATCTCACTTAAATTATCATATATGTAACAACAATGTTAGCAGGATTCAATATTTTACCATCAAATTTATCTTATAAACATCGAAAAAGCAAAGTGCAATTCTTATTATCATAAATAATTGATGTGCATTTGGGGCACAGTTGAAAATGGGAAAGAACTTGTTGAACCAAAAATACAGAAGTGGATAATAATACAAATAGTGTATATGTTAGTATGTGCACATGGAATAAAATCGGATCGATTAAATTTTTATTTATTACGAAACAAGACAACACGTTGCATATATTTTTCATACCACCAGGAATATCGTCCTTAACCATCGTTCGTTGCATCGTGATAATCTCCATCAGGAGCATAGGATTCGAACTCGTATCAATACGACAAGCCGTAAAATGTTAATCGGAAAGAACAACTCTTCGTCGTTCGAATTATGGCATCATAAATTTCAATCAAGAATCCATAATGCGCATAATGTTCTTTATCGCGTTCCCATGGAAGAAAAATAGCATCGAGTTTCACTCCATATATTGATCCCCCACCCCCATACCCACTCGCCAGACAGTTTATCGTATTCTGTGCTGAATGGCACTCCACATCCTCTCTCCTATATGGACACGATGAAATGATTCATTGCCATTCGTAATGCCTTCTTGTGAATTGAATTTTATTTTTCAAATCAACTCCGACATTTACTTCCAGACACTATGCTCGTAGATACTGTATTGTATCAAAAAGATATATTTTGTCCAACAAACCGCATATCTCAGCAGCCATGCAGCCATATACCAACTCTAAGCAGTTTTTGTGCATACGAAAGTTGAATCGCAGACTCAGAAAAGAGGATAAATAATTCGTCTATAAAAAGTTTTGAAATAATTTCAGCAAAATAAGGACTTTGGAGAAGGGTATTATGTATTTTGTTGTTTAACTTATGACAAAAAAAAGTCTACAAATTTGTAACGAAAAAATCCTCAACATTTGGTTTAAGGCAGTCAATAATAATTTCTGACAATATCTTTGAACTCAACTGACAAAGTTTTTATATGTTTTACTTACAAACACCTTGTTAGAGAAGACATCGAAGCTTATAAAGTTTTATATGATAGGAAAAAAAATATGAGAAGACTTTTAAATTTAAGAATTTATTACCTTCAAGGACAAAAAACTTTAATATAAGAATATTTTTTTCTTTTTTTTAACTGAACACAAGAATCAAAAATTTGGTTGTTTTTTTTTGAATAAAATGGATTTTTTTTTTGAAAAATACATAATTTTAAGAAAAACATTTTAAAAATATTTAAAATTTTCCATCAATTATAGAAAATATCAATAAAATTTAATAGCTAACAGAAAATTTAGTAAATATTGAGGCAAAATTATTTACAAAAATATAAATTTTATATAAACTGCGTGGAGGGTTGTAAGGTCCAAACTTCGCTAGAGTGGATAATATTCCTAATGATTTTCACTAACCAAAGTAAAACAAGCTGGATGGGATGTAGTAAAAGTATTCACTGACAATTGTTTCAAGAACTTTCTAAACTTTTGGGTTCTCTCCACGCTAACTGGAGAGATATTATCGATAACTCAAAGGATGAGTCAATAAAGAAAGGGTTTGAGACTTTGTGCACAGGCGAATTTTATCTTGTAAATAAAATTTTACATTTGACGTTAAGTATTAACATTAAAGAATGAAATAAACTAAAATAAAATTTTACTATTAACTTTAAATGTTAGAACAAAGAATTAAATCAGAAATGAAATAACTCCTGGTTATGATCTAATAATAACTCCTATTCTGAAACAAATTTCCCGAAAATCTTTAGTTTAAATAACATACATTTTTAATAGTATCCTGCGTAAAATCTATTTTCCTTGACTCTGAAAATTTACTGTTCTTAAAATGATTCCTAAACTAAACAAACCCATTAATCCACCTTCCTCCTATAGACCTATCAGCCTCTTAGCAATCCTTAAAAAGATTTTTGAAAAACTCCTATTAAAATCACTCTGCTCAGTCCTAGTTAATGAAAAAATTATTCCTGATCACCAATTTGGCTTTCGATCTGAACACTCTACAATGCAGTAATGCCATCGCGTTGTTGATCACATTGCATCCTCTCTTGAGAGGAAAGAGTATTGCCCAGGAGTATATTTAGATATTTCCCAAGATCTTGATCATGTATGGCATCCTGGACTCCTCTGGAAACTCAACAGCTTTCTTCCTTATCATAAATTCATATATTTCCTAGGATTCTGAGTTATAATTAACTCAGAATCCTAGGAAATATATCCTATTCTAGCCGGAGTCCCACAAGGCAGTATGTTTGGTCCCATTTTGTATAATAATTATACCCATGACATCCCATCTGATCCTTATACTATTATTGCTACTTATGCAGATGATACGGTCATACTTGCTACCCATACAAATCTTGACATAGCTTCCAACAATTTACAAACCCATATCCAGAACTTTCGATTTTGGCTTAAGAGATGAAGAGTGATGTAAAGAGTGGGGAAAACCTATGCCTTAATACCTTAATAGCAACATGATTCCACAATATGATAAAGTACGTTATTTGGGACTTTAGCTGGACAAGAGATTAACATGAAATCCACATATTAGACTAAAAAACTTTGAAGCCACTAGACGTTACCTACAACTTCCTAGACTACTGTACAAATGCTCGAAACTAACAATCAAAAGTGAACTTCTAATCTACAATACAATTATAAAACCTGTTTGGACTTATGGAATAATTGAACTTTGAGGTAAGATCCTTCGTAAAATTGTTGATGCCCACTTTTATGCTCATAATAACGTAATACATCAGGATCTAAATGTTCCATTTGTTCATGACCTGTGCATTTCCCATTTACTCCCAGTTCATGATGAACAAGATTTTTAATTAAAATGTTATGTAAATCTGCTAATTACAATTCAATTGTAATTGCAAATAAAATTTCAAAAAAAGTGAAATAACTTCAAATAAAAGTGTATGCCAAAAGTGAGAATTATTGAGTAAATTTTTATCGTTGTCTCAATTTATGTAAATTTTATCCTAAATTTATAAAAAATTAAACTTACTTTAATGAAGAAAAATTATATTTATAAAATTATGAATTTAAACTAAATCAGTATTTTTATTCAAGGTTTCTCCTCCTCGTCACAGTTATCCGGTCCTAGATTCATGGATAGATCATGAAATGGGTTGAAAGAGATCATCGTCGTTCACAAAAGGGCACTCCAATTATATTTTGGCCGCGGATTCACATAGCGCGGAATTGTGGATAGCCCAGGAGCAAGACAGACCAGCTAGGTCTCTTCCACAAACATCGACTTCACCTTTTATTTCTATTTTTTTTAGTTTTTGTGTTGTTTTTTTTTTTAATTTTTGTTTTTATTTATTTTATCTATTTTCTTTTTCAGAATTTTTATTTTCTATTCCTTTTTATCTGAATATCTTAGTTTTAGTTGTATTTTGTAATTCTTTTCAGTTTTCATTATTCTTTTTGTTTCTTTCCTCTTCTTCCCCTCCCATAGAGAAGTTTACACCTTCGGTTTATCAATTATCCCCCCCTACCCCGCCATTGAACATATAATTCTAGCGACAGACATGCCTAGCAGACACATGTACTCTCTGAGCAAGGTCATCATTGGCAATACTACCTAGGGAACTTCACGTTCGCGAAAATTTAAATTTAATCCAAATTTGAATACCTTCCCGTCCTGTCCAACACCTAAAGAATACTTCAAATATTTTATTATTACCATAACAAATAATAAAAATTTTTGTTTTTTACTGTCACATAATAATGGAAAATATTTTCTCTCAAACTTATTATATAAGGTTTTCCAATAATAGTGATATGATTTCTAAGTGACGTTTCGGCCATTTGTAATAATTCATTATCTGTTTTTTTTTTCATTGTATTCAGTAATGTTTACAATTTTATCATGGAAATATATACGCAAGTACAACGTTTACAATTTATTCAATTTTATTATCAAAATAATCGTTCTCCAATTGCAACTTTTCGTGCGCTCACTTTCATCTGAGTGGTGCGGTAAATAAACAAAACTGTCGATTCTGGTGCGAAGAAAATCCACAAATTATTCATGAACACCCATTACATTCACCTAAATTGACAGTTTGGTATGGTTTTTGGTCTGGTGGAATCATCGGTCCGTACTTCTTTCGAAATGAAGCTGGTAACACCGTTACTGTCAATGGAGAGCGGTATAGATCGATTATAACCAACTTTTTATGGCCAAAATTGGAAGAAATTGATCTTGACAATATCTGGTTCCAACAAGACGGGGCTATGTGCCACACAGCACGTGCAACAACCGAATTATTGCGAGAAAAGTTTGGAGATTCGATTATTTCAAGAAATTGTGACATTGAATGGCCTCCAATAAGTTGTGATTTAAGATCATTAGACTATTTCTTGTGGGGTTATTTGAAGTCATTGGTCTTTAGCAATAAACTAGACTCTCTTCAAGCTTTTAAAGTCAATATTGAACATGCTATTCATGACATACGACTTGATTTAGTGGAAAAAGTGCTCGAAATTGGGTTTATCGAATTCGTTCCTGCAAAAGAAGTCGTGGAGGCCGTTTGAATGACGTTTTATTGAGAACTTAATTGTATCGATTGTACTTCATATTAAATAAAAAACATTTGAATTTCCTTAACAATTAGTGTGTTTTTTTTTTGGGCATAAATCATATCACTCTTATTCGAAAACCCTATATTTATTTCATCAAAACTAATTGTTAAATTTAAAAGAAAAAAAAAACTTTAATGTGAAAATAATCGAAGAAATACCGAATTTCAATAGAAGTGATTTTGCTTTCAATCATGACGAACTTAAGTAAAGTTTAAAAAAAAATTAAAAAAAGTGCTTAAAAAGGTAAAATTACTTTTAGTTAGAAAATATTTACGATTGATTGTTTTCCAATCATAAAGGTAAGTAACTTGAGAAAACTAAACTCCTAAAAGCGACAGCAGATATTAATACTTTTGCTAATAAAAAAAACCGTCACGTTTTTTAAATCAAAATAAATAATTTATTCCACTCGAAAACGATTGTTCTCCAACCCACTACAAAAGAAACGGATACAATTTTTTATAGAACAAAGAAATTGGATCACCAAGAACGTGTCACCATGCATGCAAGTGGAACATTTCTGAGATATCAAAACAGTTGAAGATCAAGATTCCCTTAGAAAAATGGACAGACAATTTTGGGATTTTCAAACCAAATTAATGGGCAAATACGTACACCTTTATAAGTATGCAAGAAGATAAAAATGTCTACCTGATAGACTGGAAAAAGGGAAAGGAAAAAATATCAACAACAGCAAGTAGAAAATTCCTTTTTGGATTCCTAGATTTTGTTGGAATTTCGTTTTATTGTACAAGATTGAACATGGAAATTTGACGCTTGTTCCAGATAGGCAGTAAAAAAGGAAATAAAAATCTTCTAGTGCTTTTCGGTGTACAAAAACAATAAAATCCTGCCGGCTGCATAAATGGAATTCCGACGCGATTAACGCTTGAAATTATATTTTTTCTATGCTGTGCTGACAGAAATGTTTTCACAGTTGAAGGGGCTTGACGTATCAATTTGGTAGAAAATTAATGCACAGCAACACGCAATCTAGCATTCCATGTGTGTGTGTGTGTACCATGGACATGCGAAATCATATTATATCCTCGAATATGCTGTTTATAAATCCTAAAACTTTATAGTAAAATAGATATGCTAATATAGGCAGATATTCTAGCACTAGCAATAAGCGAGCAGGTAGTAAAAGGCCGATAACATGATTTCTTATACTGTCATTAGTGGGTTGGCAACGAGCCCACACCAAAGGAATGGGATAAATACCGAAATTTAGCATGGACTTTTATATTTAAGGATAGTAGGTATTAGTATGCATATTAGGCGATAACAAGCCCTTGTTTATTCTTTAAGAGAAACGACGATTGTATTTATGTTCACCTAACGAATGTCAGTTTCATTTAAAGTCGATACTTTCTGATATCAAAGGAAATTGTATTCTTGGAATTTTATATTAATCCAGCACTGAAAATGTATCGCTTGTAAAAAAATTTATCTTTAGAAATCAAGGTCAACGGGTAATAAACTGGTTTATCCATGTCGAAATAAAATGTTCTGAGACCACTCGAAATCAGAATTGGATGCATTCCCCTCGATTCCCAATCCACTCCAAAAGTCAATGCGCCAAGACGTTTTAATGGACCAATTGATTGGGAATTATTCAAACAATATATTGACGAGCATTTAGACTTACGACAAAGCTTAAAAACAGAACAAGAACTAGATGACGCTGTACACAAGTTTACTTGTTTATTACAAAACGCTACAGCCTTTTCGCAAAAAAGTAAAAACTCGAAACCTACACAAAACCTGACAATTCAACCATTAACAATTAGGCGTCTTATTGCAGAAAAATGAAAAACAAGAGCTCATTGGCAACATACAAGAATGCCCAGCGACAAAACCAAACTGAACAAGCTGCAAAAAGAACTACATGACGAAATCACTAAATACAATACAGAACGTTTTAGAAACTACACTTCAACCCTGACGAAAAACAGAACTTTGTGGACTGCTACAAGACAAATACTATCTTATAGAAAAACAAAGCACCCTTTACGATAAAACTGACGGAACCTGGGCCAAAACGTACAAACATAAAGCAAACGCTTTTGCTGAACACCTTGCACAAACATTTACTCCACATGAGGACATATTAGACAGGACTCATTGCACTACAATCGAGACGGAACTATCCATTCCCTTACCCATGAGTCTTCCCCCTAAGACAATCACTCCTTCCGAAGTTGCCAATTTAATCAGCTCCTTCCCAAAAATAAAGCTCCTGGCTATGATGTGATTACCTCATATATACTCCAATAACTCCCAAAAAGAGCAATAGTTTTCCTTGCCATAATATATAACTCCATCCTTAGAACAACACATTTCCCAATCCTCTGAAAATTTCCATCATTAAAATGATCCCTAAGCCCAATAAACCAATAAACCGCCCCACTTCCTATAGTTCAATAAGTCTCCTTCCACTACTCTCAAAAATTTTTGAAAAAATCCTCCTTCGCCGCTTACATCCTCTACTCGAATCTTCAAATTTAATTCCTAATCACCAATTTGATTTCCGCTTCGAACACTCCACTACCGAGCAGTGCCATCGAGTTGTCGATTTCATTGCATCCTCTTTAGAAAGCTTTTGATAGAGTTTGGCACCCGGGTCTACTCTGGAAACTCAAGAGGTTCCTTCCTTCCACCTATTTCCTAATCCTAAGATCATTCCTTTCCAACCGACACTTCCAAGTAAATGAATCCAACGAACTCTCCAATATCTCTCCGATATTGCCTGGAGTTCCTCAGGGTAGCATACTTGAACCCATCCTCTACAACATTTACACATCCGATATCCCAATTTGCCTAATATCTTCTTTGCTACATACGCCGATGATACGGCCTGCCTTGCATCTAGCGAAAATCCCCAACATGCTTCCGAAACTCTCCAAATCCACATCCAAACCCTCCAGAACTGGTTTACTAGGTGGAGAATAAAAGTCAATGAACGTAAATCTACCCAGGTAACTTTCACTCTCCGTCGTAAGTCATGCCCTCCCATATACCATAATGGCAGTGCCATACCTCAATACACCGAAGCTCGGTAACTAGGACTGAACCTTGACAAACGCTTGACATGGAACCCACATACAAGACTTAAAAGATAAGAACTAAAAAGACGTTACCTAAAACTACTTCGACTTCTAGAGAAACGTTCCAAACTTACTATAGACAGCAAAGTACTGTTATACAATATCTTACTGAAACCCATATGGACATACGGACTAGAACTCTGGGGATCTACTAAGCCTTCTAATGCCCGTCCTATCCAATCTCTTCAATCAAAAATACTCCGTACAATTGTCGATGCTCCCTTTTATGTCCGCAATACTATTATTCTTCGTGATCTTAAAGTCCCATTTGTTTTTGATGTGGCAGTATCTCGTTATAAGAAGTTCTGTTCCCGTGTCTTCAATCATAATAAACCTCTTGTTCAAGAACTATCCTCCACTTCCTTCCCTATAAATACCCATCGAAGACTTAAGCATCACTGGCCGCGTGATTTACTAAAAGCCTCGCTAGCAGGAGGAACTTCATTGGATGTTTACTCCCCACAACCTTTCAAGCTAATTAATACTATTGCTCAAATTTGCTTATTACTATGTTGTAGTTGTAAATATCTGTAAAAATAAAATAAAAAAATAAAAAAAAATAAAAAAAAAGATGCATTTCAGTCAATCATAATTGATGATGACGCTGTGGGAAACTACCGATAGTCATTTTGCATGGAATCCTGCCGTTATGGAACTCCTAAGTTTAAAAAATATATTTTTTGCAAACTCCTCTTTTCAAATTATCTTACTTCATAATATTTTAAGGACTGCTTCTTTTTAAGGCTATTAACTACCACTTATCCACTACACATACACAAGGAACCGCTTTGCAGCAGTATTAATTTGAAGAAATCCGCATATATCTCTATAGACCTTATAAATAACTTCTCGTTTCTTTTTTGGAGTAATTCGAATTTCTGCAGGGGATTTTGTTGCATTTCTTTATTATTTCGTTTTTTTTTTTTTATAAAAATGAAAGACGATTTTCTTATAGTGAATTAATATTTTATTCAATTAAATATTGTCCAGTCTGATCCAATACTCTTTCCCATCTTTCTGGCTGTAGCATGATACCACGCTCATAAAATTTTTGTTCTTTGCTGGCAAAAAAACTGATCTAAGTGATTTTTGACCACCTCATTTGAATTAAACGTTTTACCGTCCAAAAATTTTTGTAGAGACCGGTACAAATGATAATTTGAAAATGCAAGGTCTGGAGAGTATGGTGGGTGTGGCAGTATATCACATCCTAGCTCTAAACTTTTGCCGAGTGGTCAAACTTGTATGTTTAAGTGAATCATTCAATTTGTCCAACTGATGATATTATACTTCAGAATTGATCGTTGTGTTGCTCGGTAGAAGCTGAAAATAAACAATTTCTTTGAAATCCCATCAAACAGATAAAATAACCTTTTTTTGATGAATATTGACTTTCGAAGTGCTTTGAGCCAGTTCATCTTTTCTACTACAAGATCTTTTGCGCTTAACATTGTTGTAGACAACCCATTTCTCGTCCCCAGTGATGATACGATTCAAAAATCGAGCATTTTTTTGGCGTTTACAAAGCAAATTACAAACGTCAATGCGACTTCACAAATTTTTTTCCGTAAGAAGATGGGGAACCCATATGTCGAGCTTTGAGATAAACCGTAGCCATTTCAAATGATCATGAAAAGTCGTATTCGACAAATTTAAACTTTCAGCGATCGCAGGAGTTCTTATTCGCTGATTTGTATCAATTACTGCCTTTATAATATCTTCATCAGCTTCAACTGGCCTTCAAAAATGTGGTGCATCTTCATCAAAATATGCCGGAACGTAGTACATCTATAGTAAAAAAATAAAATATTCCGAAAATGCTGTTTTTCACTTTCCATGTTTAAAAGTGTAGCAACCAAAAGCTACTGTACAGAATCAATCGAAGAAAGCCTTACTATGTCAGCTGTCAAAATACATATGATCATGCGACTTAAATGTAAAGTTGCTTGTGAAAAAATACAATTAAATCCTCTCTTGGGAAAAAACGAAATTACTTTCCCGACAACCCAATACAAAAAAATCCAATTGAAGAAAAACGCAATTTGCTTAAAACTTTTTTCATATTTTTTTCTGAACTTCTCTTTTAATAGCTTTACTACCGTCCAAACCCATATTTAGAGATGTTGACATGATACAAAACGAAATGAAATTGGTATGGTTAGTCCAGTACTCACGACCCCTTGGATAATAGTCCAGTACACTTACGACGGTATGGGACCTAAAAAATAATGGAATAAAAAAAAAGCCAATTTATTAAATACTGTTTTTTTTGGTCAAAGCTTACTGCTATTAAAGCTCCTACAACTAACATTCCCTCACCCTCCGACCACTTGAGTAAACTTAACTAAAATATAATTTGAAAAATTCAGCATTTATTCAACAAAAAAATTTAAGATTAAAACTTTTTTTCGTATGAGCAATTTATGACTTTATTTTAAATGCAAAAACTGTGTATGAGAATATTTTGAAAAAAGGATTTGAATTTTGATTAAAATTGTTCTTTCTACAATAAATTTTTTGTTTTGATTTCGGTTATTATTAGAAAATATTGTATTAGAAAAAGGACCGTTCCAGTCAATTAAGTGAAAATTAAATTCTGACAGACAAACAATATCAGATCCCATATAATTTATTTGATTTTCTTAATATTAGTATTTTTTATTTTATATTTTATATTTCAAATATTATTTGTATTTTATTATTTATAAATAATTACATTTTCAAGATTTATAAATATTACTGAAATTTTTTTAATACTTCAAAACCTAAAACCCAACAGAAAAATTCGAAATTTTAGTATTTTTGCAGTTTTATTTTTAAGAGAGTAAAATTTGTTTTTTTTAGTAGAAAATTTAGTTTTAAAAAAAATTTGAAGCGTTTTAAAAAATAGATTTTTTTGGACAATTTTAAATAAGAAAAATTGTGTTTCTAAAAAAAAATCAACCGTTAAATTATTCTGAAAAGAATCTAAAATAATTTTCTCTAAGCAAATTTGGAACTATGGTAAATTTGTCAACTAACCTTTTAAGAAAAAAGCTATGGTATAGTCCCAACCTCAAAAATACCATACAATATGAAAATTCTCCCTTATCAAATTAGTTCGATTATTTTTATCTGCAACTAGAATTGTATTGTAACAAGTAGATTTACATATCAGGTGTTGTAATTAATTCGTAGCGTTTTTTTTGCAAAGTTTCGTCGTTTATTATGACAGTATCATTACAGAAGCGTTATTCAAAGTATAGCCCTTCGTTATCCACTTTTTTTGCCATCTTTCTGGTAATGCTCGGATACCGCTTCGAAAAATTCTTCTTCTTTAGATTCGATGAAAGAATCGATCTAATTTTTTGTCATTTCGTAGTTATCGAAGTGCTGCTCTGACAAGCCATGCGCCATGGATCGAAACAAATGATAATCAGATGGGACAATGTCTGGTGAATATGGCGGGTGAGGCAAAACTTCCCATTTCAGCGTATTTAAATAAGTTTTCACGACTTTCGCAACATGGGGTCTTGCATTGTCGTGGAACAAAATTACTTTGTCGTGTCGATCTTTATATTGCTCTGTTCAAACGCATCAATTGTCATCTGTATACGTCCCCAGTGATGGTTTCATCCGGTTGGAGGAGCTCATAATAAATAACACCCAGCTGATCCCACCAAATACACAGTAAGATCTTCTTTCCATGAATATTCGACCTGGGGGACGATGTCGATTCATGACCGGACAAGCCCCATGATTTTCTGCGTTTGGGATTGTCGTAGAGTACCCACTTCTCAGTAACGATTCAATGCAGAAATCCATTCCTTGCCTGCCGTTAGAGAAGAATCTCACAGGTTACTAAACGCCGTTCGACGTCCCTTGGCTTCAACTCATATGGAACCCACGTTCCCTGTTTTTGGATCATTCCTATGGCCTTGAGGCGTTTTCCGATCGTCGAAAAGTCGACTCCAAGCGATGTGGACAACTCCCGGAGTGTTTGGCACGGGTCTTCATCGAGCAACGTCACCAAATCTTCATCTTCGAACTTTTTCGGCTGTCCGGGACGTTCCATGTCTTCCAAATCAAAATTTCCATTTTTGAACCGCGCAAACCACTTTCTGCAAGTTTGCTCAGCAAGAGCATGTTTGCCGTAGACAACTACTAAAATACGATGACATTCCGCGGCACTTTTCTTCATGTTGAAGTAATGGAGTAACACTCCCCGCAAAAACGATTTTTCTGGCACGAACTTCGACATGTTTCACTGCGCAACAAGTGCTACTGACACTATAACAAAATGTCATATAGTGGAAAAGTTGCGTTATGTCAGTAGCTTCTGGGAGAATATTTATTTTTGTATGTGTGACTATGGATAGTTGGCTAACGCCATCTTTTGTAAAACGCTATGAATTAATTCCAACACCTGGTAACATTTTAATTAACAATCTTATTCATCATGAAGTGGGAATAAACAGCCATCGGCGTTGGAAGTTAGATTCCCCTAGAAAATCTCTAGGCCATTGTCCCTTGAGTCTCCGATGAGTGTTTCCGGGTAGCGCAGTACAGAATAATTCTCTCATAAGTGGATTATGATGATAGGATAAACGGGAGTGAAATTTTTGAAAGCTGGTTCTAAGCAAAGGGAACATTTACGGGGCATCAACGCGATAGGAATTGGAACGTTTCGTTGAACCCCAAAGTTCAATTATTCTATAAGTCCAAATAGGTTTCATAATTGTATTGTATATTAAAAGTTTTTTTTTGATTGTTAGTTTCAAGCATTTGTCCCGTAGTCTAAGAAGTTGTAGGTAATGTCTAGTGGCTTCAACTCTTTTTAGTCTAGTATATGGGTTCCTTGTTAATCTCTTGTCCAGCTAAGGTCCCAAATACCATACTTTATCATATTGTGGAATCATATTGCTTCCTATAAAGCAGTAGGTTTTCCTTGATAAAGAGTTCTATTCATTTACCCTCACTGTCCATCTCTTAAACCAGGATTGAAGGTTGTGTACATAGAATTGTAAATTGTTGGAATTTATATCAGGATTTGTATGGGTAGCAAGTATGGCATAAGTAGCAATAATAGTATTAGGATCAGATGGGATGTCATCGGTATAAATATTATATAAAATGGGACCAAGAATACTGCCTTGTGAGACTCCGGCTAGATAAGGATATATTTCCAAGGATTCCGAGTTAATTTCAACTTGGAAATCACATTGGAAGAGATATGAATTTATGATAAGGTAGAATGTTGTGGGAAGAAACCTCTTGGGTTTCCAGAGGAGTCCAGAATGCCACAAACGATTAAAAGCTTGAGATATATATAAAAATACTCTTGGGCAATACCTTTTCCTCTCAAGAGAGCATGCAATATGGTCAACAACGCGATAGCTTTGCTGGATTGTGGAGTGTTCACATCGGAACCCACATTGGTGATCAAGAATAATTTTTTCATTAACTAGGACTGAGCAGAGTGGTTTTAATAGGAAAGGCATTTTAAGATTAATTTTTTAAAGATTTTAGATAAAAATGGAAAGGGGGGGCTTATGCGTCTGGATGAGGCAAGAAGGTTTTTGAGTTTGTTAGGATTATTTTTTTCTCTATGATGTTTTTAGTGATGTTGAATGTCTTGGATGTCTTCGTGTGGTATAAATTTGTTTACAGAGAGTTTGCTTAAGATGTCGGCTTTCTGTTTGTCTGGTTTTGCTAAGGTTCCATCGGTGTTACATAGCAGATGCGTATCTATTTTGTATTTAAGTATTCGTCTTGTAGCTGTCAATAAATCGTTCATTGTAATTGATGATTTTTTATTTCAGTTCTCATTGTAGTTGGTTCAGTTTTTTTTTTGTCACTTGGCATCCATGAACGCTGCCAATAAGCTCTGAGTCGACGTTTCTCGCTTATCAAGCTACAAATTTTTTGTGCCACATTATAGTCTTGTTCTCATAAGTTTGGTTCACTATGAGTTACGTTAACGTTAGTGATTGAGTTTTGTATGCAAATAGTCAAGTCGTTCACGGTATCATCTAAATACTTCTTGTTCGTTCTTAAGGCTCCGTTGTAAATAAATTTGGTGGTTAAAGTTCTCCCTAAGAATGTCGTAATCAACTGTCCCACTTACAAGTCTAGGAAGGAAAGATTTTAAAATAGGAAAGGTGCCTAATGTAAGGTGAACCGGAGAATGATCAGAATTCAGGTCAATGAGTGTATTTATTGTTGTATTAATGGAATTAATAGGTGTAGTAATGAAATAGTCTACGATATCAGAAAGTAGGCCAATAGGAGGGTGGGGAAGAAACTGGAACTTTCGTAGTGATAAAGGAGAGGACTTCTAGGAGAATCCTTCCTCGGGGGTTCGAAACACGGTAACCACACTTGGGGTGCTTGGCGTTATAATGTCCTCCCCCGATAACAAATTTTCCAAATGAATAAAAAAGGACCCAATTTCCGTGGTAGTTAAAATTTTATTTAAGAGAGCAACAGATGGATGCAATGTTAACGGTAAATGATGAATACTGAAGGGGAATAGGTTTTAACTGTAGGGATTCTGTGGCAATTTGTGAGTGGAGGGAATGATTTAAGGAGTTTCTAATAAGGATGGCAGTTCCACCGTGCGCTGTGTTGTCTGGATGGTCAGTGCTGTATCTTAAATAGTCACGTGTTGTAAAGATCGACCTGGCCGTAAAGTGAGTCTCTGACAACAGTACTAGTACATGACAACACTTAGTTTGGAGTACTTGACGCGACTTGGACAATAACGCACTGACAAGGGGTGTTAGTACTTTATTTAGTGATGTCGTAGGAAGACGAAAATGGAGGAGGAATATACAAATTATTTAAACACGATTTTGGTTAATACGGTTGTATATGTTGTTGCTTTTGGGTGACTAGTAGCTCCCTGCTACGGCAGCAAAAGAGAGAGCAGGATTCACTGGGATAGTGTTCATAATATTTGGTTCCCTTGGTGTATGTGGATTCAGTTATAATTAGGTCATAAATAATATTAAATTCTATAATAGGAGTTTCTCAAAAATCTTACCAAGGATTGGATAGGAAGAAAGAGAATTAACGGGTTTATTTGATTTAGGAATAATTTTAATGACAGAAAATTTCTAGAGTAAAGGAAAATATGTTATGCGCAGGATACCATTTAAATTAAATTGAATTTTTAATTAATAGCAAATAAATTTCAAGATTTAATATATTAATAATTTTTTTTAATATCTAAAAATTTTGTCATTTTTTTTGGAGTATTTTTAAATAGTAAAAATATAAATAGAATAAACCCCAATTTTTTATTGTTCAAAAATTTTATCTACAATTATTTTTGGACAGTTTTCAACAAAAAAAAAAGAATCTAAAATTGTGTTTTGTAAAACTACTTTTTTTTTATCAAAATATTTAAAATTAAATTTATTTTAAGAATATCCTAGAACTACAGTCTTTTTTATCAATGAATATGAAAATTTCACACTATGGAAATTAGTTAGGATTAAATTTTTTTTGAATAACAAATTAAAGAATTGAAACTTTGCCCATAATTCAGTGGAAAATATTTTTAAGTAATGTGATGCCGTCATAATTTACACTGATCCTAGTCCAGAAGAATCAATAATTTTAATTAAAATTAAAATTCAAACAGGTATACTGTTCTGTATCTAAACTGCAAACTGCAATAATAAGAAAGAGCATATAAAAACTTCTTCAAGACTATTTTTTGTACCCCAAAATTCATAATAAATCATAAAATTCTCAACTCAAAACAAGTTTCATCCATATTTGAAAAAATATATGAAAACTTTCTATGATCTTCAGCAAAATTACTTTTCATATTATTTTATGCTACATTAAAAACTCAAATGAATAAAAATGATGGTTGGTCATTTATTTAATAACAGAAACTTTAGTTTGAAGAAACTAAAATAATTTTAATTAGGAATAAAAAATAAAAAAGGGGTGAGTAAGAAGAATAGGAAACAAACTTTATAAAATTAATGCACTTATAGTTATAGCCATCTTGGCATCTTAGCAGGAAGCAGATTTTCTGTATAAAATTTCCTTACAATTTTGAAAATTTCTTCATAAAGTTCTATTTTTCTTGCTTTCATTTTTCGAATCAGATTTTTGCTAACTTTTAACTGTTATTACGCGTAGATTGCTGAATAGAATTTATTTGAAATAAATCTGAATCTATTTGCAAACGAAACAGTTTTTGTTTCGTTTGCAAATAGATTCAGATTTATTTCAAATAAATTTGAAAATTTTAATAATTTCAAATAAAAATTGTGAAAAGTTGATCATTGTATTTGGTATTATCCATTATTGTTAGTAGATATTTATTTTCAGGCAAACATTTTTATAATAATTCATAATTTAATATAATTTAATACTAGAAAATATGTTTTATTTCCGTGGCATAAAATGTTCAGCTCTTTTTAAAAAAGGAAGAAAAGCTTTTTAATGAGGATCCGATACGATCATGTTGAGATCATGTCCGATAACATTTTTTTATTATAAAAGTGGCTATGATTTGGAGATTTAAAAAGAATATAGCGAAAGTTTTTACTATTTCATTTTTATTACTCATAATGAGAAACTCCAGAAAATTTGGTGATCCCTAGCAGTATTGGTTTTTAATAGTTATACGATTATCCAATATTACAAATTTTTCAACCTGTAGTAGATGAAACTTAGCTTAGAAAAGTATACCAATAAGAATCAATAATACAAAGTGATTGTAAGTAATCCAAAAATTATATTGAGTCCTTTTTCCAATAATTCATAAGGTATTTTTATCCAAAAGACAAATAATATACTTTTTAGTAACATAAAAAATATATGATTTTTCACTGTCATAATAATTTTTATTTATTCAGAAAAGTTATTGTTGTGACCACAAATATTGTAAAATACAAAAAACCATATGGGCCTACAGGTTATGATTAGGAAATTGAAGCAAGTCTCTATAAAGAGTTTAAAAAAAAGATTTTTAACTGACAGTATAGCTGTCTCCAACACTATAAGCGGCCTATTAAATCATCCTTTATTCAATGAGATTCAACAAGGCATATTAAAAGAATTATAAACAATGGCCTCAGCAATATGTAGAAATACAAACTGGACTAATATTGAGAGCTTCTTAGTATCTTATTGGTCAACTACCAACAAGCCAGTCTACTCAAAAACGTCTTACTGAAATTTTGGGCATGAAAACTGCAACTTCCTTTTTGGAATGAAAACTGCAATTTTTTCTCCATTGTGGAGCTCCTTGACCCAACAACTTTATTTCCAAGACCACTTTTAATCAGATCAAACATACTAACATGCTCTGTAAATACAAATAACTCTAACTGATCTATCCTACTAAAAATAGACCAGCTTCGATTAGGAAAGCATAAATAAATGTCATTTTGTAGCGCCACTATGATGAGGCCCGTTGAGGATTTCCTGTTACTTGTGGGTTGCATTCCCAGTGTCCCTAATAGAACTGGACGATAGTTTATTAAAGCGAGCAACCGGAAGTGCTTTAATTTTATTGAGCATATTTGATTATTTTAGAAAATTAAAGAGATGACTTTGAAAAGGACGGAAAAGGTCCTATTCAAAAAGAAATTCTGGATTAAGTGGCATTCTATTAAAATATGGGGAATAATGAGTGAAATGCTATAGGAATAGCATAAAGGACGAGGCAGCTTACGTAATAGAAAATCTTGGGTAAGTGGGGTATGTCCAATCCGAATTCTGAGGAGTTTCCTTGTTCTGAATTTACGAATAGTTGTTGAGTAGACACATTTTACAATGTTTGGCCAATTTATGGAAATAAACGCATCGTTGGTCCAGTCTGTTTATCTATGCATGACAATAGATGTCAAATTCCATCTGATTAGTAGATGTGGCCAAAACCCTGGAGATCCTTCCCCGCCAGCTGATCAGTCAGTGTATTGCTAAGAATGCCTACATGACCGGCACCCCAATGCACCTCCACGTTTCTATTGTTTAACAGATTATAACAAATCACATTGATCGCTGATCATTTTACGATCCATGAAAGGTATCCAAGCCTGCGAGACTAGCAATGAAAATCTTTATTCTGCGTTGTTTAGGGAGGCTGGTTGCCGTCCAAATTACCAACAGTTCACCATAAAAAGCGGAACTTGTAATTTGTAAGATCTTACACTTGAAAAGTGTAAATGTTATGTGGTCATCCACAAGCTGGATAAACGCAAGAGAACGTCTATGAACAAAAGTCTGAAATCACTCCATCTATCCACCAATACGAGAAGAACGTTCCTATAGATAGATGGAGTGGTGTTTGCCTTTTTATATCTATTTAGTAGCCTAGACACTCTTCATCGCGCTCCTAATCACGGTTTCGAACCCGGGTGTGGCAGGGCGGTTTAGAGGTTAACACAAGGCGTGGATGGATCTCCTTCCAACTCAGAGATCATTAAAGAAATGGAGGACTATTTTTTTTTGGAATAGATGATGGTAGAATATTTCAGAAGCGATATTTGGAAGAGCAAAGGTTATTACAGATTTTCGCGGTTAAAATGCTGGAAAATCTGATTTATGTGAATTTTCTCTATTCTCGTTTGTTATATAAAAAACTATCCCAAAATATAAATTAATAGACTATATTTAAAATAATTGAAAAAGAAATAAAAAAAAGAGTATCTTTCATAATAAAAAATACTTTAAAAAAATACTAAAAAATTTCAACAAAGAAAATAAAAACTTTACCAAAAGAAAAACGGAAACAAATAAAGTTTTATATTTTTATTGAAGTTTTAATTTTATTAATTTTTTTATATAAAAATGACAAAAAATTCTATTAAATCGATTGTGTTTTTTATGGTTTTTGAACTAAAATTACATTTGTATATGAACACATAAGGACGATGAGAGAATGATCCAGAGTAAGGACGATGAGAGAATGGAATTTTGAGAATATAAATTTTAATGGAACGAAAGCTTTTTTTGTGAATAAGGCTGTGTGTTTATTATTACTTATAATTAAATTTTTATTCTTTTTTATTAATTTGAAAAATTTTATTATTTTTCAGTTTATTTTCTGTTTGAGTATATTTTTCCCAATTGTTTTAGGATATTTATTCCTTTAACAGTTTCAATATGCTTCGAATAATATTACTTTCACAAATATGGTATACTAAACATTTGTTCTTCAAAGTACACGTATTATATTCTGTTGCTGCTTCAAAATTTGCCTTCCATAAAATAGTTTATACTATTTGTCCTTAAAAAAATCTACACAATCTATTCTCCAATATATTCTGCACTATGTGTCATTAAATAAAGTTTATACAATTTATACATTATTTCTCTAATATATTTTATACTATTTGCCATCCAAAATATTTTCCATTATTTATCATCCTAAATAGTATGCACTTTTTCCGCCAATATATTCTAAACTATTTGTCCTAAAAAAAAGTCTTCACAATCTGTTCCCAAATATTCTTCAATATGTGTTCTCCAAAATATTCTACAAAGTTTATCCTTTAAAATATTCTACACTATTTGTCTTTAAAAAACTCTACACAATCTGTCCTCCAAATATACTTTAATATATATTCTCCAAAATATTCTACACAATCTATCCTCCAAAATATTCTACACTATTTGTCTTTAAAAAAACTCTACACAATCTGTCCTCCAAATATACTTTAATATATATTCTCCAAAATATTCTACACAATCTATCCTCCAAAATATTTTACACTATTTGTCTTTAAAAAAGACTCTACACAATCTGTCCTCCAAATATACTTTAATATATGTATATTCTCCAAAATATTCTACACCATTTATCTTTAAAAAAATCTACACAATTCTGTTCTACAAATATTTTGAACCATTTTTTCTCCAAAATAATCCACACTATTTGTTCTCCAAAATATTCTACACTATTTGTCCTCGAAAACATTCTGCACTATTTGTCCATCAAAACTTTCTATATTATTCCCTTCCAAGTAATATAAGCATAAAGAAAGTCTTAGATCAGTTTCAATAAGGTAAGAGTCCACCGGGGAAGTCTGATCGACTCGAATAAAATTTGTTTTGTGACTTTATAGTCATGGTGTATTTCTAGATATATCATACATATTTCACCATGTCTATCATACTGAAGATTATGAGTATAAGTTTTCCTATGTATTACCTCATATGAGAATCATACTTATGATTTTCAAGTCATTAACAATCTCCAATTTTCCCATATACCTCTACTCCGAATATGCTCACAGTCCAAAAAAGCCTCATCACCATATACTCGTATTTTAACATATCAAGAAGTCTCGATTATAAACGCCGAAGAGTGTAAATAGAGAAGGTAGCAGATATAGTGGTAAGATAATCGAGAATGAAACTTTTTATAACGAGAGACGCACAAATCATGAACGAATGGAACGTTAAAGTTATAATAAATAACTTTGTTGCGAACATAGAAAAGGGCATTTATAATTTTTTTGGAGAATTTTGTATTATAGGAATTGGAAGGCTTGGTAGATCTCCATTGTTCAATACCGTATATCCAGATCAGTTATAAAAAGATGTTGTAGATAAAAAGTTTATTCTTTAATCTCAGTTCTGATAGGCCTTTTAATAGTCTAAGAAATAGTCGATAATACAATATGTTTGAAGTTAAAATGTTCTCAATTTCGTGTGAGAATTCTAAGTAAGTCGTTTGCCTAGGTAGAATGATGTCCCCATTAAAGTTTATAGGGATGGAGGAATTTTTGTAGAGGCTGAAGGTAACAAGAATATACTTATATCTACTTATCTACATTCACTCTCCACCTTAAAATGCAGTCTTGGATATTTTTGATATGTGATTGTAGTGGACCAAGAATACTGCCTTAAAGAACACAGATGTTATAGAGGATATTTAAGAATTTTCTCAATTAACAGCCATTTGGAAATGATTTTGGAAGATAAAAAAAGTGTAAGGAGGGAAAAAAGCTCTTAAGTTTCCAGAACAGTCCAGGGTGCCACAGTCTATCAGTCATGTGATATATTTAGGAATACGCCTGGACAATACTCGTTTCGCTCAAGCAAGGACGCAATTAAATCAATCACACGATGGCATTGTTGGATTGTGGAGTTTTTTGATCGGAAACGAAATTGATGATCGGGGATAATTCTGGCATCTGTAAGGATAGAATGAACGCGTTTTGAGAGAAGTTTTTCAAAAAAAATTTCAAGGATTATCAACATCAAGCTCATAAGTTTATATGAGAACGGAGTTATTTTAATAATTGAAAATTTCTAGGTCATACAAAAAAATCTATTGCATATACAGATTATGAGCATAAGTGTTTCCTTGATTATTAAATCATAAGCAGGATTTTGTTAATAAATCCTACTTATGATTTAATAGTCGTACTATAAGATCTTTTCAGATTTTATAGTCGGCTATATACGAGTATTAGGATTATTAGGTTATCTTAGAATACGTCAATGCATCTTAACATATTATATAAACGTGCTGAACGACTTTTTGGGGAAATATTTCGTGGATCAGTTTAGTTATTGCCAAAATATCGAGTTCGATTACAAAATGGCAATTGGTATCTTAAGCTTTTATTACGTTATACTAGCAGTTAATCGCTAAACTACTCTAGTCAACTACTGTTCCTAAATTCTGGATAAAAAAATTACTCGAGATTTTGTCAATGCTGTGGTGTCCGTTTAATCATCATTCATATACTTATTTTAAAACTGCCAAACCCCTCATAGTAAAGATCATAAATCCTTTTACTTCCTTTCTCAGCCCATTTAATATTTTTTTATACTTTTAGTTATTAAATAGCCTCGAGATAGTGGTGCCACTTGATATGACCCATAATATACAATAACATTAAAAGTTTAGTTAATACAAAAATATTTAAGAACTTTTTATTTAGTTGTAAAAAATTACTAAAAACTTCTTACTATGTTAATAATGATTTTCCCTCTACACTTTCTATCTCCAAATCGAAAGACTCCAATGCATTGCTACAACATAGTAGGCAGTTGAATCGTTTGTAGTTCAGTTTGCATAAATATTAAATCGAATTTATTTCCACTCGAAAAGCCCCAACAAATGGTTCGAACAAAATATACGACTTTTACTCTCTCCCACTTTTCCCCTTACGAGGCTATATATAACCCCGTACTCAGACGGCAAAATATACGACTCTATGTTAAGGTATAGTCCACCGTCATCGCTATATGACAAGCTTTATACACCAGGTATGATATGATTTGTACAAGGTGCACGTATTTTATAGAAGGTAAATTTTCGACGGAAATATATGTGGGTGTATGTCCATTTTTTCCATATGTGTTGTCAACTTTATCATTTTAAATGTAATGCCATACGCGACATATGCTCTTTAAGGTGGTGGCAATGAAATGCCTCATCCTTTCCACTATATTTTGACTTTAGTCCAGATTTACAGAGCATCGAAACCTAGTCGCATATGTGTGCCTATACATCAAGAATTCCAAAACGACTTGGTATGAGTTTCGGGTTCAGGGGGAAATCGTAAGGGTAAAAATTATGTAACATAAATAACAAAATATTATGTTAATAAAGATTTCTTCCATATTTATGTATGTTAGAAATGATGAAATGAAATTTTGTACCCAACAATATATTTATAATAATACCAAAGCACACTACAACCACCCGCCCCCCAACAACCCCAAGATTCTCGTTCGAATGGTACTATCCAACAATAAAGCATTACTAAATAGAAATACATGAACATAAAAAATATTTTTAATATATATTTCACCATGTCTGCATCATTGTTTCTCTAAAATTCTAGAATCTACATTAATTTTAGTTTTCATATTGCCATGGACGTGAGAGTATAGGCCATAAAAAATTCATAATTTTCAACACGAACAACAACAAAAAGATGCAGATATACGACAGCTACATAACAAATATAGCCATAATTTTAAATATTCCCAAAGTATACTAATAAAGATAGTTTATAAAAAAAAATATTTCATAATTTTTTATTATTTCTTCATAGGATTGACAATAATATTCTATGGTCTAAAAATATTCTACTTTTTAACTTTTATTGAAACTTCGGAGTAGAGAAATTTTTCTAATGGCTAAACTTTGAAAGTTTAATCACGGTTTTTTCTTATAAACTAAGTAAAAAGCACTTTCGATAATACACTTAACAGGAATAAAAGTTCGACTGAAATAGAGCTTAGCTTCGTAAACTGCGACAAAATGAGAAAAAAACCTTTATTCATAGTTTTTTTTACTATCTCCTAAATTGTTAAAAAAAAATAACTTTAAAATAATAGTTATGTATATGAAATTTTCTTTTGACTGTAACAGAATATAAAAGAAAATTATTCGATAAGACTAGCTTAAGTAAGAAAATGAATACGAGAGCTATATGATAAATACTTGGCATTGACAAGAAAAAATCATTTTTCTCTGTAAAACTCATTTTAATTATCTACATAGTCGCATTTTATAACGATACACTTAGTCCAACATTTTTATATTTTTAGTATCGCATCTAAAAAATACCATATTTCCAACAATTCAAAATAGACCTTTGTTCCAGCAATCACCTCATAGCTTGACCTGAATACTTTTTTGCCGAGCCATTTTCTCATAGTCGGAAATAGGAAATAATTGCTGGCGTTTAAATCTGACTAATATATTGTATGCGGAAGCAATTCGTATCCTAACTCATATCACATTTGATCACATTATTTTAATAAATTGGCCAACATCGAAAGATTATTTTTAGTCCCGGACTAAGTGTGCTAAGATATATTAGACTAAGTGTACCGATAAGACCAGCTTAAGTAAGAAACTGAGTACGAGAGCTATATGATTAATACTTGGCATTGAGAAGAAAAAATTATTTTTCTTTGTAAAATTTATTTTATTTTTCTACATACTCTCATTTTATAACGATACACTTAGTCCAACATTTTTAAATTTTTTGTATCGCATCTAAAATATACGATCTTTCCAACCTTTTAAAATAAACTTTGTTCCAGCAATCACCTCATAACTTAAGCCAAATATTTTTCCGCCGAGCCATTTTTTCATAGACGAAAAAAGGAAATAATTGCTGGGGCTTAAATCTGACAAATATAGTGGATGCAGATATAATTTATATCCTAACTCATAGAATTTTACCATGGTATGACGCATGCATTTTTTGATATAATAGCATTTTTTTCTTCTTCAAATGAGGTCATTTTGTCATGATTTCATTATTTAATCTATATCTTTGCACTAGCCAATAACTTATCATAAATAAAAAAATGAGATCTTGCAGTGCTGACATCTATTTAAATTACAGCAAATTGGTTTTGTTATTATGACGCTACAATATTACTTATAAAACATATTTCAGAAATTTTGCAGCTATTTTAACTGTCGCATTTTTTGCGATTTCTACAAAATATTAGAAAATGACCACAATATTTTAATCAATTGGCCAACATCAGAAGATCCTTTTTAGTCCCGAACGAGGTCTGTTCGTATATTGGAATTACCAAACTGAATGTTATTAACCTAAGAAAAAGTATCGCGAATTTTTTTTTTTTTTTTAAAATTATGTATTTATTCATGAATATCTATTTTGTCCCCTTCGAAGTAATCCCCACTAGATATTATACACTTGTGCCAGTGTCACAAGGGGCCACCAGATATTATACACTTGTGTAAAAAAGTCACAAGGGGCCAGATCTGTGGAATACGGTGGCTGCGGCATTATTAGTGTGTTGTTTTTGGCTAAAAATTCGCGCACAAGCAACGATGCGGGAGCAGGGGCGTTATCATGGTGCAAAAGCCAATTTTTGTTCTTCCACAAATCCGGCCATTTCTGGGGGAATGCTTCGCGCAACTTGCGCATAACTTGCAGGTAACATTCTTTATTGACCGTTCTACCCTGTGGTAAGAACTAATGATGCACCCCGCCCCTGCAATCGAAGAAAACTGTAAGCAAAATCTACACATTCGACCGAACTTGGCGCGCCTTTGGTATCATTAAGATTTGGTTTCCACATCATAACCATAAGCCCATGATTCGTCACCAGTTATGACCCTCTGGAGCAAACTTGGGCCGTCGCGAACAGAGTCCAACAGCTCCTTAGCAATGTTAGTGCGATGCTGTTTTTGGTCGAAATTGAGCAAAAATCTAAGACGAGCCAAAACACGTGCATGCAAAGCAGCTTTCAAAAATTAACTGAACATTCAAAATGGCCAAACTTGTCGGCATAAGTGAGAGATATTAGTACCAACATAACGCCATAAAAAATACGAAAATTGAATATCCGTAATCCGCGGTAATTCAAAATTCGCGATACTTTTTGAACAGACCTCGTATACTTTGCATTTTGACTGATTTTATGATCCTATCATTGGCAGATGCATCTGCATCTTTTATTACTTCGAATTTAACTATTAGAGACCTTCAGAAGAGGATCTTCTTTATTCCTTACAAAATAGTTGTTCCGGTTGTAATGTGACAAGCTGAATCCTCAATAGTTTGTTCTATCCGCCACAACCTAATTTTACCAACAATCGATTAGTTGTAGACATTAAGTATAATTTCATTATAAAACAAAGGTCATAAGCCTGCCCTTTTCAGCAAGTCACTAAATATAAATATTTTTTAGAGAACATATTAGGACTGACAAAAGTTATCAATAATTCCTGTTAATGATCAAAGTTGCCGCAGAAGATATTAGGACTGACAAGAGTCAAGATTTTGAGTAGTTTCGAGAGGTTGGTTTAAATAATTATGATGGCTGCCAACAACCGAGCGAACTTATTATTTTTAGTATAAAATTGTGTAGACTTGATAATGGTTGCAATATCTAACGATTAAGTTTCGAAGTACATCTTGAGAACACAGTAGCGTGCCCTTTTTGATATCGCTGGAAGCCATGATATACATTGGATTAGTTACCATTTGAATATCTACCTTTGAATGTTAATTTTAGTCAGATAAATCAGTTTTTTTTAGAATTTACATGTGATATTCAATAATATATTTTATTAATCATAGTATTAAGATAGCATGCATATATATTCTTGCAGATAAGGACGAAATTTTTCTACGTAAGTCATTTCTGAGTCTCAAACATAGAAAATCTTTTGTTCGAGTAACTTTTCGACCCCTTAAATATGTATTGTATAATAATTTTTTTTTGCTAAATTTTCTGTACTATATTCAGCCTTTAATATATTATTAAATTTTATATGTACATGATTGTTGTGTAACTAATTGTATATGTAAATATGAGTTAAAACGAATTTTTATCTATGAAAATTTCCGTTGACTTTATAATAGTCAGTAAAACTTCCATAAATCGTAATAATGTACCAAAAATAAATCAACATAATAGCAGTAATCATTCTCAAGTAATCACCTTCTGTTCCTCTAACTGTTGTCAATAATTCTTATTTACCACTGTGTTATTTTAGTCTTTGATATTATTTCAGCAATAGGGTAGGTGATGAAATTCGAGTTTAGGTGATGAGGAAAAAGTAAACTTTTGGTTGAGAGTTTTCCAAAAGAATTCATATCCTGTTTTTATGCTGTAAAATACAATTATTACATAGAACCAACGATAACAGAATATAAATAAAATTTCTGTGTTTTAAATTCTCATTTAAACTTTATAGCATTTTACATACAGTTATTTGTTGCTGAAGTGTTTTATTTATAGAATATAAAAAATATTTTTTTTTTAAATTATGACATCTCAATTTGGATTTATTTTCATTTTAATGCATTTTTTTTAAATTTAAAATTTAGATAATATTCAAACGCATTAGAGTGTTTCAAGTAGAAATTTAATTTATTTTTCTTATTAATCGTCTGTTATCATTTTCCATTACTGTCATCTTGTTTCAATGTTTCTCTTAATAAAACTTCTAAATTTTCTTTGAACAACGTTACATAGAATCGGAGGAATATTATTTCATTTGATCTTATGGAAAAAACTATTGCTGCGAAAAACTTTCGATTAAAAAAAATCCATTGTTATGCACAAATAAATGCGGAATTATAGCGCTCGCAGTGTCGGTAAAGATTTTTTTTTTGTAAGTAGCATTATTGACAGGAAAGCTGTGGATCCATAGCGTAGGTCAATTTCTATCGTCGATTAAAGTTAACGACATTTATTTGTGCATAACAATGGAAAAAAGCGAGTTTAGGGCTGTCATCAAATATCTCCATTTGAAAGGCTTAAGCCTGAATAAATTAAAGCCGAGTTGGATGCAGTTCATGGCACATCTGCACCTGTGTTTGCGATGGTTTACAATTGGGTGAATGAATTTAAACGTGGCCGTTCATCCACAAAAGATGAACATCGTTCAGGACGCCCAGTTGAGGTGTCTACTCCTGAAATCATCGACAAAATCCACGATCTGATTTTGAACGATCGGCGAACTAAATTGCGCGAATTAGTTGAGGCCACGGGCATATCACAAGGTACAGTCGCTTCAATTTTGCATGAAAAATTGTCTGTGAAAAAAAATTTCGGCAAGATGGGTGCCGCGTTTGCTCTCAGAGGAGAATAAGAGCAATCGTGTAGTGGACTCTGAGGCTATGTTGGCACTCTTTCATCGCAATCCTGCCGAATTCCTTCGTCGATATGTCACCGTGGACGAAACCTGGATATACTACTACACTCCAGAAACGAAGAGACAGTCATCACAGTGGATTTTCAAGGGTGAACGGGCTCCGAAGAAGGCAAAAACTGTTCCATCGGCCGGCAAGGTGATGGCCACGGTCTTTTGGGATTCGCAGGGCATCATTTTTATCGACTACTTGGAAAAAGGAAAAACAATAACAGGAGCGTATTACGCGTCGTTATTGCAACGGTTGAGCGAGGAAATCAAAGAGAAACGCCCTCATCTGAAGAAGAAAAAAATCCTCTTGCATCAGGACAATGCGCGTGTGCACACCTGCGCTGTTTCCATGGCCAAAATTGTGGAATTGAGAATGGAATTGTTGCACCATCCCGCTTATTCACCAGATTTGGCCCTGAGTGAATCTGAAGAAATGGCTTGGCGGACGACGGTTCACTTCCAACGAGAACGTCATTGCTCAAACGGATGAGTATTTTGCAGAACTTCCGAAATCCTATTTTTTGGACGGGATAAAAATTTTGGAAAAACGGTTGGAAAAGTGTATAGAGCTTAAAGCAGATTATGTTGAAAAATAAATTTTTTTTTTTTAAAAAAAATAGTTTTTTTCCATCTTTTTCTAAGGACTTATTGAACGACCGTAGTATTGGTCAATCGTCGAAACACCGTTAGAGAAGTTACTGAGGACTTAAACATATCGATTAGCTCATACCATTCGATTTTTACCAATGATTAGGTCGTGAGACGGGTCGCCGCGAAATTCGTACCAAAATTGCTCAATTTCGACCAAAAACAGCATCGCATTTACATTGCTAAGGAGCTGTTAGACTCTGTCCGCTACGACCCAAATTTGCTCCAGAGGGTCATAACTGGTGATGAATGATGGGTTTACAACCAAAATTTGCTCCAGAGGGTCATAACTGGGGATGAATGAATGGAAGCTGCCGCACGAGCCAAGACCGGAAAAAGCTCGCCAAGTTCGGTCGAATGTGAAGGTTTTGCTTACAGTTTTCTTCGATTACAGGGGCGTGGTGCATCATGAGTTATTGCCACAGGGTAGAACGGTCAATAAGAAATATTACCTGCAAGTTATGCGCAAGTTGAACAAAGCAATCCGCCAGAAATGCCCGGATTTGTGGAAGAACAAAAATTGGCTTTTGCGTGAATTTTTGGCTAAAAACAACACACTAATAATGCCGCAGCCACCGTATTCCCCAAATCTGCCCCCTGTGACTTTTTCTTGTTCCTGAAACTGAAGAGCCCAATAAATGGACAACGATACGCTACGATTGAAGAGATAAATATGGCATCGAAGAAGGAGCTGAACAAGATCACAAAAAATGATTTTTTGAAGTGCTTCGAGGATTGGAAAAAACGTTGGCACTAGTGTATAATATCTGGTGGGGTTTGACTTTGAAGGGGATAAAATAGATATTCATGAATAAAAACACAAAATTCGTGATACTTTTTGAACAGACCTCGTATATCACACGGCTTCACGTTTCTCTTTGTATCGTCACGAACCAAAAAAAATCATTTGATTTCCTTCGCTGTGAGTTCTTCGGTGAATTATTATTCTTCGCTGTGAGTTCTTCTTTATTAAAAATTTATTTGTTTAGTAAAAATGAAGGAGCTTCAAACTCGTGCTTATCAAACGGTGGTATAACAGTTTTTATAAAAAAAAAATTTTTATGCATTTTCACTGACTAAATTGGATTCTAAAATAGTGTTATCCGCTGCTTCGTTCACAGTGACAAATGCCTTGTCCAACCAAATCAGCCGCGTTGCCTGTCGATTTGGTGCGGCTTTGCCAGACTTCATTTTACAATACGTGGATGGAATACCAGTCGCCATCTTGAATATTACGATTTTCATGTTCGGCTCAACTAAAATCCCACAAACTAGCATGACTTTGGTTCGTTCTGTAGTGGCGGACGTTTTGGTTCGTGCAAACCACCTCCCGAAATACGTCCAATGTCAAATACACAATATCACACTAACCGAAAAATGAACAAAACCGATCATTTTTTAGGTGCATTAGTCCGTATGATCTTAGCTTACGTCTTTTCGACTCAAGCTGAATCTCATCTCTTCAGTTAAAAATAAAAGTTCTTCCTCCTCGTGATTCTCATTATAACAAATTTGATAAGTTTCTCCAATCATACTTAGCCCTTTAATTAAAAGTTATCCTCCACCTCCTTATCCATAAACTTCTATCGACGACTTAAGCATTACTAGTTCTATGATTTATTAAAATGTTAAGTTTCTAGGTTATGTTCACAGATCTATATATAGGCAAATAAGAGAAACTTTGATGGGCTTTTATTTGATGAACACCTTCGTGTTAATCAATAGTATTATCTAAATCTGCTTGTTACTATTTTGTAGTTTTCAATATATTAATAAAAAAACATTATGATGTACCTTGTTTGGCCTGCATTAGATATGATAGGAATGAAAGTCACTTTAAAGGCACAGAAAGTCTTCCGTATTCTCCAAAAATAATATCCTTTCCATTTCATATCCTCTTCTCTTCAAAAATTAATGTCTTCAAACGTCAGATTTATGCTATATTAAATATTTCTTGTGTATTCTAGAATTACCTCCTGTCAAATATACAGGGTGCTTTTTATGTTCCAGATTGATTTTGTTTGCCCGCCATGTTAGTTCGAATCACATTTATCTGTTGTACAGAGTGGTCAATAGTCGTACAGAGTGGTCAATAGTAATTTATTATAGAGCATTTAACGCTATAATAACGTCTTGAAATTATTAAAACATTTTATTTAAATAATGTTTCAATTTTGAATACGCGAAGAAAATGACGCGACTTTTTTGGTGTTAATCATATGCCGAGCAAGTGAACCATTCAGCGTGTAATGAATGATTTTGAAAATAATATGCATACACTGGGAGTTGAAGCGAAGACTGGGCGACAATTAGGCTAACGTTCAAAATTATCAAAATAGATTTGCTTTTTTACCCGTATAAAATTTAATTGATACAACAACTAGAGGCAAATGACAATGAACGGTGGCGAGTTTGGAGCGCTCGAGTTTTACAGCTCGGTATAGGCGAAAAATCATTCTGAGCAACAAAGCACACTTTGACTTGGCTAGCTTTTTTAATAAACAGAATAGCCCCTATTGGGGCACTCAAAACCCTCATCTGATACACCAAAGACCACTACACCTTCGTAGAATAACTGTATGGTGCGGCTTTTGTACCGGCGGCCATATTTCCTTGAGAATGCTGAAGGCAATGCTGTAACAGTTACTGGTGACCGCTATCAGGAAATGTTGGAAAACTTTCTTCTGCCCGAATTGGCGATGGGATGAGACTATGAATGGCAGATGGACGCACATGTTAATTTCGGATGTATGCTTTGCCTGTGCGTATGGACTTGAATTTGGTCTGTATCTTGGATATTTACTCACGGGACATGGCAGTATGAATGGGTTTCTGTACAGACGTGGTCTGGCTCCGGAGGCTAGATGCCCTTGAGTGTGGCCTACATGAGGATTTGCATGACATAGGTGCATGTGGAATCGTGGCGAATGATGATAGTTTGTTTATGAGTGTAGTTTTAGGTATGAGAGAACGGTATGAATACTTTAATAGATTTATCATACCACTTTTTGAGAGGAGAGCGAGAATGGTACGTGAATGAGTGTGTAATTGGCACGCAAAGTAGCTACAACCGGGTGAAAGACCAAGGTCGATTCCGGTTGTACTTTCGGATCTTGGCGAACCCGCGTACCTGAGCTAGCTAAGCGGTGCCTAGAGATTTATAAAATTCGTTACCGTAGCTCAATGAGCGGGGTACAAATCGCAGCACTCTTAAAATAAAAATTGGTACTACGGGAATCGGGGTGCCCCATGGTGTTAAAATACACTGTGCCTGACAAGGATGAGGCGCCTTAGGCAGCAACGTCGTGGTTGTGGTTAATACCCATATCGCAGGTACGGTCTGCGGATCGCTGGTGGGAGATACTGGTAATTATGTCGGGCACTGTCACTGGTTATGACAGTAGAGGTTTAGATAGGCTTTGTCACTAAGAGTTGGAGTAATCAGCTTGTAACTGACTACTAACTGTAAACTGCCAGTAATGGTGGTGCGTTGATTGAGCGTAACTCAATTCCTATGGTCGTAGGTGACTCATGGTTTTATGTTTAACGACAGATAAGTCACGTTAAATAATATAATATTACTATTCGAATTGGATCAATAAGACCTACAGAATATGTGGTTTCAATAATACGGTGCCACATGGCAACCAGCTTATGCTACTATGCAAATATTGAGAGATATTTTTTCCGGCTGAATAATGTCAAAAAGTGGTGTTATCGACTGGCCTCCACAATACCCTAATTTGTATACTCCCGATTTCTTCGGATAGGGGTGCGTCGAATTGGATCAATTAGACCTACAGAAGATGTGGTTTCAACAAGACGGTGCCACATCACACACAGCTTGTACTACGATGCAAATTTTGAAAAATATTTTTTCCGGCCGAATAATGTCAAAAAGTGCTGATATCGACTGGCCCCCACAATACCCTGATAGGAATCCTTCGATTTCTTCGGATGGGGTTACTTAAAGAAAAAGTTGTACACTAACAAACTAACTACAAACTCGATGGTTAAGGACAACATTCAAAACAAAATTGCTGAAAGAACACCGGAAGTCTGCGAAAATATTATGGAAAATGTGCTTAAAAGAGTTCGCCTTTGTGCCGCGGCCAGAGATGGTGTAGATGATATAATCAATCAATAAAATAGAATTTATAAAATTGTTTTTCATTTAAAAGTTATTAAAAGAAAACTTCGACCTAGAATATAAAATGCACCCTGTATATACCAATTTGAAGAAAATGTCTGAAAATTATGATTATAAAAATTAAGTATAGGACCATGCATACTAAAGTGAGGTATACCAGATATCAAATATCTACCAAATAGAAAATATTTTAAATACATGGTCTACAAATGTTTTTTTTTTAAATTTTAAATGAAACCATTATTTTGAATGAAAATACCGTCATTTTTTATTGAAATTAGTTGTAGAGACTTTACCCATTTATGTGGCTCTATTTTACACGAATGATGCGGTTGAATATTCTCATAAACTTTATTTTTTACATAGTCCCATAAGAAGAAGGCCAATGACGTTAAATCACATGATCTTAGTGGTCAATTCGCAACACCTCTTGGCGAAATTAAACGTCCATTAAATTTGTTTTTCAATAAAACGATTGTTTCTGATGCAGTTGTTAAAACCACAAATCATCGGCATCCTGCCATCAAAAATAGGCCATAAAACATTAGTAGCATGCTCCATTGACCAGTAAGTTTAGCACCAGCCTCATTTTCGAAAAATACATATCAATAATGTCCCTGGCACATAAAGCGTATTACACAGTGACACGTGATGAATGGAATGGTTGCTCGTCAGCTGTTCTTGGATTTTCAGATGCCCAATGCGACGACATCTTTACTTGTTACTATAGTCGTCTACATGAAAATGATCTTCGTCCGATAAAATGAATTTTTCTGAAAAACCAGCACAATTTTTAATGATCAAATCAGCTAAATTTCGACGTTAAAAATGATCTGATGTCTTTATTTCTTGCACCAATTGAATCTTATAAGGCTTCAGGGCCAAATCCTTATGCAAAATTTGACATGTGGTCATTGTGGGGAGGCTCAATTATTGAAAATATGGTGCAACCAATAAAACTGGACTTTCGATCACCGAACCAATATTTTCAGCTGAACCACCTTTATAAGCACGTGCTGTTGTTATATTTTGTATGGAACCAGTCGACTAAAATTCATTTACCAAATTCTTTATTTGAATTATTTTAATACAATCTTTGACCAAAATTGAAGACATTATAAGAAATAGTAAGCCTTTTACTGTTAGCCCGTTAAAAAACTGAATGACGAAACTGTCAGCATAGCTAATTTCAACTCTATTTAAAAAAAAAAATTAAAAGGTAGGCGCGCGTTATTGAAAAGCATCGCTAAACAACTAGTTAAAATTTTATAATAAGCCAATACATATAATTTACAATAAATATTGAATATGTTTAATCTAAATTAATATGTGCTCAACCCTTTTATTAGGATTATTTTTTTTTAGATTATAATATTAATAATTTATGATAAAATTCTGAAACGCGATATTCACTATTTTTAATGAGCAATCCAAGGAGTTTAATAGAGTCTAGTAAATCTGGTAATGATGTACTAACCACAATAAAAGCTGCACGAAACCTAATTAAAGCTGGTTTTTAATTCTATTCAAGGATATAACCTATATATTCAGATGTATATATAAATGTTTGTGTGAATATATATTCGGAATTTTGGTTGTATTACCAAAGTGATGGCTGTGGCTTTATTCTCTCTTTACTATTCATGATGAAGGCAATGCATGCATGCATAAAAGTGCATAATGTCTAAATTATTTCCACAAATAACGTGTTATTATCTAACCAGAAATATGTACTTACTTATTATGCACATATGTAGGTAAATAATGTATGCACCCGAGTATGTCAGTCTTAAAAGTGGCACGCAATCGTCTAGCTATCAAACATTAGCTACCATTGCGCCCACCTATGCTCAAATGGTACCTGATCCATCGTTTCTTTTATTCCTTCACCAAAAGGTAAAAATACAACTTTTAAGCTGATACTTAGTAAAAATACTTAAATATGTCATTTTTTTCATTTAAAGTAGCTATTTTTAATATTAGGAATTATTAATTTTTTGCATTTTGGAATTTCCATTTTAATTTCAGGCGTTCTTAATGAATAGAATTTTGATTAATGTAGGCGAAACACATTTCCACTTATTTTGAATTTTATATAGAAATGCATTAGGAATTCTACTACCATGATTATTATTTTTTAAATATTTTAATAGATAAGAATCCATATCGTAACTAAGGAGATTTGTACCCCACCCAGATATTGAGATCCTCCAGATTATAACTCCTCAGATTTTGAGCATTCAGATTCTGATAATCCAGATTATAATCGCTAAAATTCAGAACAGCCAAAATCTAATAATCCAGATCCCGACCACCGTGACCTCTATTTGAGTACCCAAATCTTTACCTGCCTGCCCTGATCTTGAGCTTATCAACGAGAATATGACCTGGCCATCAAGATTTTGACCAAACCAAGAGCTGGCTGCCAAGATCTTCATCCGACCACCCAGATCTTGACTTAGCAGCCTAGATCTAAGTTTTGGTGATCTCGCCATCCAAATATTGACCTAATCATCCAGATCAAGAGCTGACCACCCAGATATTTCCACATCTAAGTTTTGGCTATGAAGAGAAAAATAATTCCAATCTAGCCACTTTCGTTTCTATTCTATGTTGCATAGTACAAAGTACAAAATCTACAGTACAAAGTGCAAAGTGCAAAGCGCAAAGTACAAAGCACAATGTATTTGTTGCTTGATCTTGTTGCTTGCAGCTTGTTGCTCATTGCTAATTGTTATTTTCTAATTATTTGTTGCATAGTTCAAAGTACATAATCTAACAGTACAAAGTGCAAAGTGCAAAGCGCAAAGTACAAAGCACAATGTATTTGTTGCTTGATCTTGTTGCTTGCAGCTTGTTACTCATTGCTAATTGCTCATTGCTAATTTCTAATTGTTTGTTGCATAGTACAAAGTGTAAAGTGTAAAGTGCAAAGTTCAAAGCGCAATGTGCTTGTTGCTTGCAGCTTATTGCTCATTATTAATTGCTCTTTGCTAATTGCTTATTGCTGATTATTAATTTATAATTGTTTGTTGCATAGTGCAAAGTGCAAAGTGCAACGTGCAAAGCGCAATGTGCTTATTGTTTGCAGCTTGTTGCTCATGCTAATTGCTCTTTGGTAATTGCTCATTGCTTATTGTTAATTTCTAATTGTTTGTTGCATAGTGAAAAGTGCTAAGCGTAGTGCTTGTTGTTTGCAGCTTGTTGCTCATTGCTAATTGCTTCTTTCATAGTGAGAAGTGCAAAGGGCTTGTTACTGCGGATTGTTTGTTGTTAGTTGCATCTTGTTGCAGATAATTTATTGTTGTTGTTGAGGATTGTTGTTGTTATTGCGGCTTGTTGTTGTTGCTTCTGCTTGTTGCGGCTTGTTGTTGTTGCTGCTTACTTCGGCTTGTTGTTGTTGCAGCTTATTGCAGTGTTTTGTTGTAGTTGTTGCTTGTTGCGGCTGTTAACCAAAGCCTGACTACATCATGGCTGGCATACTTGCGGGTGTTAACATGTCTGAAGAAACTTTTTGACATGTTAACACCCGCAAGTATAATTTTTATTATTTAAATTAAAGAAACTTTTTTTATGTTTAAAGAAAACTTTTATTTAACAAAATCCAACCCCTTCAACAATTTTAATATTTTATTATTATGAGTTGAATTTTAGAAAGATTTGAGAAATATTCAATTCTTGTGCGCGATGCCATATGGACATTTCCGCGCTTCAGATATACTTTTTGATTAGGCAGCAATATTCTCGGTTCTTCAAAATTATTCAATATATGATAAACAGTAGAATTTGAAGTCATGGTACTCCGATCCAATTTTTCACGTAATTTTCAGAGCATCACAGTAATTTATGAAGTTGTAAACCTGCTTTTGGAATACCCTTGTCATCATGAAGTAAGAATTATATTTGGCCATGCTTGAATAATTTAAGCATTCTAAACTAAACAGATATATCTGGTTTTTGCTCAGATGTCCTCTATTCCAGTTCAACCCACATATCTTTGACGTCTACTATGGAAGACAGGACTATCTTGTCCCTTTAGTGATTAAAATCTGGCTGATCAATATAACATAATAAGCCAAATTTTAGTCATTCGAATACCTTATGTTAAGTGAAACAATTTTTCTTTTACTTTTCATTTACTATTTGCTCAGCCCTTTTTGAGATGAAAATTGCAGTCGAAATTAAGAAAGCTTTCTGAATTCAGGTCAGCCATTTCAAAACTATTAAAGTCCCTTAAATTTGAATTTTGATTATCACAAAATCTATAATAAAGCCAAAAATATTACACAGCAATATTCTCGGTTCTTCAAAATTATTCAATATATGATAAACAGTAGAATTTGAAGTCATGGTACTCCGATCCAATTTTTCACGTAATTTTCAGAGCATCACAGTAATTTATGAAGTTGTAAACCTGCTTTTCGAATACCCTTGTTATCATGAGGTAAGAATCATATTTGGGCATGCTTGTATAATTTAAGCATTCTAAACTAAACAGATATATCTGGTTTTCACTCAGATGTCCTCTATTCCAGTTCAACCCACATATCTTTGACGTCTACTATGGAAGACGGGACTATCTTGTCCCTTTAGTGATTAAAATCTGGCTGATCAATATAATAAGCCAGATTTTAGTCATTCGAATACCTTAAGTGAAACAATTTTTCATTTACTTTTCATTTACTATTTGCTCAGCCCTTTTTGAGATGAAAATTGCAGTCGAAATTAAGAAAGCTTTCTAAATTCAGGTCAGCCATTTCAAAACTATTAAAGTCCCTTAAATTTGAATTTTGATTATCACAAAATCTATAATAAAGCCAAAAATAGTAATCAGTTTTAATAAACTGAATGCAAGCATAATTTTGAAAAATTAAATTTGATTTCAGTTAATTTGTTGTATCAATGGAACTTATTGAATACAATTTGTGATAAATAACTTTCTAGATTATATTTAATCCATCCTCTTCGATAAGATATATTGAAATTTTTGCAAAACTTTCATGCTGAATAGATCTTCTCTGCCTGTCATGAATATACTCTTAACAGATTCCAATCAAAAAAAGTTTTCACTCAATAAATCAGAGAATGTTGGCATCAATTAAACGGATAATGTTTATTGATAGCCTGAACCAATACAAAATGAACAAGGAAACTTGTCAGGACATTTATGTAAATGAATTTTACTTAAAATTTCTGTTATCATTGACAGAAGATTAAATGTTGTAACAAATTTTCTTCTCAATCGCCGTTGTTTGAGATACAAATCCAATAGCAATTTTTTTTTGTCAGAAGTATATAATCAATTGTTTAGAATAGCAGAAATTAAGCAGTTTGATTTTTAACTGTTGATAAACAAGTTAAAAATCAAACTGCTTAATTTCTGCTATTCTAAACAATTGATTATTGTAAAAATAGCAGAAATTAAGCAGTTTGATTTATAAAAATCAAACTGCTTAATTTCTGCTATTCTAAACAAATTGGGAAGAAAGAGAGCCAGATTTGGGGAATACGGTGGTTATGGTATTATAAGTGTGTTGTTTTTGGCCAAAAATGCCAAAAGCCAATTTTTGTTCTTCCACAAATCTGAGCATTTCTGGCGGATTGCTTCGCGAAACATGCGCATAATTTGCAGATAGTATTCCTTATTGTTCAAGAACCACGCCCCTGCAATCGAAGAAAACTGTAAGCAAAACATTCAAATTCGAGCGAACTTGGGCCGTTTTTTTCGGCCTTGGCTTGTGCGGCAGCTTCCATTGGGATGATTGAGCTTTGGTCTCCACGTCATAACCATAAACCCATGATTCGTCATCAGTTATGACTGTCTGGAGCAAACAGTCTAATGAATTTTTCTGGGATACCATACTCTTGCGTTGATGTGTAAAGTTTTACCTGGTGATGCTATTATAAGTGACTTTAAAATCAATGAACAGATGGTAAGTCTGTTCAACTTATTTCAACAGTTTTTCCATCGATTGACGCAGCGAAAAGATCTGATCTGCTACTGATTTCCCTCGAGTCAAGCGTTTCTGGTAATACCTCTATAAATGCTATACTCGTGATATATATGACTTCTTTCTAGAATGAAACAGATAACTTACACTATTAATTCATGAACGCTAAGCAATGAATATCTTTTAAATATAAAGAGTGTACATTAAAAACTAATATATAAGATTTTAACTTCAAATTAAGCGTTTATGTGTTTTTGTTAGTTTTTAAAATACCAAAAGTTTGGATCAAAATGAAGTCCAAATGAAATGAATTCAACAAAAAAGTACAGATAACATATAAAATATTTTGCACTGATTAAATAAGCGCTGCTATCGGCAGCTTTGTTTCAGAAACCTTTCTGACCTCCCTAAAGATAATCTAAAAAAAATATCAAAAAAGCCTTTTCACATATTAGAAAGTAACGACTTTAATAATAGACAAATTATATACGAAAATTTACAGTCTAGAGCCGCTCGTAAAAAATAAATGATTAAATCATCTTCTAAAAATAATACTAAAACAACAATAACAAATTTCTTAATTAATTTCAATCTGACTTTCTTAATTATAAATGCAAATTCTTATCAAAATTAGAAGGAATCTTTAATGTGGAATAAAAAAATAATTCAAACTTAAGACGAATATAGCACTGGAATTATAAACTAGAGATTTCTCAAGAAATTCATAATTTTTCAACTGAGACTTTAGAAGGTTATAACCTTAAAATAATTTTTTTTAATCACGTTTAATTAAATTTATGATCAGCAAATTAATTTATGGATATTTGAAGCAATACAGACACGTTGGTGAAATGTTTCATAAATTGAATTGGTAATTAGTATACTAAATATTATGACAATTAGTACTTTCTACCATTGGTAAGTTACAACAACTTTTCTGTAATGGTAAAGACTAGGTCTATCTGGGCCTGCTAAATTAAATAATTAAACATTACCCGGTTCCCCCATACATCATCACTACATCCAGCTTCATAGACTTAATTTTATCCTATACCATACATGAACCATTACAGGTTTTTGTAGATAAAATTATACCTACTGATTAATAATTATCAATAACTGTGACATTCCATTATTAAAAAGACATCGGAATCTTTCTTCATGTTGGGATTGGCGTTAAAAATTAATTTCTCAATCCGGAAAAGTAGAAAATACATTTGTAAATTTTTAGACCAGTGACCTAGACTGACTGAAATTGAATTTATTACCTACCAAAAGTGCTGATATTGTAAACGGTCAACACTTTTAAACCCAGACAATCTATAATTTTCTGTCTGTATATGATCAGCGGGGGATTTTACGTTTTTGACGCCAACCAATCAGCCAAAAACCTATCATTAAAATCTGTTAAATTTAAAATTAAAAAATTTAATGAATGGAAATTAAATTTTTCTATTTATTTTTATTTCTAATATTGATAAAAAATTTTATATTACAATATTTTTAAAAATCCTTTTTCCATGTGTTCAGTTTTATTTCGGCTACTGCATTTGTAATTCTCATTGTATTATTTTCGATTAGCGTAGTGAGTTTTTGATAACTTTCCAATATTATATTAATTAGTTTTGTATCGCTTTCACCATTAACATTATCATCGTTGGTGGCTATTGAATTGTGCGAAAATATTTTCAAGTTTCCATCATCAAGCGAACACGGGATTCCATAAAATGGTTCTTTTGATGAAATCTCAGAAGAAGTATTCCTTACAATTCTGATATTGATCGATTCAATGAAATTCGCAAGAGTTGATAGTTCATCACATGTCCAACCGTTTACATTAATACTTATATATTGAAGAGGAAGGTAATTAAAGATCGTATAGTAATCGAAAGCGCTCAGGTTATTCCCCTCCAAATAGAGGTTTTGTAAATTGACTGTGCCCAGAAATGTTTCCCACGGAAGGTGTGCTAAATCGTTTCTTGTAAGGTCCAATATTTCTAGTTTCGTCAATCGATCGAGTGATTCTATTTCCATTTCCATCAGATGCATTTGGGACAAGTTCAAGTACTTCAAATTTGACAATTCCGAAAAAGTCGAAGCACTTATGTAGCCACAGTGGTTTAATGATAAGTCTAAATATTCAACGTTTTTAAATGCTGTCGCAAATATGTTCACATCAGTCGGCTTCATATACTCTTGTAAATGTGTTGAAATAAATTTCATTACTCGAAGACTAGAAAAAACACCGATATCAATGAATTTCAAATAATTTCCACTTAGATTCACTTTAATAAGTTTATAAACATTTTTAAAAATATTTTTGTGCAAATGTTCCAATTCATTTTGACTTAAATCAATTTCAATAAGGTTTATTAAAGAGTCAAAAATATTCTGTGGGAATTGGTTAATTTTATTATCTCGTAGGTTAAGATAATGTAAGCTATTTAATCCATCAAGTGCTCGTGATTGTATGAGTCTAACATTAGACGAAGATACTTCTAAACCTATTAAATTCGGAACATGCTTGAATGTATCCTGTTGTAAGCTGCCTAGCTTATTATTTATTATATATAAAATTTTTAAATGGCTACCACCTTCAAAGCTATTTTTGTTCATATATTTTACATTGCAATTCTCAATTTTTATATAACTTATTCTATCATTCATATTGATTAGTCCTTTAGGAATTCTAGAGAAATTCGAATTTTTTACTGTAATATGGTTGGTATAATAACTTAGACTGCCTTCAAATTTCAAATCAACAACGTCTCCGAAATTTAATTGCTCACATTCTAATTGATTATTACTTTCATCACAATATGATGTAAAATTTTTTACCGAAAAGCTTTCTGTGCATTGGTTTAAATTAAACCAAATTACAAGTAGTAGTGAAAATGTTAATTTTCTGAGTTTTAATATCATTTTATATATTTTTTATTATTTAAATAGTATATAAATAATCACAATTGCAATTTTCACTTTTTGTTATATGAATGAAAACTTATTACTGAATGAAAAGGAATAACGCAACTGAAACGATGCAATCGAATAGAATTAGTAATATTAATAAATTGTAAGAGACGACATCTCCCCACTTTATCTTTATTCAAGAACCACCAAAAATAGATTAACCTCTTCTCTAGAGGCTATCAAAAGGCATATTTTATTTACAATATTTTATTTCAATAGTTTTCTAATCTTACTTATTTGTTAATTTTTGTAATTCAACTTATGTTTTTTTATGCAGGGAGAAAAACTAGAATTATTAATTATTTCTTTTGCATTTTTCTTATTTAAGAAATACCATAAATGACTATAAAAAATTCTCGAATATTTTTCCAAGAATCGTTGATATTTCGCAAGGAAGTATAATTGGCCCCATTTTTAGCTTTTAGTCTCTATAGTTACCTATACCTTCTCATACGAAATACCATACACAATACTTAAAAGACAAGAACTAAACGGACGATACCACCAACTACTTTCTTTTTGAATAAAAAGCTTTTTTTTTACTAAGCTTTTAGAAAAATTACATAAATTCTAAGCATTTCATTATTCTAGGAATTTGATTATCTAAAATAGAAAAGAAAAAAACAAAAGCTATTATTAATAATTCTAGTTATTCATTTTAAGCTTGTAAATGTGCTCAGTTGGAATGTGCATGAAGATTTTTTGTAGCAATTGTGAAGGGATACACAAGGAAACGCAGCCTTTGCAACGGCAAAAAGGATCAGGGAAACCATGAAAAACGACAACAGTTGAAGATCATTTCTTAAGACTACAATCCTTAAGAATTCGTTTTAAAAACTCTGTCGAATTAAAAGCAGATCTTTATCAAGCTCGATGAATCAAAATTTCGAGGTGACCGTAAAAAGTAGATGAGTGTCGGCCAGTATTCTTGTACGGCCTTGACCGCGTCTGCGCGTAAAAATCGCTTGAGTTGAGCCCGCGAGCGCATCATTTGGATTGATCAGATGTGTGCTAATGTCATATTTTCTGACGATTCTAAATTTAAATTCCACGTATGCGATGAACGACAGAAAGGTGAATGACTGTCTTAATGCAGAAAGTATAATGGCTTGGGGATGTTTCTCTGGAAAATAATCAGGAGGTTTAGCATTTCTTGACCAAAAATAAACAGAGGTTGCTTACGTACATACTTTACTTACGTAACGAAAACTTAATTAATCATACAAATTTTTATTTCTTTCAGAACGTATACAAAGCAGTACAGAAAAAATAAAGGAGGCCAGACCCCACTCAACAATTAAAAATGTAAATAAAAGAGACGTGAGCTCTCTTTTATTTACATTTTTAATTGTTGAGTGGGGTCTGGCCTCCTTTTATTTACGATCAATGAAAAACCACTGCCAAGCTTTTCATTGATGCTAAAGGATATGCAACCAAATACTGAATTTACTGCATTAAAAATATATTTATTTATTTTTATCTGCAGATCTTGAGTCCTTGAGTTTCCAGAGGAGTCGATCAAAAGCTTGGGAGATATCTGAAAATACTCCTGGGCAATACTCTTTCCTCTCACGAGAGGATGCAATATGATCAACAGTGAAGTGTTCAGATCGGAAGCCAAAAATGGTTTTTCCACCAACTACTCGTAAGACTGAGTAGAGTCGTTTGTAAAGGAGTTTTTCAAATATCTTACCAAGAATAGGAGGAAGGAGAATTAATGAGTTTATTTGCTTTAGGAATCATTTTAATGACAGAAAATTTATAGGTTGTGCCCAAGATATCATTGAAAATGTTCTGAAGCTTTTTAGGAAATTTGCTTCAGAATAGGAGCTTTTATTAGAACATAACCAGGAGGTTTTTGATTGGGAAGGCGCAGAATAGTAGATTTAATTTCCGAGGGCTTAAAATTGTTGGGAGGAAGACTGGGAACATTAGTTCTTCGATAATTTTATTAGTCTGCTATTTGTCTGCTATATCATCAAGTGGAGCAAAGTATTTACCAAATGTTTAGCAAATACTTCGGCTTTTTCTTTGTCCATTTTTGCTCAGTTACCGTCATTTTGTTTCAGTGTTGGGATGTTCGTTTGTATGAGTGCATTCGTCTAGTAGTTTCCATGTTGTCATTTATGAGCCTAGGATGAATAGTCTTTAAGATTGGCTTAGAATTATGGGGAAAAGAGAGCAGGAATATGATCGAAGTTTAAATCGAAAAGAGTTTCAATACTACAATTTGTGGTAATTGAAGGACTGCTAATGAATTAATCGAGGTCATTTTGAAAAAGAAGTTGGCCAGTATGTCGGATTTGGAGGGTAGGTTATTTGATGTGATGTATGAGCTAGAGCTTCTTGAAGAATCTTTCTTCGAGTGTTGGCAACGCGGAAACGCCATTGAGGGTATTTAGCATTGTGATCACCACCCGCGAGGAGCGAGCTCCAAATGAGTGTAGGAAGGATAAAAAGTCGGAACCAGTTATGGTTTTATTGGGAGGACAGTATACAAATGCTACATTTAGTTTAAATAATGAGATATAAGGATTGGTAACAACTGTGGATTGTAGGGATTCGAAGGTGAAATTGGAGCGAATTTAATATTTAATGGATTTTCTTATAAGGATAGATATTCCAGCATGCGCCGTATTCTCAGGGTGATCAGTTCTGTAGGTATCGTAGTGTCGTTTTGTAAAATATGACCTGGATGTAAAGTGAGTCTCAGTTAATAGAGCAATGACAATGCGTCTGTCATGTAGAAGAATGTCCAGTTTTTGTCGATGGGGGTTCCGTAAAAGGATGAAGAGGGAATTTGCGGTGCACGACGACATTTATTTTTGAACAGTGGATGATAAAGCTGACACAATGGACTTCAAAGCATTTACAAGTGGTGTTAGTATTTTGTTTACTTGATCTATGAGTGTGTTGGTCGATTGGGAGAACATTGACGGGATATCTTGGGATAACAATGACGGAGCGGGATATATATAGTTCTGTATCTAACTAACTGCTAGATTGTTGCTGTTGTGGTTATTGTAATTGTGGTTGCTGATATTGCTGTTAATGAGGTTCTTGTTATTTTTATTGTTGCTGTCCAATATTGGAGACTCCTGCCGCGACTGCAGCAAATTATATACCAGTAAATGCAATATTAAATTCTGCCAGAGTACCATTGGTTTAACGTATTTATATTCAATAGAGCACTGTTAAGTTGCCTCTTTTTGGTGTGCAACTTTAAAGAATTGAGTTCGTTTTCAATTCTGAATGGTAACTAGCATCTCAAATGTTAAGCAGAGGAATGCAGCGCTTCCTCTGTTTTTCATCTCGTTAAGACAAGCGGCTAACAACAAGACCATTTTTGATCTGGAAACGCTTGTCTATACAAGAATCAAAGTGGAGGAGCCTTATCCCACTAAGGACATAGTTCAATGCCACAGATGTCAACAGTACGGCCACACCAAATCATACTGTCGGCACAAGCCAAAATGCGTGAAATGTGCAGGGGAACACCTGACCGCAGAATGTAGTAAAACGCGAGACAATCCAGCAAGGTGTGTACTTTGTGCTGGAAGCCACCCGGCAAACTACAAAGGCTGCTCCACATATAAAATGCTGCTGACAAAAATACGCCCAAATAATAATACATCCACAAATAAGACGGGACTAACATCATTGCCAGTGCGACGAAACCTGACATTTGCTGAGATTGCATCTGGGCAGAAACAACATCAACAGCAGCAACAACAACCTCAACAACAAAACCATCCACATCAACCTCCTCATCAACAACAACAGCAACCACAACATAATCAGCAGCACCAACAACAGCGCCAGCAACATCACCAACACCAGGAACAGCAGCAACAACAACAACAGCAGAAAAATGGTAGTCATGTTCCTATTCCTCCCCCATTATCCTCCTCCTCAGACCTAACAACACTTCTTTCCACAATAACCAACAAATTAATTCAAGAAATTACTCTTCTTCTCACTCCTCTGTTAACTGCTTTAACAACCGCCATTTCCTCACTAACAAGCAATATGAATAAATAAATGTTCTCGTCAACCGATAAATCCCTATCCATCCTTCTCTGGAATGCTAACGGACTGACTTTACACCGACAAGAACTAGACATTCTCTTACACAACAAACGCATAGACGTTGCACTGATTACAGAAACTCACTTTACGTCCAGGTCGTTTTTTGCTATACGTGACTACAAAACATACAGAACTGACCATCCAGACAACACAGCACACGGTGGAACTGCCATCCTTATTAGAAATTCCTTAAATCATTCCTTCCACTCACAAACTGCCACCGAATCCCTTCAGTCAATAGTTATTACCCTTCAATGTAAATCCTTTACCTTTAACGTTGCATCTGTTTATTGTCCTCCAAAAAATAAAAAATTAACTCCCATACAATTTGATTCCTTCTTCAAATCAATTGGAAAATCCTTCATCGCGGGAGGAGATTATAATGCCAAGCACCCTAAATGGGGTTGCCGTGTTTCGAATCCCCGAGGAAAGATTCTCCAAAAACTCCTCTCCCATACCACTCTTGAGGTCCTATCTCCTCCCACGCCCACATATTGGCCGACCAGTGTCAGAAACCTTCCCGATATTCTAGACTATTTCATAACCACACCCTTACATTCCATTAATACTTCCATAGATACACTCCTTGACCTGAATTCCGACCATTCCCCTGTTCTCCTAACACTAGACACTTCTCCTTCTTTAAAATCCTATCCTGCCAAACTTGTAAATGGGAAAGTTGATTGGGACATTTTTAGACAAAACTTAGACCAACAGATTCATTTACAACAAAGCTTTAAGAACGTACAAGAAATAGACGATGCCGTAAACGACTTGACTGTTTGCATACAGAACTCAATCACTAACGCCCACATAACTCATAACAAACCAACCATACGAGAACATGACTATAATCTTCCGCAAAAAATTCGCAGCTTGATAAGCGAGAAACGTCGAGCCAGGGCCCAGTGGCAACGTTCAAGAATGCCAAATGAGAAGAAAAAACTGAACCAACTACAACGAGAACTGAAACAAGAAATAATTAATTATAACAACGAACGATTTACTGAATACACAGAATCACTGACAACTAATAAGTCACTCTGGACAGCTACCCGACGAATTCTCAAATACAAAACAGCTACACACCCGCTCCGGAATACCGACGGAACCTGGGCAAAAACAGATAAACAGAAAGCCGACATCTTCGGCAAACACTTAGAAAACATCTTTAAGCCTCACGAAGATGTCCAAGACATTCTGCATGACGAACAAATATTCCGACAAATATCAACTCAGTTGCCCATAAGTCCACCTCCTAAGTTTTTCACTCCTTCCGAAGTTAAATTCACAATAGAACACCTTTCCAATAGAAAAGCCCCAGGATATGACCTAATAACTTCAGAAATCCTGAAACAAATTTCCAAAAAAACCCTCGTCCTTATAACCTATATTTATAATAGTATCCTCCGCACATCATTTTTTCCTTCCCTGTGGAAGTTTTCCATAATTAAGATGATCCCAAAAACCAATAAGCCCAAAAATCTTCCTACCTCATATAGACCTATAAGCCTCCTTCCCATGTTATCAAAAATCCTAGAAAAATTAATCCTAAAACGCCTTTATCCCATTTTTGAAACCGAGGGTGTCATTCCTCAGCATCAGTTTGGATTTCGACCTGAGCATTCCACTATCCAGCAGTGTCATCGCGTAGTCGACTACATAGCGTGTTCGCTAGAGCGAAAGGAATACTGCCCAGGCGTGTTTCTTGACATTTCGCATGCTTTCGACCGTGTATGGCACCCTGGATTGCTTTGGAAGTTGCAGCGAGTCCTACCCTCGAGTTATTTCCGCATCCTTAAATCTTATCTCTCAGACCGATATTTTCAGGTAGCTGAAAATATGGAGTACTCTGACATTTATCCAATTTCCGCCGGTGTCCCCCAAGGAAGTATCCTAGGTCCTATCCTATATAACATTTATACCCATGACATTCCTTGCCACAACAACATCCTAACCGCAACATATGCTGACGATACAGCCATCCTGACACATCACAAAGATCCTTCCACAGCCATTAGTATCCTTCAGAACCATATCCACTCCTTAGAAACTTGGTTCAAAAGGTGGAGAGTGAAGGTAAATGAGCAAAAATCTGCTCATGTAACTTTCACACTCTGCCGAGAACAAATTCCCGACATAACCCTAAACGGCAGTATTATTCCACAAAAAAATAGCGTACGTTACCTTGGACTTATATTCGACAAACGGTTAACCTGGAACCTTCATACGAAAACTAAAAGACGTGAACTTAACGGACGATACAAACAATTCTTACGTCTCCTAGACAGCAAATCGAAACTTACAACAACAAGTAAACTATTACTGTACAATACGGTTCTGAAACCAATATGGACATATGGTCTAGAACTTTGGGGTTCGACTAAGCATTCCAACTCCCTTCCAATCCAATCCCTACAATCCCGAATCCTTCGTAAAATTGTCAATGCCCCATTTTATGTGCGAAACACTGTTATCCACCGTGACCTAAATGTTCCATTTGTTCGTGAACTATGCATCTCCCGATATAAAAAATTCCATTCGCACCTATCCTTCCACCCTAATCCTTTAGGAAGGGAACTTTTTACTCCCACCCTTCCAGTATACACCCATCGACGTTTAAAACGGCGATGGCCGAGAGATTATTTAAAATTATAAAATAAAATTACCCTGTTCTGAGGTAACATCGATGGGTGTTTTCCTCCACATGTCTTGGACATGCCTTGTATATTCCCATAAAAAATCTGCTTGTTACTAGCATAAGTAGTTGTAGATATCATTTAAAATAAAAAAAAATAAAAAAAAATAAAAATTCTGAATGGAATTAAAAATGAGCTCATGTCTTTAAAAAAAACGAAAAAAAAAATATAATAATGATCGTTTTATGAACACAAACATTTTTATTTCAAAAGATCCACGGTAAGCAATATTTTTTCGACAGCACCGTATAATTTAAATAATAAAAATTATTAAATAAGTAAGATAAGAATATTATTTAAATAAAATATTGTAAATATAATATTTTTTTTGATAGCCTCTAGAGAAGAGGTTAATCTATTTTTGGTGGTTCTTGAATAAAGATAAAGTGGGGAAATGTCGTCTCTGACAATTTATTAATATTACTAATTCTATTAGATTGCATCATTTCAGTCGCGTTATTCCTCTTCATTCAGTAATAAGTTTTCATTCATATAACAAAAAGTGAAAATTGCAATTGTGATTATTTATATACTATTTAAATAATAAAAAATATATAAAATGATATTTAAACTTAGAAAATTAACATTTTCAATACTACTTGTAATTTGGTTTAATTTAAACCGATGCACAGAAAGCTTTTGGGTAACAAATTTTACATCATACTGTAATGAAAATGATAAGCATTTAATATGTGAGCAATTAAATTTCGGAGACGTTGTTGATTTGAAATTTGAAGGCAGTCTAAATTCTTATACCGAATATATTACAGTAAAAAATTCGAATTTCTCTAGAATTCCTAAAGGACTAATCAATATGAGTAGAAAAATAAGTTATATGAAAATTGAGAATTGCAATGTAAAATATATGAACAAGAATAGTTTTGAAGGTGGTGGCAATTTAAAATATTTACTTATAATAAATAATAAGCTACGCAGCTTACAACTGGACACATTCAATCATGTTCCGCATTTAATACAATTGGAAGTATCTTCGTCTAATGTTAGATTCCTACAATCACGAGCACTTGATGGATTAAATAACTTACATTATCTTAACCTACGAGATAATAAAATTAACCAATTCCCACAGAATATTTTTGACTCTTTATCAAAGCTTGTTTCAATTGATTAAAGTGGAAATGCATTGAAACATTTGGACAAAAATATTTTTAAAAATGTTAATAAACTGGTGAGAGTGAATCTAAGTGGAAATTATTTAAAATTCATTGATTTCGGTGTTTTTTCTAGTCTTCGAGTAATGAAATTTATTTCAACAAATTTACAAGAGTATATGAAGCCGACTGATATGAACATATTTGCGACAGCATTTAAAAACGTTGAATATTTAGACTTATCATTGAATTACTGTGGCTACATAAGTGCTTCGACTTTTTCGGAATTGTCAAATTTGAAGTACTTGAACTTGTCCCAAATGCATCTGATGGAAATAGAAACAAAATCGCTTGAGCGATTGACGAAACTAGAAATATTGGACCTGACAAGAAACGATCTAGTACACCTTAAGTGGGAAACATTTCTGGGCACAATCAATTTACAAAACGTTTATTTGGAGGGAAATAACCTGATCCATTTCGATTACTACAAGATCTTTAATCACCTTCCCCTTCAATATATACGTATTAATGTAAACGGTTGGACATGTGATGAACTATCGACTCTTGTGGATTTCATTGAAACGATCGATATCAGAATTGTAAGGAATACTTCTTCAGAGATTTCATCAAAAGAACCTATTTATGGAATCCCGTGTTCGCTTGATGATGGAATATTGAAAATATTGTCGCGCAGTTTAATAGACACCAACGATGATAATTTTAATGGTGAAGACGATACAAATTTAATTAATATAATATTGGAAAGTTATCAAAAACTCACTACGCTAATCGAAAATAATACAATGAGAATAACAAATGCAGTAGCCGAAATAAAATTGAACACATGGAAAAAGGATATTTAAAAATATTGTAATATCAAATTTTTGATCGAAATAGAAATAAAAATAAACTGAAAAATTCAATATTTAGTGTTTTTTTGCTGTATCAGTCACCTTATTAAATGTGCCAGTCACCTCAGCTTTAGACAGCTAAAAGGCAATCGTTCGTACTAATACTAAAGACCAATATTATTTGAAGGATAATTCCTCGGGGAATGGCTACGACGTCGCAGTTATTAGTTTAGACTCATTTTTTGATGAAATATTGTTACTATTTGTGATTTATTTCTGTTTTCCATTAATTGGGGGCGTAATTAAGAAAACTTGGTTCTACAGTTTACAAAACTTATGTTTTTTTTCAGTTTTCCCTTCAACGAAAAGATAGTTGAGAAGTTTTTATAGTTAATTACTGGTAAATACCAATATTAACTTCTCGAAGTAGGGATTCTTTTAAATACTAGATTTAAGCCTGGGTGCAAATTCTGTCGATGGCTAGACAAAAATGTCTAGCCATCGACAGAACATCACTGTGGAGGAGTGAACACAATATCGTCCGCCCCGGCGACGAGACGTTTAGTATATACCAGCTTATCATCCCCAAGTTGCAGAGTACGCGGAATGTATCATCAAGGATCTTCACACCACGTACGAAGAATAGGCCGCGAGGCGTCATAACATCGGGACAGCAGTAAAATATAATAAATAGTAAAATATTATAAGAACGCGCCGGCGAAGTAGTATTTACAAAGAGTGCCGCCGGGGAACCATCGTTCCGGGAGCAAGGGTAGAGGTACAGGAGGTTTTAGCTAGGTAAAAATCCCACATAACTCGTCTGACAGGCAGAAGGCCTCCCAGTCGAGTACCTTTTGAAGGTTTCCCCCTGTACCTCAATAATCTAAATAAAAAAAAAATTAAAAAAAAGCTTATCATCCCAATAATGGCATAAAAAAGAAATATACCTAACAAGGGAGTATACTGAATAGCGGAGTACAAACCTTAGTACTCTTAAAACCTAAATTGTTACTAAGGGAATCGAGGTGCCCCAAAGAAATAGCATTCTATGTTCGGTTGTGGAAAGTTGCTTCAGCATTTACGTGGTGATTTTGGTTGATACCTACATCGCGGGTACGATCTGCGGATCGCTGGTAATTATCTCGGGCGCTGTCACTGATTATGACAGTAGAGTTTTAGATTGGCCCTACCAATAGCAGTTAGAGTGATCAGAATACAAAATATCATTATTTCGTAACATAATCTTCTTTTAGCTCGATATACTTTTCATAGCGTTTTTTAATAGCTTCGATGCCCTGGTTATAGTAAAAACCGATGAGCTCCTCTAAATAGCCATTAACCGCAGACTTTACCTCTTCATTGTTGGCAAATCTTTTACCACTAAGCCATTTTTTCAAGTTTGGAAATTTGTTCCTAGGTTTGCGTTGAAAAGGAGAGGGGGGAGAGGAGGGCTAAAACTATCGAATAGAGTAAGTGAAGAAGCAATTCGAACTGTCATTGACTTTGGGCATCGCGATAACGGATGTGTGAACTGGTGCAACAACGCTTTCATTTGCATCAAATGCGGCCGTTTGTTTTCTTGATGTCATCACTCAAACGGAGCAATAAGTTCGCATAATACTTACCGTTGATTGTTTTTTTTTTTGAAGGTAATCAATAAAACGGATCCCACGGGCATCCCAAAAAACTGACACCATGATCATGCCAGCAGATAGAACTGTCTTCGTCACATTTGGATCTGATTCTCCTCTTCCAGTCCATTGTTTTGACTGTTCTTTCATCTCAGATATGGAGTCATGGATCCACGTTTCCTTCATGTTTATGAATCAACGCAAAAACTCGGCTTTATTGCTACGAAACATCGTTAAATACTTGATTACAACATCCTCACAACGCTGTTTATGTTCAATTGTGAGCAAACGCGGCACCCATCTTGCGGACAATTTTCTCGTACCCAAATTTTTAGTTAATATAGGATGTTTATTTTATGAATTATCTTCACCATTTTTGGCATGTTTGCGTCAATATTTTATTGTTGTAAACGACGAAGCAGACTCCCCCAGAGTAGAGTATAGTTCGGCTTTGATATTAGTAGGACTGAGACCTTTTAAATGAAAGTATTACATCACATCACGAAGAGAATTTTTTTCCATATTTACCAATTTATTGGGAGCATTCCCTATTAATGGCTGTCAAACAAATACTAAACAATGTAGCATCATCAAACATCTAACTTAAGCTTTATAAGTTTGATAGTTTCGACCATAATTATTTTTTTCAAACAATCACTACCCTTTATATGACAGGTCAGGTACTTCTGGGACTGCCCTCGTATATCATTTTATTATAACTTAATGCCTATTATACTATTCCAACTTAAAAGTTAAGCCGCTAACATTAGAAAACATAACGATGTGAGTAAATTTCTTATCATAAAAATGATTCGATGATCGTTTTTAATTTGTTGATCTATTGTCAGAATTTTATCAGAATTGTAAGTATTGTAGAAGATCTTTTCCATGTTTTGAAATATAATTTTGTATATGCAAATAAATGAATTCACAGCAAAAAGAATTGTTTTATTTAGTTTCTAATTCTAATTTACTCAAATGAAATAATCACCGTAGTCTCTAATTTAACTTGTCTGCTCACAAAATGCCACTTTACAGCTTTGGACAATAAGCATTGCTTTTTTATTAACTCATTGGCCAATTACCAATAACCCAGTCTGCTCCACATCGTTACCGAAATTTTGCTCGCGAAAACTGATCAGAATTTGGATTACACATTCTTCTCTCACCCATAATTTCCTATTTGGAAACCACACTCATCCCATCTGTCAATCCTGTTTCCTGTTTGAAACTCTCATATACTAAGCAAATTTCTTTTCCTTGATCCTACTTCAATTTTCTGAAACAAACCAACTTACTCCATAAAATATAGATCCTACTTCAATTTTCTGAAACAAACCAACTTACTCCAATTTCTCTTAGAAACATGCAGTTGCCAAAAGGTCTCTTCATCATGACACTTTTTTTCTATAGTCCCTGGCACATGCCTTAGGTACCTTACAATCAACCAAATAAATAAAAGTCGTGGATAGTGATATCAATCTTTTTGCAGCAAACTTTGGTTTGCTGCAAAAACCGAGATCTATGAGAATCTGCAGCATTCTTTTGGAATGCTGCAGATTCTCATAGATCTCGGTTAACGAAAGTAACAAGATCTCTGTTAACGAAGCCAACAAAATTCATTTTTTGCAACCGTCGATTTCTGCTCCAGCCTAAGCAAAACTAGTCGGAATACAAAAATTATTAAAAACCGTATTAATTTGGAAGAAACTTTGTGGAAAATAAATTCTTTAAAAAAATGCGGGGTAATTTTTTAGCACGCGTCAAAGATGGACACCAACAAGGAGAAAATACGCCATATTTTACAGTTTTTCTTCGATAAAGGCGAAAAGGGAAGCCAGGCAGCTGAAAATATGAATAGTGTTATGGTCCTGATACTGTAACAGCCAATCACGCGTAATTTTGGTTTCGTCGATTCCGTTTCGGTAATTTTGATGTCAAAGATGCACCACGCTCTGGAAGGCCAATTGTCGAAAATGTTGATAAAATAATGGAAATCTTCGAGTCCGACCGTCACGTAAGCACTGTTTCGATTGCCCAGGAGCTAAACATTGTACAAAAAACCGTTTGAAACCACTTAAATAAGGCTGAATACAAAAAGAAGCTCGATGTATGGGTGCCACACGAGTTATCGCAAAAAAACCTCATGGACCGAATTTCCATCTGCGAATCGCTGCTGAATCGCAACAATATCGATCCATTTCTGAAGCGGATGGTTACTGGTGATGAAAAGTGGGTCACTTATCATCAACGTCAAGTGACAACGGTCGTGGTCTAATCGCGGTCACCCAGCGCAAACGGTGGTCAAGCCACGATTGACAGCCAGGAAGGTTTTACTGTGTGTTTGGTGGGACTGGCAGGGAATCATCTATGATGAGCTGCTCCCCTACGGCCGAACTCTTAATTCGGACCTATACTGTCAATAATTGGACCGTCTGAAAGAAGCAATCGCCCAGAAGCGGCCAGCTTTGGCCAATAGGAGAGGAATTGTGTTCCATCAGGACAACGCCAGGCCGCATACATCGATAGTGACTCGCCAGAAGTTCCGGGACCTTGGTTGGGATGTTCTTATGCATTCACCTTATAGTCCGGACCTGGCACCAAGTGATTACTACCTCTTCTTGTCTATGACGAATGATTTTGCAGGTAAAAATTCGCCTCAACAGAAGATTATGAAAATCGACTGTCCCAGATTTTTGCCAATAGGGACGAGGGTTTCTATGAGAGAGGCATTATGAAATTACTTCCAAAATGGCAACAAGTTATCGAACAAAACGGTGCATATTTGACCTAAATAAAACTCATCTTCTTACGGAAAAAAATTTGTGTCGTCGCATTGACGTTTGTGATTTGCTTCTGAAACGCCAAGAAAATAATAAATTTTTAAAGCGTATCATTAATGGGGACGAGAAATGGATTGTCTACAACAATGTTAAGCGCAAAAGATCCTGAAGTATAAAAGATAAACCGGCTCAAAGCACTTCAAAAGCCAATATTCATCAAAAAAAGGGTTATGCTATCTGTTTGGTTGGCTTTCAAAGGAATCGTTTATTTTGAGCTTGTACCGAGCAACAAAACGATCAATTCTGACAATTGATCAGAATTGATCGTTGTGTTGCTCGGTGTTACCGAGCAACAATTCAGTTAAACATACAAGTTTGACCACTCGGCAAACACTTTTAGAGCTTGGCTGGGATATACTGCCATACCGACCATACTCTCAAGACCTAGAACCTTCCGATTATCATTTATTCCGGTCTCTACAAATGAGGAGATCAGATCACTTGCATCAGTTTTTTACTAGCAAAGAACAAAAATTTTATGAGCGTGGAATCTTGCTACTATTCGTACCAGAAAGATGGCAAAGGGTATTGGATCAGACTAGACAATATTTAATTGAATAAAACATTTTTTCACTATAAGAAAATCGTCTTTCATTTTTATTTAAAAAAACCGATGCTGTTAACAGTACTGATTTTGTATGTGGCCATGACTTTTAACCCCAGATAAGCTATAAATTTTTCTCCCTGCATATGACCAGTAGGGGATTTTTCGTTTGATACTCACACTGGGAGCCGTTACTTGGTTTTGCTTGTCACCAACCGAATTTAAAAGCTTTTGTTTAGTTCTATTATATTTTCGTATTAAGTCGATAGTGTCAGAAAAGATCGAAAGCTTAATGAAAAATAATGATAATAGTATCTCTAAATCATGGACAAATTTCCCTAGAGTCCTTCAATTATTAAGTCCCAATTGAATTTTTTGTTGAGCTTACAAGTTCGAGTTTGACTAATAAAACGACCCACAAAAATCAACCAAAAACTAACGATTAAAATCTTTATCATTAAATTAATTTGAATACTTATTAGGGTATTTTTTCAATTTATTTTTATTTCCATTTCGATCAAAAATCTGATGTTACAATATTTTTAAAAATCCTATTTTATATATTTGCCTTAATGTTTTTCAATTCATTTGTAATTTTCATCGTATTATTTTCGATTGCTGCAGTGAGCTTTTGATAACTTTCCAATATTAAATTAATTAGTCCTTTATAATTTTCATTATAAAGATTATTATCGTTGCTGGCTATTATACTGTGAGTTTCTATTTTCATATTACCATCAATATTCGAACACGGAATTCCATAAAATAGTTGTTTTGATGAATGTTTTAAAGAAGAATTTCTTACAATTTCTGCACCACTCGATTCAATAAAATTTAATACATTCAATAATTCATCACATGACCAAGCATTTTGTTGAATGCTTAAATTTTGTAGAGGAATGTTATATAAGAGTTTATAGTAATTGAAATCAATCAAGTCATTTCCCTCCAAATAGAGGCTTCGTAAATTTATTGTGTTCAGAAATGTTTCCCATTTAAGGTGTACTAGATCGTTTCTTGTCAGGTCCAATATTTCTAGTTTCGTCAATCGCTCAAGTGATTCTCTTTCCATTTCCATCAGATGCATTTGGGACAAGTTCAAGTACTTCAAATTTGACAATTCCGAAAAAGTCGAAGCACTTATGTAGCCACAGTAATTCAGTGATAAGTCTAAATGTTCAACGTTTTTAAACGCTGTCGCAAAGATATTCACATCAGTTGGCTTCATATACTCTTGAAAATATGTTAGAATAAATCGCATAACTCTTTGATTAGAAACAACACCGATATCAATGAATTTCAAATGGTTTCCACTCAAATTTACTCTAATCAACTTATTAACTTTTTGAAAAATATTTTTGTGCAAATATTTTAATTCATTTCCACTTAAATCCATTTCAATAAGGTTTGGTAAAGAGTCAAAAATATGCGGTGGCAATTGTCTAAGTTCATTATTTCGTAAATTTAGATAATTTAAGCCAGCTAATCCGGTAAATGCTCCTGATTGCAAGAAGCTGAGGCCAGACGAAGATACTTCCAATCGTATTAAATATGGAACATGCTTGAATGTGTCCTGTTTTAAGCTGCCTAGCTTATTATCCTTTATATATAAAAATCGTAAATTTCTACCACCTTCAAAACTACTGATATTCACATGTTTAACATTACAGTTCTCAATATTTATCGAATTAATTTTTCCACTCATACTGATTAGACCTTTTGGAACTGTAGAGAAATTCGAATTTTTTACTATAATGCCCTGGATTTCTTGCGGTAGACTTCCTTCAAATTTCAGTTCTGGAATATCTCCAAAATGTAAATTCGCACATATTAACTGATTACCAATTCCTTCACAATATGAAGTGAAATTCTTTACAGATAAACTTTCTGTATATCGGTTTAAATTTAAACACATTAAAACTAGTATAGAAAATGTTAATTTTTTCGGTTTAAATATCATTTTTGTATATTTTATTATTATTTAATTATTGCAAAAAAGTTAATTACTGAATAGAAAGAATAATGCAACTGAAATGATACGATCCAATAGAATTAGTTATATTAATAAATTGTCAGAGACTACATTTCCCTACCCTAATCTTTATTCAAGAAGCAGAAAAAATTTATTAACCTCTTATCAATGGGCTATAAACAAAAACATATAATATAATCTTTTATTTAAATATTTTTTATGTGTTATAAAATCTTATCTCCTTCAATGTCATGACCATACTAATATTAATTTTTCGTTTGAAATCTTTTAGTTTATGTAAACATTATGAAATAAAATTTCCTAGTAGAAAGCATCAAGTTGACTTTTCAAAAAAAAAAAATTTCGGTATCAGTTGCTTATTTTCTTTAAGTCTATTAGTTCAGGTAATATTTTGAAAGTATAATCAGTATTACGGAGAATTTCATTTATTACAGGAGAATTGGAAAAACCATATTTTCTTTTTGAAAAATGAACTTTCTTTTTATCTTTAAATAGAAAATTAACATTTTATAGCTATTTTATTAAAAAAAATTTTTCCCCATAATTTAAGAATTATAAATAAGTCAAAAATTATAATTATTAAAAAAAAAGAAGGTTTTCAAAAGTAAGAAGAAATTAAAATCCAAAAATAAAAAAATTACCAAAATGCAGTCTACAAATTACACACGTCTGTGAGGGATTAAAGTGTGAGAGAATTTGAAACTGATCTGTTTGGGGAAGGTTTTTACCATTTCCTAAAGGTGCCCACACACAGGCCAACTTGGTCTGAAGTTTCAACTTCTTTCAAAACATTCAAGTATTTTTGACAACCGTATGTCAAAAAATCATTTTTTTTTCGGTTTTTGTGTTGAACACATGTCGGTTGAAACGTCAAAAATTTTGTGTTTAGAAGAATGAGAAGAATGTTTTAGTCGGAAGAAATCTCTTCATCATTTATTGTTTATTTTTACTATAGGCGTTTTCCTTTGGACCAATTTTGCTACTACGCGATAGATGACCAAAGGAAAGCCAAATTCTGAACTCTTGTAGAAACATAACCTCAAAACAGTCAGCAACAATCTGACAATACTTATTGTACTTGTCAACGTGAAGTGGCGTGGGTGTGTTCCGGACAACGTTTAAATTAAATATATTTTTAATAAACTGAAAAGTTTATAAGGTAAAACAGTAAAAATATTTTTTTTTGCAAAATTCATTTTTATTATTTAACAGAGTTGCCTTCGAGGGCGATACAGCGATTATAGCGATCTGCCAACTTTTCGATATCATTTTTATAATACTCTTTCGGTTTTGCCTCAAAATAGGCCTCAGTTTCGGCAATCACTTCATCATCGGTCTTAAATTTCTTGCCAGCGAGCATTCTCTTGAGGTCTGCAAACAGGAAAAAGTCGCTGGGGGGCCAGATCTGGAGAATACGGTGGATGGGGAAGCAATTCGTAGCCCAATTAATTGACGTTTGTGATTTGCTTCTCAAACCACAAGAAAATGATCTATTTTTGAAGCGTATCATCACTGAGAACGAGAAATGGGTTGTCTACAACAATGTTAAGTGCAAAAGATCCTGGAGTAGAAAAGATGAACCGGCTCAAAGCACTTCGAAAGGAAAGGTTATGCTATCTGTTTGGTTGGCTTTCAAAGGAATCGTTATTTTGAGGTTCTACCGAGCAACACAACGATCAATTCTGAAGTGTACTGTCATAAGTTGGACAAATTGAATGATTCAGTTAAATAATAAAAGCCAGAATTAGTCAATAGGAAAGGTATAGTGTTCCAGCAGGATAATGAAACGAAATCACTTTCCGAACAACCCAATATTTATTAAAACAGAATTATAAAGTGGACGAGCATATAAAATAATAAATTGCAAGTTATTTGATTATATGTTGAAATTAAAACCACACCCCACAGCTTAGTAAATATAAATTTTAATGTTAAAACAATCACTTATACATATTTAAAATTTTATTATAAAATATAAATATGTATTTGTGAATTGAAATGGTCATTTAAATAGGTATATGCATTTAAATTAAATTAAAACATTAAGCATTAACTTATTTGTTAATTTAATTTAAATGCACCATCTGCTGTCAGGTTTATTTTTCAGTACGAAAATTTTCGGAAGAGTACTTTAAAAAGCCAAAGGACTTGTAAGCTATCAAACTGTTTGAATTGAATTCTCTTTCTAAAGCTAAAAGGCAGTCTTCGTAATCCAAAGACTTGCCTAGCTTAAAAACAAATAAAACCTGATATGCATTCGACCATTTTTTCACTATATTCATTAAGCGCAAATGGGTTAAATAAATAATCATGGTCACTTATTAATATTTATTTAATTCATCTGTCCTTAAACTTCCCTCAAAATTTCTTACACACACTTTACGTACGCCGGCACTGAACTATTTCCTGGTAAACATTGAACTGTCAACATCGGATTTGTTTACATTTATTCAATGCTGAATTTTTCACTTTTTGACTACTTTTTCAATAAAATAAATCACTAAAAGGCATTTAGGCACATCACAAACTAAATAATTGTTGTTTTGGTAAGTAAAAATGAAGATGTCAACTTACAGAAATAAAGAAATTCCCGGCTTTCTCTTTTCTTCGGTTGAGCAGCAATTATTCATAAAATACTTCATTTTCTGAAATAAAAACTTCATATTAAGTTTTATCAAAAATAGAACTATTTATAAAAATACTTACTTTTTCGTAAATACTTGTAAATATGTAAAAAAAAAAACACTTTTAATTGCACTTTGCGATGTGCAAATATAAAACTTCACAAATGACAACAATACACGTATATCCTAAGTCTCCACTTTCATGGAGAATTTAAGTTTTCAAACTCTCCCAAAGTCTACAAAATTAAGGCGCTTTATATTTGATTCATATTTACGGAATAAATAATAAACCTAAAATAGAATTCCATTTTGTATCAAAAGATTGTACAAAAAATAAAAATTGCCTATCGTTGTATTTAAATTTTATTTTTGTTTCCAATAAGTGAATTAAAATGAATATAAATTATTCTTTTGCAATTCAATAAATTTCTATAACGACAACTAGATGGTAGTGGGTGTCAAGTCTACTTAAAAATTTTTTGACAAAAATACGTGTATCCCCTTTGGAATAAGTTGGACACAAAAATGCGTATACATATACGGTAGGGGCCTATCCAGGTATTCTCTAATCTAAGGTGCTCTACCTTTAATTAAGGAAAACGGAATTCTCTGAAAATTGACTGAGAGAATGAACAAGGAAACATTTTCTTATGGGGTTATGAGTATATTTTGGCCTTCACGGTCTGAAATACTCAACAACGTGAGAGAGAGAGAGGAAGAGCACGCCAATTTGGTGCAATGGTCAGATATTGTTTAGAGTGCAGTCTACCCGATGAACAGTTTGCTAATAAGAAATCCACCATATTCTCTCTCCATCTCTTCATCACTCACTCCATACAGTTAACACTATAAAAAATTTTATTTGATTGCCGATTCACACCTTCTTTTAATTTTGCAGTTGTCAAAATTATAAAAAAATACATTTAAGTATTTTCTTGAGTAGCCATGGTTGTTGTTGTTTGACAAATAAGGTAAGTTAATATATTATTTGAAGGTATATTTAAAAATTCCATTAAACATCATTTATAAATATTAAATTTTATTGCTTTAATTCTATTTCATTGGTTGATTCGAGCGAAATTTGTAAATTTTTGAGTGTATTTTCAGTTGTAGTTTGCAGAAGTTTTCGTTGAAATTATGTTTCTCCGCAGGAAATAGGCTCTCTCTTACTCTCTTTTTCAATTCACCCCATTTGGTATATTCAGTTAGATGCGCGAGTTCAGTCTTACACAGTTAATTGTTTGGTGTGGTATGTTATCGATCAAAATATGCATTTTCGATTTAAAAGTACAAAATTTCTTAAATATGACTAAAAAGCCAATAATATTATTTAAATTTTATGAAGAAACTGTGCAATAGTTAATAATTATTTGGTGATGGTTCGCAAATCGATGAATTATTGTGATTAAAAGTAAGTAATATTAGTTTTATTAAAATTTAGTGAAAATGATTCGTTTTGATAAAGTGCAGGTTCGAAATGTTTACGAAATTCTCTTGTTTAAGTGTGTAAAATTGTTGTAACTCTTTTGATTAGTAAAATTATTGATTTAGTGCAGTTTTTCACATTTTTAATATTTTTCCAATTAATACAAAAACGTAGTAATTTGGCAATTACAATATTTTGAGAGAAAAAAAAAACTTTTTCCCAAATTAATTATTTAATTTCTATCGAAAATTGAATTTCTTATAAATTTTTTTGTGTTTTTTTTTACACTCATAAAAAAAAGTATGGACACGCCATAATTTTTTTTTATTAGTGTGACATCTGCCAACATTAATTAGTGCACATTGTCAGCAATTTCGTACAAGAACATACATTTTTCCTTTGGTAATCATGTCTAGTTCTGCTTTTCTGCTTAAAAACGCTCTGCTTTGCTGCTTCAATTTCTCTGCTTTTCTGCTTCAATTTAAAGAAATCGGAGGCCTTTGGTGACAGTGCTTTATCGGAAACAACCTGCCGAGATTGGTTTCGTCAATTCAAAGACGGCAATTTTGACATGTAGGACAAGAAGCGTGAAAATCGGCCTAGAAAGGTCGAAGACCATCAAATGAATGCTCTTTTGGACGAAAACGATACCCAATCGCAAAAAATGCTCCCGGAGCAATTGGGTGTTACTCACCCGGACATTTCCATGCATCTGCGTGCCATGGGAAAGATTGAAAAAATCGGAAAATGGGTGCCGCATGAATTGAACGATAGGCAGATGGAGTTACGCCAAAGCGCATGCGAAATCTTGCTCGCCAGTTAAAAAAGAAAGTCGTTCCTGCATCGGATTATGACAGGCGATGAAAAGTGGATACATTTCGAGAATCCTAAACGCAAGAAATTGTGGGTTGATCTCGGTCAACCATCAACATCTTCCCCGAAACCAAATCGCTTCGGACGGAAGACGATGCTGTGTGTTTGGTGGGATCAGCAGTGTATCGCCTACTATGAGATGTTAACACCTGGTGAAACTGTCAATGCCAACCACTACCACCAACAACTGATCAAATTGCACCGTACTCTGCGTAAAAAAAGGTCCGAAACAGCTTGGAGACACTCAACTTGGAGGTGCTACCCCACCTCGCTTATTCACCAGACCTCGCCCCTTCCGACTACCACATGTTTTCGTCGATGGGCCACGCGCTCTCTGAGCAGCACTTCCATTCTTACTTTCTAGGTTTGCTTTGAAAGGGAAGGGTTTTTTTTGGCGTGGTGTCCACAAATTGCCCGAGAGATGGGAAAAATGTGTAGCTAGCGAGGGCAATTACTTTGAATGAATTTGTTTTTGCTTTCTATGAAAAAACATGTGTTTTTTTGAGTAAAAAACAGCGGATTTAAGCCTTTACACCTGATATTTGTCTTAGCAAGTCCTTCAATTTATACTCAAACAAAAATCAATACTATTCTTAAAATGCAAAATACCATAACAAGACATTGGTCATAGTAAGAAAACTATTAGTGTTTTTTGGTTCCATCGATTTAAAAAAAATTGCAGTACCGCCGGATGTGAGGCCGGTGTGTGGTACAGTGGTCAAGTCGACCGACCACACTCGGTAGGTAGCGGGTTCGATTCCCGCTGCCGCCATCTCGGCATTGGTGCCGCGGTGAAGGGCCGACTACAAGCCTTATATATATGTAGTCCGTAGCACAAGAAGAAGCATCCGGGCCATACCTCAGCATCCCACAGGCCATCATCGATCTCATCCGAGAACTACACCGTGAGGCCCCGTGTAGAGTGCGCTTCAAAGGACGAAACAGCGATCTATTCAACATCTCGAGAGGAGTCAGGCAGGGTTGCGTAATCTCGCTTATCCTCTTCATAATCGCCCTAGACCTAGTCCTTCAACGCACTAACACCACAGCCAGCAACGGTATCCAGTGGATACTGCGTGAGAAGCTCCACGACCTGGACTACGCCAACGACATATGCCTCATGTCCCACACCTTCAACGGCATTCAGGAGAAACTGAATGCTCTGGCCTCCAACGCCGAAGAAGTGGGGATATGAATCAACATCAAGAAGACCAAATTGATGCGTATCGGCGCCACCTGCGAGAGGCCCTTGATGCTACACGGTACCCAGGTTGATGATGTCGAAAAGCAGCATGCTCAGCAAGGATGGTGGAACTGAAATAAACATCCAAACGCGCATCAACAAGGCGCGACAAGCGTACACCTCACTTGGGAACGTGTGGCGTTCCAACCACCTCTCCATAGTTCAAACGTCAAGCCAGTCCTGCTGTACGGCTGCGAAACATGGAAAGTAACCGGCAGCACGACTCGTAAGCCTCAAACATTTGTGAACAGATGCTTCAGGCGTATAAGCAAGATCTTCTGGCCGAACTGGACAACGAACGATGAGCTGCTTCTTCTCACGAAGCAAATACCCCTGCTAGCTGACATCAAACGCAGGAAATGGAGTTGGATTGGCCACACCTTGCGAAAACCACCTACGGACATAGCAAGGATGGCACTAGATTGGAACCCACAGGACAATCGCAGCAGCGGACGACCAAGGACCACTTGGAGAAGATCAATCGAGCGCAAACACCAACAAATTGGCAAGTCATGGTCGGTAATGAAAAGGCTAGCCCAAGCCAGAAGCAGATGGAGAGAGTTCACAGAGTCTCTAGTGCCGCTATATGCTCCATAGGAGCGACTGTGTCTCATGTCTATATGTATAAATGCATATATGTGCTATGTAAAAATTGTACAATAAAGCCTGGTATGCAGCTCGAGCTAAGATAAATTTTCTTACAATTTTTCGCTAACGAAATCGAAATCGGAAAATTTAACTCACGATTTCGCCGGGCAGTACGCAGCTCTAGAGTGAAATGAAAGTGAAAAGGAGAGTGAATCTACTGAAAAGTAGAAGACGGCATTGATTAGTAAGTCTCCACGCGATTTCACTTTGGTTTTCACTACAAATAAATGCACGGGACAATAATCAAATATAAATGTTAGCTAAATTTTGACGTTTGTGTTTTTTTTATCGTAAAGGCCGGTATGCCGCTCGAGCTAAGATAAATTTGTAGTGATAACTTTCGTTGCAATGGACGAAAGTAGTCTAAATTTATACCTTATATTTCTACTTATGGAATAAATAATTCCATAAGTAGAAATATAAGGTATAAATTATATTCTCCCTAAATATGTTGATAAAAAATTATACTTTAATGATTTATTTAAAAAATATTAAGAAACATTTGAAATTAAATACCCCATAATACCCCCTATAATACAAACAAATAAAGTTATTAACTTGAAATAATCAGGTAAACAAATTATATAAGGAACTGGAAAAATTAATCAATTTAATATACTTCCACCAATAACTGCTACAAATAATTCCCTTTAATATAATTCAACCCTCATCATTTAATAAATGTAAAGATATAACATTAAAATTTCCAGTCATTGTATAATAAACTAACCGAATTGAATAACAAACAGTTAATCCTGTAGAAAAAAAATCTAAGAAAAAACTAAATATATTTAAATAGGATAAAGATACAATTTCTAAAATCATATCCTTTGAATAAAATCCAGCTAAAAGAGCTATTCACTTCATTTATTTTTAAAATTACAACAAAACATCAACATCGAAATTGAAAAGTTCCGAAATGTCAAAATTTATCTCTACACAAAAACTTTTTACTCTCGTTTAGCTACGTTATGCCTGGTATGCAGCTCGCGTTAAAATTTATCTTCGCTCGAGCTGCATACCAGGCATAACGTAGAAATGAAAAACGTGTCAAATAAAAAAAAAATATAAAAAACTGCTCAAAAATCAGAAAAATAAAAAATACATTGTAAATATTTCGTTTATAATCTGTGCTGTTATAATAAAATTAATTTAAAGAAAAATTATATTCTCTCTTTTTTTATTATTATAATAAGTTAGTATTTATACAAAAAATATGTAAATTAAATAGATTTATTTTGAAAATAATTTTTAACGTTAAAAAAGTCTGGGAGAAATTTTCGACTAATAAGAATGCTGATACGGAGTTCTTTCTATTGACAGATGCCGCTGTCAACATGTTTTCTTGTATTCACACGCCTGCCTATTGCATACAAGAACCATTAAGTGCGAGTCTCGTATGAAAAGTTAATTTCAAATGAGAGTCTCGTTAGTGATGTACTCCGAAAAACTTTTCCCTATTCAATGATAGAGGGCACTGAACGCAGCAGCCACAAGTTCATAATATAAATTTTGTTAAAGCTTTCAAATTTCTATCTACACAAACACCGAATATTTTTTTTCCCTAAGTTGGCAGGCAAGTTTGTTCAGTCCATTCATAAAAAACGGTATTTATTAATTTTTAATATTTATTTAGATAAATCCCTTTTTTTTATATATACAATATATACTCACACGTATGTACAAATTATGCTAAAATTCCAAAAGGTTTTGATTAGAAAAAAATACAGAGAATTGACAACTCAAAATAAGCAAACCTTGACTAAACCGATAAAAAAAACCTTCCTATTCTATTACAATTATATTTGTTTTTGCATTAATTAAAATGATTCTTTTTTAACAAAGAATTTTTATGAAATGTTTTGTTTTTTAGTTGAAATTAAAAAAATTTCAAATGTAATTCCGGGAAAAAGAAAATTATGCAATAAGGATTTCTTTGGCTTTTCAAACGTTCCATTTGATACTTTTAAGGAAAACGTATATTCCTGAAATTTTTCCATGAATATACGTTTCCAAAATTTATAGTTCCATTATAATTTTGTGCTCTTTAATTTGTTTTAGAAATAACACTTGTTCATATGAAAAATGCAGTCTTCCGAAATTGTACTCTTAGTAAAAAAAAAATATAATCTAATACACCGAATTCTCTTTTTGCACGAATTTTTTTTACACGAATTTGATTTAAAACGAGTTAAAACGAAAAAAAATTTTCTTTTTACACGAATTATTTTGTTTTACCACGAATTTCTATGAACTTTTTTATGCATTTTTCCGAGAATTTTTCTGATGAATTTGTTTCATCCTCACTCCTCACAAATACGCATTGTAACTTCGCGTTTAACTTTTCACAAATCAGTTAGATTATGTCGATTATATGAGTGGAATTCGCCGAATTATGCGTAGGGTAGAGACGTATGTATTTTTTACGCAATTTACGCAATTTAGTGGATGTGAATATTAAAAAAGTTGTAAGTAAAATAAAGTTAGTGCTCGTATAGATTAATTAACTCAATAACAGGTAAGTTTTAAATAATTTTCAAATCTTTGCATTATTAATATGAAAAATATTATTGGTAGCCTTAACACAATGTCAAATAATTAACCTGTAATAAAAACGAAGAAGAAGACGATCAGTCTAGATACGAGGGTCGTTCAATAAGTCCTTAGAAAATCCAAGAAATTGCGC